>CM035421.1:44845165-45167665 GCA_020310875.1 Ceratopteris richardii | reverse complement strand
AGACAACCCTACTAAACTTGAAGAGCAAGATACCTTAGAAGATGATGAAGCATCTCTAATTGAACGACTCAAAATAAAATTAAGGCTAAAGTGCAAGAGCAAGATGAAAAATCATCACATCATCGCCTAAGAAGGTCCATGAGGGAGAAAAGAAAACCAAAGAGGTGGTTTTGATACTTCATTAGTTACTAAACATTCAATCTATCTAGCACAGGACATAAATCAAGAGGAACCCTCAACATTCGAGGATGCGAAGGAAAAATCAGAGTGTAAGCATGCAATGGAAGAGCAAATTGAAGCACTTGAGGAAAACAAGACTTGAGAATTGGTTCCCAAGTCTTCATCAATGAAAGTAATAGGTTGAAGATGGATTTATAAACTAAAGAAGAATTCTAATGGTACCATTAAAACGTATAAGGCAAGCCTGTGGCAAAGGGCTTTGCACAAATGGGGGGAATTGATTATGAAGAAAGTTTCTCTCTTGTGGCAAAGATGCGTACAATTAGAGTACTACTTAGTATTGCTTCTTCCGAGAATTGGAAGATACTTCAATTGGATGTAAAGAATGCATTTCTTAATGGATGACTAATAGAAGAACTGTATATGGCACAACCCCTTGGTTTTGAGAATCAAGATCATCTTGATTATGTGTGTAAACTTAGTAAAGATCTATACGGAGTCAAACACGCTCCAAGAGCTTGGAATCACAGACTTGTTTCATTTTTAATGTGGATGATATTATACTTATAGGAAATAATGCAGATGGAATGAAGAAGATCAAGGATCAGATGAGAGAGGAGTTCAAGATAAGTGACCTAGGTTCACTTACATACTTCCTAGGGTTGGAAGTAGTTTACAGAGATCATGGTATATTCCTCACTCAAACAAAGTATATTAAAGACATGTTGAAAAAGTCCAAGATGCAAGATTGTAAGATTGCAGGTACTCCAATGAAAGCTAATCACAAATTGAGCTCACATGAAGGTGAACTCATAGAAGATATCACAAGTTATCAAAGTCTTGTGGGCAGTTTGAACTACGCCACATTCACAAGAGTAGATATATGTTATAGTGTCAGTGTGCTAAGTCAGTTTATACACACACCCAGGAAATCACACATGGATGCAAAAAGACAATACTCAAATACCTAAAAGGAACCATAAGTGAAGGCTTATATTACCCTAATGTATCTAATCTAGGTCTAAAGTTTTTCTCTCATGGAGATTGGGTTGGCTTCAATGAAGACATGAGAACTACCTCAGGATATCTCACTTTTGCAGGATCAAAACTTGTCTCATGTTATCAAAATTCAAACTTAGAAGAAATACTTATAAAAGACCTTGTAAAATCTCGTTGGGTAATGTGCCTCATTCTGAGCTCATTCCTTGAACATTTGTAGAGCTTGAGTAGCTCACACCATAGCTGTAATAAAGTGATAGGTTGGAGATGGTTGAACCACACCCTTGACAGATAGGAGATGGTTGAACTACACCCTAAGAGGGAGGATTAGGAACTAATCCGCAACCATGGCTTTTGGGTCAAGTGGTTAGCCCATCACATTCCAAACCAAGAGGTTGTGAGTTCAATTCCTTACATTGGTATCAGAGCCAGGTTAGTAGGAAAGAATGTAATAAAATGATAGGTTGGAGATGGTTGAACCACACACTTGATAGGTAGGAGATGATTGAACTACACCCTAAGAGGGAGGATTAGGAACTAATCCTTAAACATGGCTTTTGGGGCAAGTTGTTAGCCCATCACATTCCTAACCAAGAGGTTGTGAGTTCAATTCCTTACAATAGCTCACTCAGTTCATCATCATTGAGCATCATTACAATGCCAATGACTTTGTAAAATCATGTTCTATAATACATATAGCTCATTGAACATCTCCCTCTACTTCTTTGTTATGACTACTCCGAATAGTCAATGTCTTCTGGTCATATCTCATAGAATATGAAACCATTTTACATAATCTTTGGCTTATTGGAACTAGCTTGAAGTCTACGTTGTGTTATAAAAAGTTAGAGGCATTTAAGTCAAGCATCACGGAGGAATAGTCTTCGAAGTGCTCACTAGTCATCTACTCGTTGTTCCCTAAAAAGTCGGGGGTAAGATCTAATTTGCTAAAGTTATTTCTCAAAGCATAGTTGATCATTTTAAATGATTCGACTTGCAATCATAAGCTATCTAGGCTGATTGAACTCCATCAAAAGGAATTTTGTCAATTGTTAGTGTACTATGAGATCTTAGTAAAAAAGCTAGTGGGTGTATGGACTAAAATAGCAAGTTTTTCAACACTAGCTATTCTTGAGCTAGTTTGTTTTGGATTAATTATCTCAAGCATCAACTCCAATGTACATAGGTACTTTCTTAGTGTCATTTGCAAGCTAAAGGGGCCTACCTTATATCTTTGAAGTGCATTTGAAGTGCATCAGGGCTGGTACAAAGCAGGTTTTAGTAGTACCACCTCACTTTCTTGAAGTATCCATCCATCTCTCCCAACACTGGTATCAGAGCAAGTTGAGGTAAAATGGGAGATGGTTTCCCTTCTTTCATTGAAAAATTGGACAGAAATAATTATCTGGCATGGTCTTTGAGGATGAAGACCTATCTACAAGGAAGACATCTCTATAGATACATATTAGGAGATGAGGAGATGCACACATTTGGAAGAAAACATCAACCTACAAGAGAGGGGAAAGAAAGACTTAACTCATGGTGTGCCAAAGATGCTTTAGCCATGTCATATCTACTTAACTCTATCTTTGACTTCGTTCTTCCTCATGTTAGGAACTCCAAAACTTCCCAAGAGACTTGGAATACTCTATTTTCATACTTTTCTTCCAATACAAGAGCTAGGAAAAATCAATTGTGGATAGAGTTTACTACTCAAAACAAGCAACCTAAGATAAATATTTCAGAGTATGACCAAGGTAAAGGATGTGGCTAATGAGTTGACAGGCATAGGAGAGGAGATTGAAGAGGAGCAAATAGTGAGGCAGAGTTTAAAGCATAGTTGAGAGTCTAAACTATGCAACATTAACAAGGATTGACATATGTTACGGAGTAAGTGTTCTGAGAAAATTCATGCATAAACCTAGAACAACTCACTTGGAAGTTGCTAAAGGAGTTTTGAAGTACCTCAAACGTACTCAAAATCAAGGTTTTTACTTCCCATACAGATCGGATTTGGACATAAAGCTGTACTCATATGTAGATTGGGTAGGATGTAAGGATGACAGAAGAAGTACTTCTAGCTATTTATCTTTTGTAGGTGATAAAACCATCTCATGGTCTTCTAAGAAGCAACCAACTATTTCTCTATCTTAAACAGAGGCTGAATATAGGGGATTAGCAAATGCTACAGAAGAAGCTATTTGGATTAGGTTGCTCTACTCAGATTTGGGACTTCGGACTCATTCACCAATGATCTTTGGTGATAGCACTAGTTCTTTGCATCTTGCAGCCAACCCCATTTATCATGCAGGAACTAAGCATATAGAAGTGCATTATCACTATGTTAGAGAGAATCTCTTGAGCAAAGAGATTCAACTAGCATATGTATATACAAATATGCAGTGTGCTGATTTGTTAACCAAAGCACTTGATGGTACTAAACTTTGCAAGTTTAAAACCATGATTGGATTACATCATATTCAAGAAGATTGTTGAAGCAATGCAAGCCAAGATTTTTTCTTGAGGGGGAGCTGTTGGTGCAAATGATCAAGCCTACACGTTTGTCTTAGCATGAAAGACAATGTGTGGAGCTATCACTTGATGATTCATGTGAACTATAGCTCACACCATAGAAATACCTATAAAAGACCGTGTAAAATCTCATGAGGTAATGTGCCTCATTCTGAGCTAATTCCTTGAAAATTTGTAGAGCTTGAGTAGCTCACACCATAGCTCACTAATTTCATCATCATTGAGCATCATTGCAATGCCAATGACTTTGTAAAATCATCTTCTATAATACATATAGCTCATTGAACATGGCTTTCCAGTTCTCTACTATTGCTACTCCGAACAGTCAACTTCTTACGGCCATATCGTAGTGAATACTCAACCATTTTACATAATCTTTGGCTTGGTGGAACTAGATTGAAGGACATTTTGGGCTATCAAAATTTCAAGGCTTTTGATTCACGCATGAGGGAGAAATCATCTTCAAAGTGTTCACTGGGCATTTACCAGTTGTTCCCTAAAAAGTTGGGGGTAAGATCTAATTTGTTAAAGTTATTTCTCATAGCATAGTTGATCATTTTAAATGATTCCACTTGCAATGATTATCTATCTAAGTTAATTGAATTCACCCAAAAGTAATTTTGTCAATTCTTACTGTACTATGAGCTCTAAGTAAAACACCCAGTAGGTGTATGAACTAAACTCGCAAGTTTTTCGACACTAGCTATTCTTGAACTAGTCTATTTTGGATTAGTTATTTCAAGCATCAACTCCAAAGTACTTTGGTACTTTCTTGGTGTCATGTTAAGGATAAAAGGGTCTAGTTTATAACTTTCAAGTGCATCAGGGCTGCTACAAAGGAGGTTCTAGCAGTACCACCTCACTTCCTTGAAGTATCCATTCATCTCTCCCAACACACATTAGCTGAGCTTCTTGCCATATCAGAGTGTGATCTCAAAGCACACATATGTACCAGTAAGGCCGTTATAGTTTCCTTCAAATATACAATTGATTTCATGATCATTTGTGACCATATTTTCATGTCTATCTCAGTGAATTGTTCACTGTCATAAATCTCAGTTTTGTAGTTAGATTGCACAAATGATTTCTCTGAGCATGGTGCATTATTTTCAGTAATTTAACTTGCTAGTGTTATCTCTCTAAGTCTAATATAATCTTGAAAAGTTTCATTGTATTTGGATTTCTCAATTGTGATAAATATTGATTAGAACTTTCATATGTCACTGCATCTTCTACTTCCTAAAACTTCAGGATTACTTATATGACTTGCTAAATTAATTTCTCTTAGTATAGTCAATGATTTCTGATGAAATAACTCCTAATATTTTGCTTTTCGTTTTAATTAGATTTTCCAAGAATCTATCTGGTCAATTTTAATGAGAGCATGAGCACTAAGTGAAATATTGAAGCATTTATGACCAAAATAGAAAGCTTCTTCATGTTGACTATTGGTCAAACTTGTCCGTTTTGATTCATCCTTTTGAGAGTGATCATCCAAGGTACATAGGATGTCTAATACATCCTTTGGCAAGGTAAAAAGGCCCACCACATATCTCTCGAGTTCACTTGGCTAGTGTAGTGCAAAGATTTGGCAGCATCACTTCATCTTCATCAAGTATCAATCCATCTTTTCACAATAGGTAGATAGATTAAGATACATGAAATGTATGGGTACACTTCATGAAGGATAAAATTGATGTATTTAATCACTTTAAGATTTCAGGGCTATGGTGTGAAAGTGGACATAGATGTTTATTAAGATATTAAGATGCGATGGAGCAGGTCAATACTATCAAATGTATTCAGTTGTTTTCTAAAAAATCATGAAATTGAAAGACAATTTTCATGCATGTACACACCACAATAGAATGAACTTTTTGAATGAAAAAATACTCACATTTCAAAAAGTTCAAGGGACTTGATGGTTGAGAAACATTTGCCTTCTCATTATTCCGCAAAAGTATCATGAAAAGAACTTCCACTAGTGTGGTACATCAATTTACACATGAAGAAACGTTTACAAGTAGAAATCCAAAATTATCACATATGTACATGTTCCTGATGAGTTGAGGAAAAAAATTGGTCCACAAGGAGAGAAATGTATTTTTATTGGGTATTCCCTTCATCCAAAAGAAATATAAATGTTACATCCCACTCACATGACATCTTAAGGTAATCACACATCTAGTGTTTTTTGAGGTATCAAACTTCTATGGTCATGCCAAAGAAGGACAGAATCCTTACTGAAATTAAAAAAGAAACGCTAAAAACTCAAGTGCACACTCAACTTCTTAGTGGACCTAACATGTCACCAAAAAACAGTTCCAAATCAAATGTTGAGTGAAAGACTGCATGGACATTCATACGAGAAAATTCATCTACTTAATCCAAGAAATGTAAAGAAAAGTAAGGTGGGTTAGGAACTAGTGCTTTCTAGTTGACCATGTCAACCAACAATTTGGATGTAACTTTTTTGATCCATAATGCTCTCCTTACAATTTCAAGGTAATGTTGTCTATCTTCACTAACCAACAAAGTTTATTTGAATCACTCATCTCCATAAATGAATTCAATTTAGAAAAAGAAGTCAATCCATAAATGGATCCTAGAAGGGTCAAGTGACCTTGAAGTTAACACTTTAATCATAGATAAGTTCTCATTAGATATCAGGTGGTCACAAATCAGTGAAAACCTTGTAATAGTGTTGTGGAATGGACCTCAACTTGTCAGGGAGACTCTTAAACATTGGATTAAGGTGAACTATGAAAAGAGAGGAATTTATGTCAAGCATGTTTAGTACCTTCCTATATTTGTTTCCTTTTTTTATTTGAAGACTCAAATTGTGCTTTCCAAGTTCTATCAGAAGGGTAGTGGCTCATAAAAGGAATGCTACAATCGTTTTTCAAATGGCATGTTTGGTTTAACCCTAGGGGTCCTAAACCCACCAATATCCATGTTTGGGTTGAATTTCGTACTCTCCCTATAGACCATCATCATTGGGTTGATAACCTTGGTAAAACGATTGGCAACATCCTTGGGTCAAGATCTACGGCCAATGGGATTAGCTCTAAATGGGATCCCCAGATTTTGGTGGAACTTGATGTGTCCAAAGATATTAGAACGTTAATCACAATTAAGGATTTGGATGGTAAATTTCTTCATGAGAAAAAGATCAAATATAGAAATTTTCCTCACGTATCTTATAATTTCCATTAAAAAATGACGTTTCTAATTCTAATGCTCCAAGTAATTAAAAAAATGACGTTTCTAATTCTAATGCTCCAAGTATCTACGAGAAACCTTTGGGTTCTCAATCCCACACTCCAAATGTTGGAAGTTCCAACAATAGAAAGCTAGCTAATAAAATAAAAGAATAAAGAGAATAAAATATTCAACTCAATTGGTGTCCTTCTTGAAGAATTTCTTAATCCTTTTGTTGATATGTCTGTCAATGATGATAGGTAAGTTGAGGATTGCAACAAAGACAATGTTTCGCCTAATAGTGAGACTCTTCATCATTCTTAGTAATAGGAGAATGAGGAAAAGATCTATAATGGTGATGTCCATGAAGTCAAGGAAGCTTGGATAGTTGTTGGTAAAACGTTTCCCTCCTCTAACGAGTCTCATAATAACCATAAGAATAATCTCATTGATAAAAACATACTTAAGTTTTCTACTATCGATCTCAATAAGCTAGACAAGTAGAAAATGGATGTAATAAATCCTGAAGACTCTAGCTTCGAGGACATCACCATGATTGGGGTTGATGAGTGTAAAAATTGAAACTCTACAAGTCTCGTGGTATTGATGGGATTCGAAATGAGTTCTTCTTAGAGTTGAAAGAATTCCTGATCCCTTTCATCATCTAGATTTGGATAGAGGTTGCCATGCAAGGATTTCTCCCTATTCATATAATGCTAGAATTATTCGACTCATTGATAAGAAAAAAATAAAGCTAACGTTTAAGAATTCGGGACCTAGCAGTTGCCTTACCTCCATCTACAATATGTTTGCCTCTACTCTAGCTAGAAGACTTAGCCAATTGATGAGCCAAATCATCCTCCTCGAGCAAAAAGGTTTCACTAAATGGAGATTCATTATTGATGCTATCATCTCCATTTGGGAAGGTATGGAATATGCCACTGAAAATAACCAAGACTTTTTCGTCTTCAAATTTGATTTTGATAAGGATTATGATAGAACTGATTGGGAGTTCATCCTCCATCCCTTCATTACACTAACTTGAAACGAAACTTATCAAGTAACTACCCTTGAAGACCCATATAGGGAGGGGTTGGCCACATATATACTCAATATTGCAAATGAAAGTCTTGGGAACTTCAGGTGTCATGATCAATAGGTAAGTAGTTTCTAGTTTGTGTTCAACTTCAAGTTTTGTATTTTGTTCAAGTCTCATTTAGTGTTGTATTTTGGACATCGTGGCTTTTTCCTATTGTAATCTCATAGTATGAGATCGTTTCCAGTTATTCCTTGTGTCTAGTTCATTTCCTTGGAGAGAGTACTTGTAACCTAGATATTGTGCTTCATACGTATGGTCCTGAGTTGTGGGATCTCTTGTATCATCTATAATCTAGTTATCCACACCTATCAATCTCAAGTTATGGGACTTTTTGTATAAGTTACATATTCTTGTATTAGTTTTTCTATGCAGGTGATCTTGTAATCAGAAGTATAATTCCAAAATCTTTTGTAGTCTAGTCAGAGGGCATAATCTAGTGCTCCCTTGACATTTTGGAAAGGCTATCCTTATCAAGAATGATGGACTCTATATCCATAGTAAGAAATATTGAATTTAATTTCAATGAAATACATAAAAAAGTCCAAGATTTTGAAAGGAGGTTATGGCGAGGTGATCACAGAGTTGTAGAATGTGCATGAGATTTCAGAAGTTTATTTCATGGATCCACGTACAAAGAAAACTTTTTAGTTCATCGATCTCAAAGTGGTCTCAGAGATGAAATAAAGGATGATTTACCCTCTATATCTGAGTTAAAGACTTTAGATGAGGCTATCAAGCAAGCAATTCAATGTGAGAATCAAGTATGCAAGGTCAACCAAGTTCAAGATGAAGACGTGTTGAAGAATGAAGGTGATCGTGCCCAAGTTTCTCAACATCAATATTTGAGGACACACGAAGTCCAACCATTGATACGAAAAATAGACATAAGGATTATTTTATTAGCCAATTTCCATGGGGCTTATGTTATGATGTCAATGACCTCATTCTAACCATTTCCAAGGTAAACACTTTGAATGAATTCATGAATCAAAAGATTTTATTCGATAATAGGTTGGTCAAGAGAAAGTAAGAGGAAAACTTCTATTATAGATCCAAATGACACGTTTAGCATAGCTCCTCAACAATATATGTTGGAAGAATCTTAATCACAGCCCATGCAATTGCATAACAACAAGGTCAAGAGACTTACACGAAAGGAAATAAAACATTGAAATGATAATGGACTATGATTTTATTGTGATAACCATGACCAGATGGTATTCAAATGTCCGAAGAAGAAGAAAAAAATTGGACTTAAGACTCCCACAATCTCCAATATCAAAGAAATAATCATCAGAGTCAGAAGATGAATACATCCCATCATGAGAATCAAGAAGTTGATTATGCACCTAGATATAATATGAACCCTTTTTAGTTTCATGATGGATATACATCATCATCATGTTCCACTACCACATATAAATAACTATACAAAGACTAAGAGCTATGAATATTCTAGACCTAGAGATCTCAGAGTCCTATAACCACTCCTCATGGAACTCGTTGCTTGAGGGGGAGGTGATTTCACAGACACAAAGGAAACCATCCCCAACCTTAGATTCTATGAAAATTTCTATATCTCATGATTGTTTTAGAATTCGAAGAAACTAATATCCCACTACATCTCGAACATGTCAAAACCCTAAGATCCACTATTTATTTGCCTCATTTTGATACCAAAAGGTCTTGTTTGAAAGGATGGTATCATCAATTTGTAAGTAGCATTGTTGAACCACCCTTGAAAACCTATATAAGGAGGGGTTCGCCACATATATACTGGATCCTCGCAATGCCAGTCTTGGGAGTTCAAGGAGAAAATGATCACGAAGTAAGTACTTTCAAGTTCGAGTTTGAGTTCTATTCTTCTCTAATCTTGTATGCCATGCATTTTGTTTTGTCATGTTGTAATCTCATAGTAGGAGATCCTTTCTAGTTATTCCTTGTATCTAGTTCATTTTTTCGAAGGGAGTTCTAGTAGCCTCGATATCTTGCTTCATACCTATGGTCAAAGGTTGTGGGATATCTTGTATCATCTATAATCTAGTTATCCACACCTATTAGTCTCTCGTTGTGGGACTTCTTGTATGTTACATATTCTTGTATTATTTTCCCAATGTGGGTGATCTTGTTATCATAACTATAATTCCAAAATGTTTTCTAGTCTAGTCCGATGGCACAATCTAGTGCTCCTGTGATAGTAGGTGTTATTATTGCTCACCTAATAGTAGGTGTTATTGTTGACATATAGATTTGGCACATGTAAATAGAACATGAGCATTTACTTAGTTTGAAGTTGATGCAATCAAAGTAACCTATTAATGGACTACCAAATTTCAAGGTTTTAGAGATGTAGATATGTGAAGGATGTCAATTTCCAAATTCTCCTACTTAATCCAAATTTTCTTAACCAACGAATCGGATGCAAAGCCGTTGATCCATAATGCTGTGAACGACGTTGATTTGAACAGCTCATCCGCACCAATGAATTGAATTTAAAATAAGAAGTCAATCGATAAACGGGCCCTTTCCTTCTTTGTATTCACAAACCGACACTAATCCACGTTATGCATGCCCTCTTTGTTCACTACAGACAAATCAAATTGAAGGCAGTCAATGCATTCGTTTTGAAAGGGCGGACATGCTGTTTGGCTCTGTACATGCTTTTCTTTTTGAAAGGGCGAAAATGCTGTTTAGCTCTCGAGTCTGGACATACTGCTTTCAGAAACCAACAAGCTCAATTTACAACAATACATGTGAAGTCCACATCCCTTAGGGTAGTTGGTTGAGATTTGGGATCTTGAGGCAGAAGATGAGGGTTCAACTCCAGGCTGGATATGTATGGCTTTGGCCAATTAAAACGAGTCATAATGTTATAATCTTGTTTAACCCTTGCTTCGTGAGATACGGAGTCCTCATATACTATGCCCATTCACCTGTACAGTTGCCTTTTCAAAGTTCACGCTTAGGAGATTCGACTTCGGATCAACCTTCATTAAAAAAAAAAAACATGTGAACCAATAAACGAGCCCTTTTGTTTCTGAAGTGAGGTCTCTTTCGAATTTAACGACCGACTTTAATGGGGTCCCTAGTTCAACGAACTAATTCAACGACCCACTTTACTGGAGCCCCTTTCAAATTTAATCAGGGAAAATGATTGCTGTTTATGTTCATAAAGGGTGCATGTTGTCTATCTTAAGTAGCACAAGAACTTTATTGAAGTACGATATCACATTATAGTCTTTTTCCTTTCTCCTTTCAAAATGTAAATTAGGAATCAAATGCCATCGAAAATGGGAGCAATGCTAAGTGTTAAAACCACGCTTCTCCTAATACATAAGACCGGCAAGGAAGATTACATTGACCCGGGACGTTCTTGATCCAACAAAGGACACATCACAAACAAACGTCCAAAAAGTGGACCTGAGATAACAATGAATAAACCATGAGGAATCTCTTCGAGTGCAAAGATAAGAGTGTGTTCTCCGTTTATTCAAATGTGTGTATATGAGAGACACACACATAAGGAGAGGAAAGTACTTGCTTAATATCCACCCAAGCTTTGCACATCTTGCAAGTGAGCATACCCAACAGGACTGAACATTTCAGGAGAAAACAACAACATCCCATGAGGAGTGGCCCCTACATGCCCAATTACGTTCAGTATAGAAAATTATTCAATTCCCCATAGGAAAATACTTGCTTCAGAAATACCCTCTGAGAACTGCATTTTGGTAGGCATCAAACATGCCGAGAAGCATTTTGGAAGGCATTAAACATGCCAAGAAGTAACTAAGATAGGGCAAAATGAAATGATTCAAAACAACTGTGTTAGGCAAACAACATTGCATAGCATACCATTTAAATATATTAACCACCCAATCCCATCTTTGGTTGAAGGAGATGTCAAAGCCCATATGGATTTCTAATAGTTCAAACACCACCATCCTAAGACACTTCGCAACCAACATAAGCAACACATGCAAGTGACCCTTGCATAATGAATCTAAAATGTCTTAAAGGTTTGGAAATAGCCCCACTAATGGAAACCCTAGAGAAAGCGTTACGAAAGAACATACTTACACACGTGATAAACTTCGTACGAAAGCCTATGTGATACAAGGACGGTAATATGAAATAGCACTTAATCACGCCATAAGCCTTATCGCTTAAAAGTTGGGGAAGAACAAACCTTGCTTAAGGTACCTAGCACAATCCATACCTTTCCATAGAGCAATAAGAGATTCAAGAATGTATCTAAATGTACTAAGTCCCTTGTGCTCATGAAGATGATGTGATACATAATAGGCTAAGTATCTAAAGAAGGAGGAATGAAAAATCTTATGGATGGAAGTCAAGCAAGAAATAGTCCTCCAATAGATCATGTCATTCTTGGGACCTCTTTTTGAAAAACCTCGATAACTCCACACTGAATTTCAGTAGTAACAAAACCTTTTCTAGTAGCTTCGTTCCAAATCAAGAGACTGAAAGTGATTAGCAAGTCTTAAATTTCTGACAATATTTCTTATGAATCCCATGAAATCCAGCAAATGTAGATGGTTTCAGTCAATTCATTGCTTCTTTAACCTCACTCATAGTGAGGGGCAGGTCCAAGATAGAGGAGAGGCCTTCAAGAATCATTTTGTCCCTTCTAAGAGAAATGGTATCTCTCACCCTTTGGATATCCTCCCCCCACTTTAGAGTGCTAGAGAAAACATTAGTTAAGAAGACAGATACCTCTTGATATTCTTCTCAGTCTTGATAATAGTCCAAACATCCTTCTTTTGCAACATTGGTGCGAAATCCTTGATTCTCATTTTGTCATCCAAGAGAACCTACAATATTTGTCCTATCAATTATCCCATCCCAAATTCCCTAGATGAGGAAAGAGCTATAATAGCTTCAAATTAATCCTCATCTTTGAGGCTATTCTGAACCTCTAAAAGGCTTTGAATAAGACAAGGCATAAGTTCATGAATAGTTTTCTCTATTTGTTCCTCAATAATCTTCCTTCTCTAAGCTCTAATTAACTAAATAACCTTTTTGAAGTAACTAAGAAACCTCAAAATATCTACAAGAGACTTTTCCTTTGCAACAAAGTGAGAGGTATCCTTAATCAAATGAAAAGAGATAATCTCTTTAGTCTTATGGATGGTAAAGGGGACTTTGAATCAGGAAGCGTCAAGATGAATCCAACCTAACTTGGACACTGTTTATAGAGACTAATGTTTAAAGGTTTGTGATTAGACTAATGTTTAAAGTGAGAGGTTTCCTTAATCAAATGAAAAGAGATAATCTCTTTAGTCTTATGGATGGTAAAGGGGACTTTGAATCAGGAAGCGTCAAGATGAATCCAACCTGCCTTATAACTTGGACGTTATCCAAATTACACTTGACATCCCAAAACTCTTTAGGATATCTAGAATTCATATACCATCTATCTATCTAGTAGCTAGAAAGGAATCACGTTTTTGCATATTATTCCAAGAATAACCGTAATCAAGGGATAATAAAGAACACCCTTGCTATGATAGCTCAACATGTGATGATCGAGGATGACACATATAGTTTTTTCATCTCGATGAAATGTATAGTTTTTATGCCAATATATGTCATGGACAATTGTGAAGAGTTGTACCAAATTTATCTATAGAGAGTGATGGCATGGTTTTCCTTGCCAACTCACTCATTTGTGGACATAGGTTTTTTCCTTATATACTATTCTTTACATATTATACTAGTTTTATTATTGTATAAGGTCATTCTTGTATATTCTGTTTATGTAATAGAGGAAGTAAAAGAAGGTCATTCTTCCTTGCCTCAATCTTTGTGTGCTCCTCTCCTTTTGTGTGAAAGTGTGTGAGAGCTCTCTTCCTTATCTCCCTTTTCTTGGGAAGGTATAAGAGCTATTGTGTCTATCGATAGGTCGTGGAGAATGTTGAGAGTGACGAGTATGTAAGAAGGTGGGAGAAAGCATGCTTCACATATGATCTAAGATTGCTACAAATCCCTTATGAATGTAGGAGTCCAGATATTTTTGTGAGGTATGCCTTTATAGTCAATCAATTTGTTGAGATTTCAAATTTGAAGCCATCTTAATATTCATTTGGAGCCAACAAGGTGAGATCCAAAGAAAGTAGGTAAATTCATAAAACTGTAACTTGTGCATGCTCGACATATCGAAACTTTGAAGAAATTCCATGTATTGATGATACATGAAATCATTTTTGTCATGTAAATTTTTTAAGTCGTAGTATGATAGTGTTTAAGTAGAGTTAGTGCTTCTAGTGTTTTTGCACTATTGTAAATTAGAGCATAAATCGAAAATGTTAATGGAATGAGTCAACTTATTTAAATCAGACAAGTACAAGCTACATGTTTGGAGACTCACAATGAGGAATATCTTGATGGAAAAGGCTATCAAAAGTACATAGAAGGAGACAATGAAATCCCTCCATTGTTACAAGCACGGGATCCAACTCAAGAGCATGTAAAGAGTGGAACCAATGGGGAAGGTAATATATTTGTTCTTTTCTAACATTCAAGATAGCATGATTGGGCACATACAAGAGGCCAAAACTCCAAAAGAGGCTTGGAATAGTTTGTTCACATCGTATGAGACCAATACAAAGGCACAAAACTTGCAAATCAATAATGCGCTACATAAACACGAGAAAAAGAGAATGTTGATAAGTGAACACATATTAATAATCAGAAGCATATGTGAATCGCTTCCATCGATTGGTGTCAATGTAAGCGACTATGATAAGTTTGATGGTTTCCTTTGATGTTTAAGAGCTGCATAGAAGAATTTTAGAACTTCTAATGAGTTATCAAAAGGTAGCGCAAAGAGGATCCTCCTACTTATCAATCTTCATGGGGGCGCTCCAATCACACTGATATGCCCTCAACAACCACGAGATTGCAAGATTTGATAGTAGGCTACCGCTTCCACGGATGTCGACACAACTGCTACAATCACCAATTTACGTACATGCATATGCAAAGCACAATAAAAATGTATACCTATATACCTGAGATGCCATGCAAATCTTTCACATCAGGTTCACCAATGTAGGTGCGAAAGTAACGGTTGATGGATCAGGTCAACCACTAGAATTATGGTGCATGCTGGGTGCTTGGAGCAAAGTCAAGTATAATAAAAACTCAAAGGAAACTCGAAAAGTAATTAGATAAATCTGAATTCTCATTCAATATATGTAACGTGAATATATATATATATATATATATATATATATATATATATATATATATATATATATATATATATATATATATATATATATATACACACACACACAACATACGAATCAACCACAGTTGCGTAAAGATGTAGAGGTTTCTCTGATCGAATGACATTAAAAAAAACTTACAAACTTCCTAAGCTTTACGGTTTCTCATTTTTCTTTGCACAGAACGTTATCATATAGTCTGATACAACAGATCAACCAAACACGTTATGTAGGGTGACACGCGCCATATTCATTCAGAATAGCATTAAAAATCTTTTCAACAACAGTACACGGTTGTTGATCTCACTGTTTCGTATAAGTTTAAGTTGCAGCAAAATGCTTTCGAGTTCCTACTTCCCAACAGCGGACAGTGTTTTTGACAAAAGTATGTTAAAATCATCATATGTTCGCTGAGGCGTCGAGAACAAATTATGCCGTTTTCATATGGATTATCCACATGACTCTACATTCTGAGTTTCAATTGAATAACAAGCGCATAGTTTAAGTTCACCATAAAATCAAGCATAAAGATTCAGTTGCAAAGTTCAAGTAAATGTATTATACATGAAGTTATTAAAAACGAGAATACGCTTGATGCAATATGTAAATAATTTGATAACCATCCATTGATCACTTAAGTCAAAGCATAACTCATGTGCATATATTTTCAGCAGCCTGCGTGTCGAAATACTTTTATCGCATCGCTATTCAGATTAGAAGAATGTTGCCACTACAGTAGTCAAGAAAATCAAATTTGTGATTGCTTACATCATTTGATGATGTTTTCGGACTATGAGCAGAGCGTTGATGTATTATCGGAGCTCTTCTAGATAGGAGAAGTGTACGAATGATGGAGTTGTGTCCGAAAAAAAA
Source organism: Ceratopteris richardii (assembly GCA_020310875.1). Classification (NCBI taxonomy): domain Eukaryota; kingdom Viridiplantae; phylum Streptophyta; class Polypodiopsida; order Polypodiales; family Pteridaceae; genus Ceratopteris; species Ceratopteris richardii. Next base: position 45,151,531 of record CM035421.1, on the reverse strand, counting down.
TGAAGCAAGAGCTCAGGTTTCATCTATGTTTGAGAGAGAGAATAAAAAAAATCGAACTGCGATCAGAAGAACCGAGAGCTTCTTTTGATCGGATATATCAGTAAATCACATCGTGGCATTGTCAAAAATTAATAAAAAAATCTTCCAGTGGTAATCCCATATGTTTTTATTAGAGATTAGCATATAAGAACATGTCAGCTGCATCGTCGTTGTTGGCAGGGATAAAGATCTGACCTTGATAGCAGCAATCCTCTCAGAGTATTATTGTCATCATTCCTCCCTCTGATCTTCCTACTCCGCGATCACGCTCTGCCCCCTCAATTGATGAGCTCTCCCTGATGGTAATCCCTCTCCCTCTCTCGGTATCTCTCCGAAAGATTCTCCGCCTCGCGTTTCCTCCTCCATCGCATGCAAACTCTTGCACTTCAACACCTCTCTGTATCCGCAACTTACCAACTCTACTTTGCGTTTTTCTTTTCATTTCTACCAGCATTCCCCTCAATTATCTCATGCAGATAGATCAACTATCCTATTTAACTCATGACAAGGACAATTGGGCATACGAATCTACGACAGTACTAATCTCAGAATATCATGACAAAAATCCTCCATAAAACATTGGTTCTAATGGCGGCAAACCAAGAAATTTCCATAGCAGCAATGGCTTCAAAATTAAAATATCTACTCCTAACATGTCTTTACCAATAGCTTCTTTCTTTAATCATGTAGCTCTAACCCAATCCAAGAACACCATTATCCTCCCTCAAGAAAATTGAAACTCTTCTATGGATCTTCAACATGGAAGGGTATTTCTCATAGTTCCATTTGTCACACCTGCACTATTTTGTAGAAAGAAATGCTTCATCTTTGATTACTCTTTTCCTTCTCCTCTTCAACCATATTGTCTTGAAAATTACCAATGCTTCTCGTCCCTCTCTTTTGTATGTTGTTGAAGGTTCTCAACTAGAATACGGAGAGAAAGTCTCTCCGACACCGCCTTCTCAATAAACTCCCTAGACCCTATGAGACATTTTGTAACCACTCTTTATAATTGCAGCCAAGTTCCAACTTGGGAAGATGTTAGATAACATTTGCTTCTCCACGACTCACGAGCAAAGTTAGCTTCCTCACAAGAGACCATGATGAAGGCTAAAGGACCGTTCACAAGGGAAAACATGCTAGTCATAATATTAGCAATGCACCCGAGCAAGGATCCAAATTCACTTAATGAAAGAAATGTAGTTGTAATCTGTATGCAAAAACAAGGCACTTGGAGAAACATTGCTACAAGAGCAAGCACACATCCAAGCCCTCTAGCTCCAAGAACCCATCAAAATCCTATCAACATAGCCCTCACTATTCCAATGAAGACTTTTTTATTTCCACAAAGGCCAATGCTCTAGTTACTTCAAGTTCATCTGAAGAATGGATGTTTGATCGTGGGGCAACATCACACATATGCAAAGATGGCATAGACAAAAAAGGGATGTACAAACTCTCTTGATTTCTATCCAAGGATTCACCTTCCAACATTTGGCATAAAACGTATGGCCACATCTATTATCTACAAAGACTTTGCACATTGCAAATAGTTAAAGGATTGCCCAAGATTGGGAAAGTCAATGATGTTTTCCAAGCTTATGCCCAAGGCAAGCAACATAGGGCTCCCATTCCCAAGGACGCTTCCACATGAGCCAGGAACCATTTAGCCCTAGTCCACATGGATCTCTCTGCACCCATTATGAAGACATGGATTTGTATTTCATGAAGATAAATGGGTGCGAAAAAAAACTTTGCACTACACCAACCAAATGAACTCCACGACTATGAAGTGGGCCCTTTTAGCTTGCCAAAGGTTGTATTAGAAACCCTATGTACCTTGGAAGATCACTCTCAAAATGTTGAATCAAAATAGATAAGTTTGATCAACAGTCAACATGAAGAAACTTTCTATTTTGGTCTTCGATGCTTCAATATTTCATTCAGTGCTCATTCTCTAATTACAATTGACCAGAGAGATTTTAGAGGAATCTAACTAGGAAGCAATGCAACCTAATGGAAGTTATCGCATAAAAAATGATTGACCATAGTAAGAGAAATAAGTTTAGCAAGTGAGGTATGTAATCCTGACTTTTTAGCAAGTAGAAGGTGTAGAGATACAAGTGACTTCAAATGAATATATCTCATGACTGTGAGCTCCAAATGGAATGGGACTTCTGGAATATATAGTAGGCTTACAGAGCTAACCTTAACATGTTAAATCACTGAAAATGATGTACCATACTCAAAGAAGTCATCTTTCCAATCTAACTAAAAATCTGAGAAGTATGGCAATGAAGAGTACACTTACATAGGCATGAAGATATGGTCACAAATGATCATGAGAAAAAAAATGTATATTGAAGGTAAATTAAAATGGACTTACTAGTACATGAGTGTGCCTTGACATCACACTATGATATGGCATGAAGCTCAGCTAATGGTATTGCAAACCCCACGACTAAACGATGTGTATATATAGTGATGATTAGAGCCAAGATATGAATTTGACTCTTCCAGTGGTAATCCCATATGTGTTTATTAGAGATTAGCATATAAGAACATGTCAGATCGATCGTCATTGTTGGCAGGGATAAAGATCTCACCTTGATAGCAGCAATCCTCTCATAGTATTCTTGTCATCATTCCTCCCTCTGATCTTCCTACTCCGCGATCACGCTTTGAGCCCGGTAATTGATGAGCTCTCCCTAATGGTAATCCCTCTCTCAATATCTGCCCGAAAGATTTTCCATCTCGCAATCTCAGGCGCTGTGTATTAGCCTCCCGTTTCCTCCTCAATCGCATGCAAACTCTTGCACTTCAACACCTCTCTGCATGCGCAACTTACCAACTCTACTTTGCATTTTTTCTTCATGTCTACGAGCATTCCCTTCAATTATCTCATGCAGATAGATCAACTATCCTATTTAACTCATGACAAGGACAATTGGGCATACGAATCTACGACAGTACTAATCTCAGAATATCATGACAAAAATCCTCCATAAAACATTGGTTCTAATGGCGGCAAACCAAGAAATTTCCATAGCAACAATGGCTTCAAAATTCAAATATCTACTCCTAACATGTCTTTACCAGTAGCTTCTTTCTTTAATCATGTAGCTCTAACCGAATCCAAGATCACCATTATCCTCCCTCGAGAAAATTGAAACTCTTCTATGGATCTTCAACGTGGAAGAGTATTTCTCATAGTTCCATTCGTCACACCTGCACTATTTTGTAGAAAGAAATGCTTCATCTTTGATTACTCTTTTCCTTCTCCTCTTCAACCATATTGTCTTGAAAATTATCGATGCTTCTCGTCCCTCTTTTTTGTATGTTGTGTTGGTATATTTAGGTACTGATGTGTGTGAACACTCTAGCACTTTTTTCCCTCTTTAGGAGGTTTTTTTCCCCCGGCTTGTATATAGGCCTATTGCCCTAATGGGCTACGTATCTTTGTACATTCTCTAGTAATACACTCGATATTGTGTGTTGTGTGCCAAGCTTCATCTTCTTCTTGTGTTGTTCATGTGCTTCCGCAGACGTCTAACTCCAACAATTGGTATGAGAGCAAGTCGTCGCTTCATCTAGGGCGCCGTCAAAACTCCTCCGTTTGCAGTCTCAGATTTGCACAAAATTTGGTAAGCATACTCAACGTGTTTTTGAGATAAAAACAGCTTTGCTTTGTGGTGTTGAAATCGCGATCTGAGGTCCTTTCGGGCTCCGAATGCACTATCACAGTGCTTGTGCAAGCTATTTCATCATTTTGTGCCAAAGGTATATACCAGTTTCTATTCGCTGGTATAAGCGTCTCGAAGTCTGCTACAGGTTTAGCAGAATTCGTCTCGGAAATTCTGTTCAACTTTTTGAGATACAATCAATTTTTTGCATCAAGGTGTTTTAGTCATCAACCATGGCTAAAAGGAGTGATGTATTCTGTATGTTAGTTGTTGAGGATAAGTTGGATGGTACCAACTACCCGTTAGGGGCTTATATGATGCGACATGTGTTGGTTGCAAAACGAGTGTGGAACATTGTGCAGGGTGTCGAAAAACGTCCTATCACATTTGCAATTGTTACAACTGTAGGTATTGAAGCTGATGCAGAAGGTGTCGAAGATGATGGTATTCTGCATATTCCTGTTCGTGCTTTAGTTTTTGTTACACCTATTGTAGAGCACATTTGTTTGGATGGCGGAGATGCCCAGACACATGCATTGATATCGTTGTCTGTCAAACGTACCATTATTCCTCTCATTCGCTCTTGTAGAGGCACCTAAGGATGCTTGGGATAAACTTACCACATTGTACCAAGCTAGGAATGAGGCTCGTGTTGCTTACCTCCGAAAACAGTTGGAGAGTGAGCACATGAATGAAGGTGATTCTATGGATGGTTTCCTAGCAAAGATCAAAGACTTGAAGGAACAATTGATTTCTGCTAATGAGGTTATACCAGATAGCTCACTTGTGCAGACCGTTGTGAATGGTCTTCCTGATTCATATGAGAGTTTTGCTTTTAATCTTTGGTTGATGATGAAAGGCAATCCAAATGCCTTTTCATTTGAGGAGTTAGTTTCTCTTCTATTGCAGGAAGATCAGTCGAGACAGAGTAGGTCCATTATGTGTGTTTGTAGATCAAGATTTCCTGGCTATTCAGAAGGGCAATGGAAAATGGAGCTCTTCTACACTTAAGTAGAAATTTGCAAATGCTGCACATTCGAAGAACCAAGACAAAGATGAGAAAAAATCCAAAAAGCAGAAATTGTTTTGTAAGTACTGTAAAGGGAATGATCATATCATAAAGAACTTTCCAAAACTGGCTGCAAAAGAGGCAAAGAAGAAAGAGGCTGGAATGGTTGTTGCAGAAGCCTCTACACCAAAAACAGAGTCTCCTAATCTTGTGCAGGAAGAAGAATGGGCATTTACTACTGTTTGTATTTTTGACCCATCTTCTCATGAGCAGTGCATGTCTGCAGTAGACTCAGATGTTTCGTACTTTGACAGCGGGGCAACCAAACATATTACCTCGCAGCACTATTTCTTCTCTTCACTCGAGCCTACCCCTACAGAGAATACTGTTACATGCGCCAACAACTCCTCTTATCCTGTTATGGGAGTTGGTAAGATCATCTTGACTACTATTGATGGTGGTTTTTTCACTTTGTCAAATGCTTTAGTTGTGCTAGGGATCAAGAAGAACCCATTATCAGTTTTTGCATTAGCCAAGATTGGCCTGGTTGTGAAATTTGTTGATGAGAGATGTATAGTTCATGATATGTCAAATGGCGATGTGATTATTGCTTCTAGCATTTTATGTGGTGGGCTGTATAAGCTCATAGACTATGAAAGATCTGTAAATGATTTGGCATGTGCAATAAATGACTCTCAGGCTATGTCAGATGCAAAGCTTTGGCATGCACGCTTTGGTCATCTGAATTTTGCTAGTTTGCTACGCCTGCAGAAATCTAAAATGGTGTCCTCTTTGCCCAAACTTGACGCATCTAGAAAACATGTTTGTGAAGGCTGCATTTTGGGCAAAATGCAGCGTTCATCCTTTCCAAAAGATGGTTCAGTTCGGGCTACTAAAAAATTGCAGCTTGTACATAGTGATGTTTGTGTTCCTATGTAGACACCTTCTTTTAGGAATTATCTTTACTTCATGACTTTCATCGATCATTTCTCCAGGCATGCATGGGTATACCCATTGAAGACAAAGTCTGAAGTGTTGATGTGCTTCAAATAGTTTTTGGTTTCGGCTGAAAATCTCGCAGCATGTAAAATGGGCACCCTCTGTTCAGATCGAGGGGGGGAATATATGTCTTCTGATTTAAATGCATTTCTGGCTGAACATGGGATAAAACACCAGTGTACAGTGCCGTATACACCTCAACAAAATGGATTTGCTAAACAAAAGAATAGGTCACTCATGGAGATGGCGAGGTGTATGATCAAGAGTTAGGCTTTACCACATAGTTTTTGGCTTGAGGGTGTCATGTGTGCAACATATGTACTAAACAGGTATCCCACTAAAGCAATGCAATCTATCACTCCATATGAGTCTTGGCATGACCGCAAACCATCTGTTGCTCATCTATGTGTTTTTGATTGTTTGGCATATGCATTAGTCCCTGAACAACATCGCAGAAAATTGGATGGTAAAGTAGTAGAATGTACTTTTGTTGGGTACAGTTTTGAAAGTAAAGGCTATTGTCTGTATCATCCACAGACTAAATGCATTCTGGTTAGCCGTGATGTTGTTTTTGTGGAAGATGCTATTCAGCCATTGCTTTCATGTACTAAGGAGACATCTGTTAGCTCCAAAGACATGTATGATACTTTGTTGCCTCTTTTTACAAGTGGATAGTCTAGTGTTGGTCCCAATGAGGCAACCTCTCAACCTTTGCAGGTTTCATGTGATGATGGAGATAATTCCATTTCAGATGCAGATGTACATGATGCACTTATTGATGAGAGACCTGATATTGAGCAGGCAAGAACTATGCCAGAATGGCTGGTGTAGACCTTACGTGACAGTAAATTAGATGCACCTCTATCATATCGTACTCGATCAGGCTCTCATAGTGCCTCTTTTGCATCCGATTTCTATGCTATGGCTGCATCTACTCTCTGTGATGAGAATGAGCCTGTTTCGTTTGATGAACCACAAAATTCAGAAAATTGGATGGCTGCTATGCAATCTGAATATGATGCAATAATGAAGAATGGTACTTGGTCTTTATGTGACTTGCCTCCTGGCAAGAAGGCCATTGACACTAAGTGGGTATACAAGCTGAAGCAAACCTGATGGTACAGTTGACAGGTATAAGGTTACGCTTGTTGCAAAGGGCTATGCGCAGGAAAGAGGCATTGATTTTGATGAGACCTTTGCACCTACATGCCGTATGACTACTGTTCGGACCATTTGTGCACTTGCAGCCCATCACGGTTGGAATGTACATCAGTTGGACATTACAATAGCATTTCTGAATGGTGACTTGCATGAAGAAGTGTATGTTTTTCAGCCTCGTGGCTTTGTGCAGAAAGGCATGAAAACCAGGTGTGCAGGTTAAAGAAGGCATTGTATGGTTTGAAGCAAGCACCATGTGCTTGGTATGAGAAGATACATGCCTATCCGATTGCACATGGTTTTGAGAACCTTCAAACTGAAAGCACCTTATATGTTAAGCGTGCTAATGATGTGCTTCTGATCATTGTTGTCTATGTTGACAACATGCTGCTCACTGGTCCTATTGAGAAGCATATTTCTAATTTTGAGGCTGATTTGCATGCCTCATTTGAGATGTCTGATTTGGGGCATTTGCATCACTATTTGGGCATTCAAATTATGCAAGTTGATGGAGGAATGACTGGTTTACGATTGAGTCTTCATGATTTTGGAGATGCATTTGATGTTGTTCTCTATCAGTAGGTTGTTGGATGCTTGATTTACTTATGCATTACCTGACCAGATATTCAGTTTGCTGTCTCATAGATGAGCAGGTTTATGCTTTGCCTAGGAGTCAAGCATTGGAAGGCCGTTAAGCGCATCTTTCGCTACTTGAGTGGTACTCGACTACTTGGGTTGTTTTATCCCAAGGCGGGATCACTACTGCCAGCTTTGCATGCTTTTTCTGACTCTGATTGGGTTGGTTGCTATGACACTCGTGTGTCCACTAGTGGCTTTTGCTTCATGCTTGGTAGCTCATGTATATCTTGGTTGAGCAAGAAGTAGCCTACTGTGGCCACTTCCAGTTGTGAGGCTAAGTATAGGGCAGCTTTCATAGCTATTGTTGAGTGTGTGTGGCTCAGATGCCTTATTGCTGATTTGGGTGTTAGTTAGTCTTCTTCCACCACCATCTTCACAAATAGTTAGAGCGCATTGGCAGTTGCGAGGAACCCTGTGTTCCATGCTCGCACTAAGCACATTGAGGTGCATTATCATTCTGTGAGGGAGAGGTTCTCTGCTGGGGAGATCAGCTTGGCATATATGCCCACACAGGAGAACACTCCAGATCTTTTCACGAAGGCTTTGCCTAGGGAGAAGTTTGAAGCTTTCCGCAAAGATTCGGACTTACTTCCTTTTGTGGAGTGATTTCCGCATAGCTTGGCACTTCCTTATACATGACTGCTAGCTACTTATTCACTGCATCACTCCCAGGGGCCATTTGTTGATATATTTAGGTAGTGATGTGTGTGAACACTCTAGGACCGCACTTTTTCCCTCTTTAGGAGGTTCTTTTCCCCCGGCTTGTATATACGCCTATTGCCCTAATGGGCTACTTATCTTTGTACATCCTCTAATAATACATTCAGTATTGTGTGTTGTGCTCCAAGCTTCTTCTTCTTCCTTTTGTTGTTCGCGTGCTTCCACATACGTCTAACTCCAACATGTTGTTGAATGTTCAATGGAGAGAAATTCTCCTTGACACCACCTTCTCAATAAACTCCCTAGACCATATGAGACATTTTGTAACCACTCTTTATAATCGTGGCCAAGTTCCAACTTGGGAAGATGTTAAATAACATTTGCTTCTCCACGACTCACGAGCAAAGTTAGCTTCCTCACAAGAGACCATGATGAAGGCTAAAGGACCGTTCACAAGGGAAAACATGCTAGTCATAATATTACCAATGCACCCAAGCAAGGATCCAACACTTCATGAAAGAAATTTAGTTGTAATCTCTTTGCATAAACAAGGCACTTGGAGAAACATTGCTACAAGAGCAAGCATGCATCCAAGCCCTCTAGCTCCAAGAACCCATCAAAACCCTATCAACATAGCTCTCACTATTCCAATGAAGACTTGTTTATTTCCACAAAGGCCAATGCCCTAGTTAATTTCAGTTCATTTGAAGAATGGATCTTTGATAGTGGGGCAACATCACACATATGCAAAGATGGCATAGACAAAAAAGGGTTATAAAAACTCTCTTGCTTTTTATCCAAGGAGTCACCTTCCAACATTTGGCATAAAATGTATGGCCACATCTATTATCTACAAAGACTTTGCACTTGCAAATAGTCAAAGGATTGCCCAAGATTGGGAAAGTCAATGATGTTTTCCATGCATATGCCCAATGTGAGCAACATAGGTCTCCCGTTCCCAAGGACACTTCCACATGAGCCAAGAACCATTTAGCCCTAGTCCACATGGATCTCTGTGCACCCATTGTGAAGAGATGGATTTGTATTTGATGAAGATGAAGTGGTGCGAAAAACAATTTGCATTACAGCAGCCAAATGAACTCCAAGACTATGAAGTGGGCCCTTTTAGCTTGCCAAAGGCTCTGTTAGACACCCTATGTACCTTGGAAGATCACTTTCTATTTTGGTCTTCAATGCTTCAATATTTCACTCAGTGCTCATTCTCTAATTACAATTGACCACAGAGCTTTTGGAGGAATCTAATTAGGAAGCAGTGCAACCTATTGGAAGTTATTTCATAAAAAATGATTGACCATAATAAGAGAAATAATTTTAGCAAGTCAGGTATGTAATCTTGACTTTTTGGCAAGTAGAAGGTGCAAAGATACAAGTGACTTCAGTTGAATATATCTCATGATTGTGAGCTCCAAATGGAATGCAACTTTTGGATATATATAGTAGGATTAGAGAGCTAACCCTACCAAGTTAAATCACTGAAAATGATGCACCATACTCACAGAAATCATCTTCCCAATCTAACTAAAAAACTGAGAAGTATGGCAATGAACAGTATACTCACATAGGCATGAAGATATGGTCACAAATGATCATGAAAAAAAAATGTATATTGCAGGTGAATTAAAATGGACTTACTAGTACATGAGTGTGCCTTGACATCACACTATGATATGGCATGAAGCTCAACTAATGGTATTGCAAACCCCACGACTAAACCATGTGTATATATAGTGATGCTTAGAGCCAATATATGAATTTGAATCTTGCTCACCTAAAACAATTCTCCTACCTTTTAGTGATTGACTCTCTAACTAATTCACTCCCAAATTCGTGGAGTTCTTTTCATTCTCATCAAGTGGATACAACCACTTTAGATTCCTTCACTTTTACATCAAGTAAATATTCAAAAAGTTACAAGGTTGAGTTCATAAGTGAACTCTTCAAAGCTTTATAATTTGATTCAAGTTTCTATGACATTTGAAGACTCACGAAAACACTTAGACTTGCCATGAACTTGTTCCAATAAATTTCCTTCAAGTCAAGTAAGCTTGAGCTCTTCAATCTTCTAGGATTACCTGCAAACCAATCATACCTTTGAATTTATTGATTTTTGTTCCATCTAATGCCTTGGTTAAAATGTCTCCACATTGTTGATGGGTTGACACATATGATAGCTGAATTTCCTTGCTCACAATCTTCTCTCTTACATAGTGGTAGTGTACTTCAATATATTTAGTCCTTGCATGAGAAATTGTATTGGCAGCCAAGTGAATGGAACTCAGGTTGTCACCAGAAATACTTGGAGTTCCAATCTCCAATCCAAGATCTACAAATAGTGTCTTCGTCCATATTCCTTCTTGAGTGGCTATGGCAACACCTTTGTATTCAGCTTTGGTAGAAGAGAGAGCAACTGTGGGCTGCTTCTTGGATGACCATGACACAAGTTTTGACTTTGCAAAGGTAAGATATCCTAAGGTGCTCCTTTTTTCTTCCTTGGATCCAGCCCAATCTACATCAAAGAACAACTTTAGACTTAAATCAGATACATAAGGGTAGTGTAACCCTTCATTCATGATCCCTTTGAGATATCTGAGTATCCTCTTGGTAGCTTCCATTTGATATTTCCTAGGTGTGTGCATAAATTTACTTAGCACACTCACACTATAACATATATCTACTCTTGTCAATGTGGCATAGTTCAAACTACCCACAAGGCTTTGATAACCTATGACATCTTCTATGAGTTCACCTTCATGTGAGCTAAATTTATGATTAGCCTCTATTGGAGTACCTAGAATCCTGCAATCTTGCATCTTGAACTTTCTCAACAAGTCTTTAATGTACTTCCTTTGAGAAAGGAATAGACCATGATCTCTATATACCACTTCCAATCCTAGGAAGTATGTAAGTGACCTAAAGTCACTTATCTTCAACTCTTCTTTCATCTGCTTCTTGACCTTCTTTATCCCATCTGTAGCATTTCCTGTTAGTATAATATCATCCACATACACACACAAATAGATGACTTCAGAATTACTCTTTTTTATGAAGAGTGATTGATCTCCCTTGCTAGGTTTAAATCCTTTTTCCTACAAGAATGAAACAAGCCTGGGATTCCAAGCCCTTGGGGCTTGTTTGACTCCTTATAGATCTTTATTAAGTTTACACACATAATAAAGATGTATTTGATTTTTGAAACCAGGTGGTTATGCAATATACACCTCCTCGATTATCCATCCATTAAGAAATGCATTTTTTACATCCAATTGAAGTATCTTCCAATTGTTGGAAGAAGCAATACTAAGTAGGACTCTAATTTTAGGCATCTTTGCAACAGGAGAGAAAGTCTCCTCATAGTCAATTCCTTGAGTTTTTGCAAAGCCTTTTTCCACAAGCCTTGCCTCATACCTATTAATGGAGCCATCTGAGTTCTTCTTCAACTTGTAAATCCATCTTAAACCTATCACTTTCATTGATGAAGACTTGGGAACTAGATCCCAAGTTTTATTTTCCCCAAGAGCTTCAATTTCTTCTTCCATTGCATGGCTCCATTCTAATTTCTTATTTGCTTGCTCAAATGTTGAGGGTTCCTCTTGATTTATGTCTTGTGCTAGATAGGTTGAATGTTTAGTAACTACAGAAGTATCAAACCCATACCTCTATGGTTCTCATTTCTCCCTCATGAACCTCCTTAGTCCATGATGTTATGATTCTGCCTCTTTTCCAAGTTCTTGCAGTTTAGCTTTACCTTTAGACATCCATAGTTTGAGTTTTTCAATCTGAGTTGCTTCATCATCTTCCGAGGTATCGTGATCTTCAATTTTAAGAGGGTTGTCGTTGACAAGTTTTGGAAAATCTTCTTCAAGTTGATAAGGTAAGTTGATCTTCCTGCATGAGTCTTCATACCAAGAGCTCTTCTCATCAAACACTATATCCCTACTTGCCAAGAATTGTTTTTTGGTTGGGTTGTATAATCTATAGCCCTTTTGGTTGTTGTCATATCCAATGAATACACACCTGTCTGCTTTTGGATTCATCTTCCCTCTAACCTATGAACCAACATGAGCATAAGCAATACATCCAAAAATCTTACAATGATCCAAGCTTTGTCTTCTTCCATTCCAAGCCTCACATGGTGTCATGCCATCAAGTGATTTTGAAGGTAAAATGTTAATCAAATAAGTGGTTGTCGATACAGTCTCAACCCATAATTAATTAGGTAAGTGTTTGTTACTTAACATAGACCTTACAACTTCAACAATGTCCTATTCCTTCTCTTTGTCACTCCATTTTGCTCAGGAGTGTACCTTGTAGTATTCTCTCTTTTGATTCCACTCTCTTGAAGAAAGGAGTCAAATTCATGGGAGAAGTACTCTCCCCCTCCATCGCACCTCAGACTTTTTAGTGTTTTACCTATTTGATTCTCCACAAGAGCTAAATAACTTTGAAGCATGAAAAGACTACATGCTTATGTTTCATAAAGTTTAGTCTCATCCACCTAATGCAATCATGAATGAAGGAGACATAATACCTTGATCTAGATATTGAAGCATCTTTGCTAGGTCCCCATACATCTGTATGAACCAAATCCAAGAGAACTCCATGCATATATCATTTCTTCATGAATGGTAACCTGTGAGACTTTCCAAATTGCCATGCACTACTCTTATAAATCATGTGTTGTTTTGACAAGTTAGGGAGTCCAAGTACACTTTGGTCCCTGCTGATTTGCTTTAATGATCTTTCACCAATATGTGCTAACCTTTTGTGCCATACTTCCAATTATGTGAGTGTCTGACTACCATAATTAAAGAGAGCAATGTTCCTAGTGTCTTGTAATCCAAATGTGAACAATCTACCTCTCTTTTCACCCTTTGCAGTTCTCTTGAATCCTTGAATTGGATCTTCAAAAAATACTTCTACTTTTGTGAACAGCTTCCCAGCTAATTTGATATGTCCTTGAGCTTTGTGACAAAATCAGTCACATTTTGTTTGGGATCTTTCTTGAGAGTTGTAAAGTCTATCCATAGTTGATGCTTCCTGGCCTTTGTAGTTGAAGAGAAGAAGGCCTCAAGTGCATTCCACACTTCCTAAGATGTTTTACAACTTCTAATGTGAGGTAGAAAAAAATCTAAGATAGAGCTAAGATGATAAGACCTTGCAAGTGCATCCTTAGAGCACCATGTGCTCAATCTTTCTTCCTCTTCTTGTGTAGGATGACCTTTATTCCTGAAACTTGTGATAACTCCATCTCCATCTATATAAACATGTAGATTCATGCATTGAAGATTAGCTTCCATCATTAATGAATAGGCTGAGTAATTACCTCTATCCAATTTTTCAATTGATGAAGTAAATCCATTTTGCATGTTGTCTAACCTTGCTCTGATACCAATGTGAAGAGATGGATTTGTATTTGATGAAGATGAAGTGGTACTACAAAAATGATGCACTACACTAGCCAAATGAACTCCAGGGATATGAAGTGGGCTCTTTTAGCTTGCCAAAGGATGTATTAAACACCCTATGTACCTTGGAAGATCACTCTCAAAAAGTTGAATCAAGACAGACAAGTTTGACCAATAGTCAACATGAAGAAACTTTCTATTTTCATCTTGAATGCTTCTCTATTTCATTTAGTGCTCATTCTCCAATTACAATTGACCAAAGAGCTTTTAGGGGAATCTAATGAGGAAGCAATGCAACTTATTGGGAGCTATTTCATAAAAAAATGACTGACCATACTCAGAGAAATAAGTTTAGAAAGTCAAGTATGTAATCCTCACTTTTTAGGAAGTAGAAGGTGCAGAGATATAGGTGACTTCAGATTAATATATCTCATGATTCTAAACTCCAAATGCAATGAACCTTTGGGAGTATATAGTAGACGTACAGAGCTTAGTTTACCAAGTTCAATCATTGAAAATGATGCACCATATGTAGACACATCATCTCTACAAACTGACTAAAAAACTGAGAAGTATGGTAGTGAACAGTACACTCATAGGCATGAGCATGTGGTCACAAATGATCATGAAAACAAATGTATATTGAATATAAATTACAATGGACTTACAAGTACATGTGTGCTCCTTGAGATCACACTCTGATATGGCATGAAGCTTAGATAATGGTGTTGCAAATCTCGTGACTAAACCATGTGTATATATAGTGATGATTGGAGCCAAGATTCGAATTTGAATCTTGCTCCACTAAAACAATTCTCCTACCTTTTAGTGATTGACTCTCCAAATAATTCAATAAAAAAATTGTGGATTTCATTTCCTACTCATCAAGTGGATTCAACCACTTTAGATTCCTTCACTTTTACATCAATTAAATAGTCAAAATGTTACAAGGGTGAGTTCATAAGTGAACTCCTCAAAGCTTTAGCATTTGATTCAAGTTTCTATGACATTTTAAGACTCAAGCCAACACTTCGAATTTCCATGAATGTGTTCCAACACCCATGAATATCCCTTCCCTTAGTGGATCAATCTACTACTCTCTTCTATTATATGACCACTCACGGTACATTTGGGTATAGTTTTTGAAGATGAAGGAAGACACCTTCTCTAAGTTTTGAGAATTGATCACTCAAGTTGAGAATGAAGCATCCAAGATAGTCATGGCTATTTGATCAGATGGTGGTGGTGAATTTATGAATCATGATTTCTACCATTTTTTAAAGCAAAAAGGGATAAAAAGACAAGTATCTGAACCTCAACTTCCATCTCAAAATGCTTCATATTTTGGGTAGAAGTAGTGCACACTGACATGCACATACTTAATTGAGGCTTCAGGAGTGCATTGAATACCAAGAGACCCTTTGAATTCTACTATGGAAGAAAACCTAATGTCAATTACGTTTGAGTATTCGAAAGTGAAGCATTTATCCATGTGCCAAAAGAAGATCAAATTAAGCTATAGTCCAAGTCTAAGAATCATATATTTATTCGCTATAGGGAAAATTCAAAAGTGTATAGATTGTATGATCTTGAAAACCACTCGATCAAGATTTTGTAAAATGTAATCTTTCATAAAGCTTCAACATACTCAACTAAAAATCCAAATAAAAGTCTTAGTCCACCCATCTACAGTTTAGAGCTGGACAGAGTTTTTTCCAAACACAACTCAAAATCAAGTACTTCAAACCAACTAGGAAGATCACAAAGGCTCATTAAAAAGAAATAGTGAGAACAAAGTCATTATGTAAATTATGCATTGATGCATCAACTCCAATAGATTCTAGAGCCTTACAACTACAAAGAAGATTAAGTACAACATGAGTGACAAGAAGCTATTGAAGTCCAAATGGATGTAGTGGAGAAGAACAATACTTGGACACTTGTTCCTAAGCCTAGCAATGATCAATTCATAGAATTTAAGTGGCTTCAAATGGCACACTGGAGTAGTACAAATCAAGACTAGTAGCTAATGGATATGTGCAACAACATGGCATGTATTATGAAGAGACCTTTGTCCCTATTGCAAGGTTCACAACCATAAGAATCATTTTAGCACTAAGTGCTCACTTCAAGTGGCCCATCTACCAATCGGATGTCAAAAGTGCTTTCTTCAATGGAGATCTTCAAGAAAAGGCATATGTTCATGAACTTAAAGGTTTCAAGCTCAAATGAAAGGAAGATCAATTCTACAAACTCAGAAATCACTTTACGAACTTAAGCAAGCTCCTAGGGCTAGGTATGAAAAGATTCACAAGCTCTTCAAAGATAAAGGATTCCAAAGATGCAGTGATAATGCAAATGTATACATCTATAAGAAAGATATCTTAGTTTCCATCATCATCCTCTATCTAGATGACTTGATCTTGATAGGTTCAATTAAAGAACTCATCCAATTCATCATCAAACAAGTTAACCTTGAGTACTCTATGATAGATCTTGGTCTACTTCACTACTTCTTAGGTATAGAAGTTTGGAAATCCAAGGAATGTATATTCTGATCATAAAAGTAAAACTCATGTGATATTCTTTCGAGATATAACATGGCACACTAGAGGATTCATCAACACTTGTGGATGTGCATACTTATCGACAGCTTGTTGGCTCATTACTCTACCTCATCCACACTAGAACAAATATTGTCTATGCAACTGCTATACTCAGTTAGTTTGCACATTATCCTCATCAGACTCTATAGGATGCTGCTCAGAGACTACTTCAATACCTGGCCCTTAGTGGACATCATGGTCTTTGGTATACAAGGGGCATCTAACTCACCGAATATTTAGGTTCAGATTGGGCTATTGATCTTGATTCTCGATGATCTACTTCATGGTACATAGTTTTGCTTGGCTCAGGACCTATCTCTTGGGAAAGTAAGAAGCAGCCTACAATTGCACTTTCATCCACTAAGGTCGAGTATTGAGCATCCAATTTTGTAGAATGTGAGGCCATCAGGCTTCGATGTTTATTTCCTGACATTGGTGTTTTGTAAGTTACTCTGACATGCATCTGCATGGATAGACAATCAACCTTGGCCATCAACAAGAATCTAGTCTTCGACACTCATACGAAGCACATTGAGATCCAATACCCTTTCATCCACAAGAAGCTCACATCTCAAGAGACTATTCTTGAGGAGTGTACCTCTCAAGAGATCCTAGTGGACATGTTCACAAAGGCTCTACCTCGAGTTCTGCTCTAGAACTTGGTGGACCTTTGCAACATTCAGCTGCTCCAAAATGGAGCTGTAGAGAAGGTATTGACCACATAATTGCTCCTACATCATCCACATTTGTATCTGCATAAGTGCATTTGCATTTTGTATGTAGGAGGCACTCCATTTCTAGATTATTTCCATTTTATATTGTATCTCTTTTGTATTTGGGTACCTTGCCATTTCTTCTACCATTGTATTCATTCTCCTTTGAGGGGACTTATCCCGTGTGAGAGGTACTTTGGACAGACCCTCTCAAATCTATATAATGAGGGTCTCTCCCCCCATTTGCACTTGGGTAAAACCTTGAGGAGCCTACTCCATGCTCTTTGCAAGCACACTTCTAATCCATGTGAGTTTACCCATTTCTTGTTGTACTCACTTTAAGTCTCTCACACTCTTTCTTTTGTAAGTACACTCTTCTTTTCAGTTTGATTCAGTATGTGTTCTCTCTAGATGTGAACCATGTCATTTTGGTAAACAGTAAAGAGAATCATTTCTAAATGACAAGCATGTTAGTGAGAATGTGCTAGAGATAATGCATATAGTTGATCGGCATCTTGCAAACAACACCTCTATGGGAGGTTGAATGTCTTATGCAAATTTTAATGATGACCATACACAAAAACTATGGGTATACCTAATGAAGGAGAAGATTCATGTATTTACTCACTTTTAGATTTCAAGGCTATGGTGTAACAGAGGACATATAAGTTTATTTAAATATGAACTTCTCATGGAGGAGGTCAGTACTATCAAATGTATTGAGTAGGTTTTTACAACTTTATGGAATGCAAAGAAAATTTTCATGCAATTACACACCACAATAGAATGAAATTTTTGAAAACAAAAATAGATAGATTTCAAATATCGCAAGAGACTCGATTGTTGAGAAGCATTTCCTTGTTGTTATTCGGAAAAAAAGTTGTGCACACTATTGTATATATCATAAATAGAACTCCTTGTACTGTTGTACATGAGTTTACAAAGTACAACTGCTTACAAGTAAGACCAAAATTATAACATATGAAAATATTTGTCTGTAGTGCACATGAACATGTTCTTCATCAAATGAGGATAAAAATTGATTCAAAAGTAGAAAAATGTATCCTTAATGGGTATTCCCTTGGGCCAAAAGAAATATGAATGTCACACCCAAGTCACACGACTTGTACCTTAAGCACAGATGTGGTGTTCGATGAAGCATCAACCTTCTATGGTCATGTCAAAGAAGGACTTAATCTTGCCTCAAATGTAAAAAGAAATGCTAAAAAATCAAGTGCACAATCTCAAGTTCTGAGTGGGAGCTGATATGTCACCAAGAAATAGTACCAAATCAAACCTGTGGAGTGGAAGATATCATGAACGAAAGCTTTCGAGTGGGGCCATGTCGTTTCGCTTCAATAACCAAGAAAGTGACTCGATAAACGGGCCATTTCCTTCTTTGTCCTCACAAACCGACACTACAGACAAACTAAATTGAAAGCAGTCAATGCTTTCGTTTTGAAAGGCGGGACATACTCTTTAGATCTCGAGTCTGTATATTATTTATTCTCAGTAACCAACAAACTCGATATACAATAATACATGTGAATGAATAGACGAGCCCTTTCGTTTCCGAAGTGGGACATGTTCTTTATCCTCACTACTCAACGACCAACTTTAATGGAGTCCCTTTCCATTCAATTAGGGAAATGATTATTGCTTATGTTCACAAACGGTGCATGTTGTCTATCTTGAGTAGCGCAAGAATTTTAGTTAACTTCCATATCACATTATCATTTCCGTTCTTTTTCTTTTAAGAGAGAAGGAAACTAACGGAGGAATACTGCAAAACGTGAAATAAGAAAGACCCCAACAAACAAGGAAACAAATGGCAGGGAGAAAGGGACCAATATTACCCATCTCCTAATACATAAGATCGACAAGGAATCTCCTAATTATCAAAGAAAGAAGGAATGTGCTAACCACCATAGCATGCCCTACAAACTTGATTTTCATACCTTTCTAGGACATCAACTTGTGCTCAAGCTTAGAGAGAGCGGAGTTCCATGACTCTCACATCAAAACATCGATTCCCATAGGAATACATAAGAGGTAGATGATTTTTTTTCTAGGTATCAATTGACATCCTTGGTCAATTAACAATTGATGAGGATGCCGAATAAATAATGTCATAGTGGTTTAAGAATACTTTATTTTGAATCTTGATGCCTCACAAAATGTATTTATACAACACCAAAAGGTATCAATGCTTATTAGATCATTATGCACAAAAGCATTGTTGATATATTTAGGTGGTGATGTGTGTGAACACTCTGTGACCACTAGGGAACTTTTTTCCCTCTTTAGGAGGTTTCCTCCCCCTGCTTGTATATATGCCTACTAGCCTAGATCTCTTCACTTCCTTTAGTGACTTCTTTGACTTCATTTTGACTTTTGACTTTCTTCAAGTACTTCATAATCGTCTTTGTGAGTTCTTTGTTCGAATAGCTTCCCCTCAATCACTAATTGTGATTATGACATTCTT
Source organism: Ceratopteris richardii (assembly GCA_020310875.1). Classification (NCBI taxonomy): domain Eukaryota; kingdom Viridiplantae; phylum Streptophyta; class Polypodiopsida; order Polypodiales; family Pteridaceae; genus Ceratopteris; species Ceratopteris richardii. The sequence goes on along the minus strand of CM035421.1, from coordinate 45,132,114 downwards.
CTTTATTCCTGCCATCTTTTTGAGCTTTTTTAATTTAGGTCCATCTAAGCTCTTTGTCAACATATCTGCAACTTGCTCTTTTGTAAGTGTATACAAGACTTCAATCTCTTTGTCAAGTACCTTTTCTCTCAAGAAATCATATTGAATCTCCATGTGTTTAGTCTTGGCATGAAAAACTGGGTTAACTGTCAAATATACTGAACTCATGTTATCCCCAAAAATAATTGGAGTACTCTGAGGAGTTCCAAAACTCTTCAATAAGGTCTTCAACCATATCACTTCCTTTGCAGCCTCTACCATTCCTTTATACTTTTCTTCTCCTACATATCTACTCAATTTATGATTTACCTCCAATGTTGTAGTTGAAGGCTTGCAATTTTCCATGTTGAACTTGATCAGAAGATTATTCATGTATTACTCTTGTGTAACATATACTCCATGTTGAGTATGCACAATTTGCATTCCTAAGAAATAAGATAAGTTTCCCAAATTACTTATCTTAAATTCCTTTTCTATTTGCTTCTAAAGCTCCTTGATTCTTTGAGCATCTGTCCCTGTGACAATAATATCGTCAACATAAATATACACATATATGAACCCATCTTCACTGCAAGCTACTATCTGCTTTTGAAGCTTGATATCCAAATTAATTCAGGAACTTAACAAGCCTATAATTCCATGTCCTAGGGGCTTTCTTCAAACCATACAAAGCTCTCTTGAGCTTACATACATAATCTAATCCAATTGAGTTCATGAAACCCTCTCATTGCTCCATGTATACCTCATATACAGTATATCCATTCAGAAAATGCATTCTTCATCTAATTGTGATAACTTCCGTCCTTTAGAGGTAGCAATAGCAATTAGGGTTCCAATTGTAGACATCTTAGCAACTCGACTGAAAGTTTCATCATATTCCATCCCATAAGTTTGGGCATAACCTTTAACCACAAGTCTAGCTTTGTACCTCCACACCTCACCACGTGCAAACCTCTTTGTCCTATACACCCATTTACACCCCTTTTGATTTCTTGGTCTTAGGACCAATTCCCATGTCTCATTCTCAAGTAGATCATCATACTCCCCTTGCATTGCCTTCTCCCAATTTTGTTTCCCTTTAGCTTCTTCATATGTGGTTGGATCTTCATTTTTCTTTATCTTCTTCATATATCTTCACTTTTGTCTTCCCTTTCATTTGAATTTCTTCAAAATCTGCATGATCATTAGTTGAGCCTGTATACCATGTGCTTTTCTCATCAAATGTAATATCTTTTGTGACAAGAAATTGCTTTGTAGATGGACTCCACAGTCTGTATCCCATCTATCTATTATCATACCCAATGATCGGATACTTCTCTGCTTTGGGCTCTAGCTTATGTCTTAATTAAGAAGGAACATGAGCATATGCCAAACATCCAAATACCTTACAATGATCAAGAGTAGGTTTCTTATCCCACCATGCTTCATAAGTTGTTCTACCATCCAAAGCTTTGTAGGGTAACCTATTCACTAGATATGTTGTAGTGTTGATAGCTTCTGCCCACAAGTAGTTAGGATAATTCTTTTCCTTCATCATTGATCTTGCAAACTCTTCAAGAGTTCTATTTCTTCTTTCTGCAACTCCATTTTTTTGAGGGCAATACCTGCAAGTTACTTCGCTTTTTATACCTGTATTCCACAAATAATCATCAAATTCTTGAGAAAAATATTCTTCCCCTCCATCTGATCTCAACCTCTTGAGCTTTTGTCCTGTAATACTTTCTGCACAAGCATGATAATGCTTGAATGTCTTAAACACTTCTGATTTGTCCTTGATTACATAAAGTGTAATCCATCTTTTTGCATCACCAACAGAAAACACATAATATCTAGATCCATTCATGCTATTGTCCGAAGGATCCCACATATCTGTATGAATCAACTCAAGCATATTTGAATACTTGTATCCTGATTTATTGTATGAACTTCTGTGAGCTTTACCTAAATGATAAGCTTCACACTTGTATACCATGTGTTGACCTTCAGCATTTGGAAATCCAAGCACTACATCATTCTTTGACATTTGTTTTATAGCTCTCTCATTGAAATGACCTAGCCTTTTATGCTATAGGTCTAGCTTATACATCTTTGGACTTCCATAAGTAAACAATGCATGTCCCACATTATCTTGGACCTTGAGAGTAAAAAGCCTTCCTTCCTTTTCACCTGTAATGATACTTCTAAATCCCTCATTTAGATCTTGCACAAAAACACCATCATTTGTGAATCTGACTTCATATCCCTTCTCCATAAATTTTGGTACACTTATCAAGTTTTCAAGAATAGTAGGAACGTAAAGTACCTTACTTAAGAGTGTGCTTCCACTCTTTGTCTTCACTAACCCAATGCTTTCCACCTTATGCTTGGTGTTGTCTCCTGTTTGAACTGTATGTCCACTCACCTTTGCTTCCATATCAGTCATCAATGATATGTTGCCACTCAGATGATTGCTACATCCTGAGTCAATATAGAATACCCTTTGATCTTCTTCTATTACTTCATGTGTTGCATTCAAGATGAGATTCAAGTCTTCCATCTCATCCGATGCATAATTGTAATAAGTGTTATTATAAGAGTGAGGTTGAAAACTTCTTCCACCTCTTCTAGCATATGAAGTCCTATCACCTCTTCCTTTGAAGTTACCTCTTTGATTTCTGCCTCCTCTACCTCTTTGATTGAAACTCTGATTATGACTTCCACCATTTAGGTTATTATACCAACAATTGTTTGCCAAATAATTTGTTCTACCACAAATCGAACAAGCTTTAACACTATCTTTGTTCTTACCTCCTCTTCCTTTGCCTCTTGAATTCATCTTCCTTCTTGTGAAATAAACTTGGCTTGAAGATCCTTCATCATCAGTGTTGCGAACATTTGTTTTATGTAGGGTACAAGTTTCAAATTATGTAAATACCTTTGGGAAGTCTTCAAATACTTCAAGAAGGCTCATATTATTCATAAAATGTAGCAAAAATACCACGTGAGTTCTAGAACATGGTGAGTCAAATTAGTGAGTCACAAAGGAGCTTCAGTGCTGTCCTAGTGGAAGGTCGATGTGGTTAGTTCTCAAAGTCCATCAATACTTTGCTTGTTTGAGAACTTGAGTCATGTAATACCTCCATCCAAGTGTCTACCACGAATTTAGATGTATTAGGAAGGTTTTAGATTAGTTTCCCATGCTATAAAAAGAGGAGAAAAGTCGTGATCTTGTGGGATGTCCAATAGAGTCATATGTGTATCTCTACACTATTGTAGTTTTGTATGCAGAGATTGCAGAGCTTGTATCTCCCTCATTATATATCCAAATTACATGTTTGATAGCTCATTGGAAAGCTCTTACTGTCTACTTTCTTCCTGTAAATTTTCATAATCATTGGATTTGTGAGCGGAGAGCCATACTCTCTCCAAGTAGTATGTGTTCTCTATTTTTTATCCCTGCTGAAGGTCTCCATTAAACCTCAAACTTGCAGAGGTCATATCTCCTTGTGTATGTATCCAAATCATGTGTTCGTTGGCTTGTTATAAAGCTCTTTAAGTCTACTTGTATTCTGAAAAGTTTCAAAGTTATTGGAGTTGTGAGTTAAGAGCAGTAGTCTCTGCAAGTGATGTGTGTCCTCAGGTTCATCTCTGTTTCAAGGTCTCCATTAAAGCTGCATATTGCAGAGATCATAGCTCATTGTGTATTTATCCATTTGAGGTGTTCTATATCTTGTTGGAAGTCTCTTAGAGTCTAGTTTATGTGTGTGAAACAGTTTTGGAAAATTCTAAGTGAGTAAAGAGAAATTTGCTCTGCAAGAAAATTGGTCTATGCATACAAGTTAGTGAAAAAGTCAACTAGGTCCTGTTGGGTTTCACCTACTTCTAGCTGTACTTTGGAGATCAATAAAATCCAACATTGGTATCAGAGCTAGTACTTTGGAATGAGAGAGACAAAAGGGTTATATTCATTTTATCACAAAATATTCAAGATTCAATGGTAGGACACATACAAGATCTAGACACAAGTAGAGATGTTTGGCTTGCATTGGAAAGGTTGTATGCTACAGGTACAAGAGCAAGGAAGATTCAACTCAAAAATGAGTTGAATAACATAAAGAAAGATACAAGGACATCGGTCAATGATTACATATTGAAAGTTAAAGAGATTGCAGATCAACTAGGATCAATTCAAGCTCATGTGGACGACGACGACTTGGTTGCACATACTCTCAACGGACTCAAAGATGATGAGAGATGGAAACCCTTCATTACTTCAGTTTATGTCAGAGCAGAATTACCAGATTTTGATCAACTTATTGTCCTCATGGTCACGGAGGAGATGAATCTAAATGGTTCTACTTCAAATCAAAAAGGATCTCAAGGACAAGCTCTTTATGTAGGATCATCAAGAGGTGGAAACAGAGGTGGAAGAGGTTCAAATAGAGGTCGAGGAAGAAGGAGCGATGATCAAAGGACTTCAAGTGGCTTCTTCAACACAAGAGGAAGAGGAAGATCAAGCGCTAGAGGTACAAGAGGCTACTACAACTACAACCAAAGACAAAGGAGTGAAGATAATAAGAACAATTGCTATATATGTGGAAGGTATGGAAACTATGCCAAAGATTGTTATCAAAATGAAAATAATCAAGGTGGTAATCAAAGAGGAGGCTATTCAAGAAGAGGTAAACAACAAGGAAATTATGCAGTTGAAGGTAAAAGTGATGATTATGATTCGCTTCTAATGATGAATGTTGAAACTAAGATGAATTGCAATAGCGATGTATGGTATGTAGATAGTGGTTGTTCTAATCACATGTCTCATGATGCTTCATGGTTTTCTAATATGCATAATCCGTCATATAAAGGTCATGTTGAAACAGGAGATGATACAACACATAAGATTATGCATGTTGGAGATGTTGTTATGCAGGATAACAGCAAGACAAATTGCTTGAAGGATGTACTTTATGTGCCAACTATCACTAAGAATTTGATGTCGGTTGGTCAAATGGTAGAAAAAGGTCTACAAGTGAGATTTAATCATGCAGGTTGCTTCATTGAGGATCCAAAGCAAAGGAGGTTAATTGCTAGAGGTCAAAAACAAGGTAGATTATTTACATTCAAGGTAAACCCTAATCATACAAACTATTTCTCTTATGGCATGCATCGAATAGCAGAGCTTGATCTATGGCACAAAAGGATTGGAAACATGAATGTACACAGGCTAAAGGAGCTATCAAAGAAGAGGATTGTTGAAGGATTACCTGATCTTACTAAGCAACATATGGTGCATCTTTGTGAAGCATGTCAAATGGGTAAGCAGAGTAGACAACCTTTCAAGCATTCAAGCTATGTAAGTGATGGTTTGCTAGATCTCATACACACAGATGTGTGGGGACCTACTAAAGAGGCACCCTTGGTTGGTAATAAGTACTATGTATCATTCATTGACAATCATAGTAGAATGACATTTGTGTATTTTATTAAACATAAGAGTGAGGTCTTCGATTGTTTCAAGAAGTTCAAATCATATGTCGAAAAGCAAACAGGAAGGTATATTAAGAAGCTAAGATCCGATGGAGGGGGAGAGTATTTCTCTCAAGCTTTTACTGATTTTTTGCATGATGAAGGTATCAAAAGAGAAGTTACATGCACGTATACTCCACAACAAAATGGAGTCGCAGAAAGAAGAAACAGAATCATAGCAGAAGCATCTAGAAGCATTCTTAATGATATGTGTTTGCCTAATTATTTTTGGGTTGAAGCTGTTAGCACAAGTGTTTACATTATGAATAGAGTTCCGACTGCTGGAGTTCATCATTTGACACCATATGAGGTATGGCATGGAAGGAAACCAAGTGTAAGTCATTTGAAAGTATTTGGTTGTGTATGTTATGTACATGTACCTAGTGAGGTGAGATCTAAACTTGATGCGAAATCAGAAAAATGTATATTTATTGGTTATGCAGATACTCAAAGAGGATATAGATGCTATAATCCCCATACCAATAAGGTTGTTGTGTCAAGAGATGTAAACTTTGATGAATCACTTTCATGGTATGCAGATAAGAATTGTTTGGAGGTCATGGATGAAAATGAAGAAGGTGTGGTTGAAGGAGATGAATGCATAGTGCAGCCATCAGGAAGTTTAAATGATGAAAGGAGTGGTTTAGATGAAGAAAGAGGATCACCTTTCAATGGAAGATTAAGGCAAGAGTCACCTCCAAGTGTTAAAAGTAAACGTAAACTCAAACTTGTTGAAGTTAATGATGAAGGAGAGGAAATTAGTGATGTATGTGAGTATGGAGAATCATCAAAGGTTTCTAATAAGAAAGGAAGAGCATCTACATTGGAGGTAAGAAGAACTTCAAGAGTAAGTAAGCAACCTCAAAGGTATACTTATGAATCTTTCATGAATACTCATTATAGTTTTATGACAAAAGTTGAGCAGGAAAATGAACCCACATTTTATGATGAGGCCAAAGGAGATGAAAAGTGGGAGAAAGCAATGAGAAAAGAAATGGAAGCACTACAGGATAACAAGACTTGGAATTTAGTTCCAAGTACACCAAAGCAAAAGGTAATTGGTTGCAAGTGGGTTTTTAAGATTAAAAGAAATAGTGATGGTAGTGTGTCTAGATATAAGGCTAGACTTGTAGCAAAAGGATATAATCAAACTCAAGGTGTGGACTATGAGGAAACATTTAGTCCAGTAGCAAACATGGCAACGGTGAGAACTTTGTTGGCTTTAGCTGCAAGTAAAAGGTGGAATATATATCAACTCGATATAAAGAATGCCTTTCTTAATGGTGAGTTAAATGAAGAAGTGTATATGTCACAACCAGATGGTTATGTGGATGCAAAATGTCCTAATCATGTATGCATGTTAAAGAAGGCATTGTATGGTCTTAAGCAGGCACCAAGGGCATGGAATGCAAGGTTGGTAAAGTATCTTATGCTGCAAGGATACACAGCGAGTCATGCTGATCCTTCACTTTATGTAAAACATGTAGATGGCATGTGTGTCTATGTATGCATTTATGTGGATGACTTGTTGATTACAAGGAATGATGCAAAAGCAATTGATGAGATAAAAGGTAATTTGGGAAAGGAATTTAAAATTTCAGATCTTGGTTTGCTCAGATACTTTCTTGGGATTGAAATTGTGTATAGCGATGAAGGTATGTGGTTGATACAAAGAAAGTATATATGTGATATGCTGAAAAGGTTTGGTATGTAGGAATGTAAATTTGTTTCTAATCCAATGGAATGTAATGTAAAGCTGAGTGCAAAGGAAGGTGATGAGTTGCATGATATGAATGTATATAGATCCATGGTAGGATCTTTGATTTATGCAACAAAAACTAGACCTGATATATGTTATGCAGTGGGAGTATTGTCACAGTTTATGCATGAACCTAGAGTACCTCATATGCATGCAGCGAAAAGAGTGCTTAGGTATTTGAAAGGTACCATGAATGAAGGATTATTTTATAGTCATGATGGTGATCTAACTCTTAAAGTCTTTAGTGATGCAGATTGGGCTGAAAGCAAAGATGACAGAAGATCCACAAGTGGATATGTGGTAATAGCAGGAAACAAGATATTAACATGGAGTTCAAAGAAACAGCCTACAGTTGCTTTATCTTCTACAGAGGCTGAGTATAGAGGTTTAGCATTGGCTACTACTGAGGTTATGTGGTTTAAAAAGTTGTTTCATGACTTGAATGTGCAGGTTGATGTACCACTGATATATGGGGATAACTTGAGCAGCATTCATATGACCTCAAATCCTATTTTTCATGCTAGAACAAAGCATATAGAGGTTCACTATCATTATGTTCGAGAGAAGGCCATGAACAATGAAGTGCAGGTTTCTTTTGTTGGAACAAAGGATCAAGTTGCAGATATCTTCACCAAATCCTTGGATGGACCAAAGCTTCAAAGATTCAACTATATTCTTGGCATGAAGGAAATACCCTTTGAAACTTGAGGGGGAGAATGTTGCGAACATTTGTTTTATGTAGGGTACAAGTTTCAAATTATGTAAATACCTTTGGGAAGTCTTCAAATACTTCAAGAAGGCTCATATTATTCATAAAATGTAGCAAAAATACCACGTGAGTTCTAAAACATGGTGAGTCAAATTAGTGAGTCACAAAGGAGCTTCAGTGGTGTCCTAGTGGAAGATCGATGTGGCTAGTTCTCAAAGTCCATCAATACTTTGCTTATTTGAGAACTTGAGTCATGTAATACCTCCATCCAAGTGTCTACCACGAATTTAGATGTATTAGGAAGGTTTTAGATTAGTTTCCCATGCTATAAAAAGAGGAGAAAAGTCGTGATCTTGTGGGATGTCCAATAGAGTCATATGTGTATCTCTACACTATTGTAGTTTTGTATGCAGAGATTGCAGAGCTTGTATCTCCCTCATTATATATCCAAATTACATGTTTATAGCTCATTGGAAAGCTCTTACTGTCTACTTTCTTCCTGTAAATTTTCATAATCATTGGATTAGTGAGCTGAGAGCCATACTCTCTGCACGTAGTGTGTGTTCTCTGTTTTTTATCCCTGCTGAAGGTCTCCATTAAACCTCAAACTTGCAGAGGTCATATCTCCTTGTGTATGTATCCAAATCATGTGTTCTTTGGCTTGTTAGAAAGCTCTTTAAGCCTACTTGTATTCTAGAAAGTTTCAAAGTCATTGGAGTTGTGCGTTAAGAGTAGTAGTCTCTGCAAGTGATGTGTGTCCTCAGGTTCATCTCTGTTTCAAGGTCTCCATTAAAGCTGCATATTGCAGAGATCATAGCTCATTGTGTATTTATCCATTTGAGGTGTTCTATATCTTGTTGGAAGTCTCTTATAGTCTAGTTTATGTGTGTGAAACAGTTTTGGAAAATTCTAAGTGAGTAAAGAGCAATTTGCTCTGCAAGAAAATTGGTCTATGCATACAAGTTAGTGAAAAAGTCAACTAGGTCTTGTTGGGTTTCACCTACTTCTAGCTGTACTTTGGAGATCAATAAAATCCAACAATCAGTTGACTGCTTTCCTTTGGCATTCTTTCTCTTATCCTTGGAGTACATAGCTTGGCTTGCACTCCTATCATTATCTCCCTTAATGTACTGCTCAAAATTTAGCATGTCCTAGCAATTCATTAAGATCAGGAGTAAAATGATTTAATGACAATTCTATGGAAAATATGGAAGGCTTCTAGTTCTCATATCCTTTCAGACATGTAAGTATTTGTCTTACCAACTTATCCTCTTCAATATCTTCATGTACTACTCCCAAGCTATCTATTATGCCCATTCTTGCCACATAATCAGAAATTAACTATGAGTTCTTCTTCTTGAAGGTTGTGAACTTAACCCATAATGAGGGCTTCCATGACTTGGTTGTATTTTGAAAATGCTCTTCCAAAGCATTCCACACATCTACTGCATTTTCTAATCCTCTAATGTGAGGTAGAAGATAATCATTTAGAGCCATGTAAATGATACTCCTAGCTTGAGCATCCTTCTTCATCCAATTCTTCAAATCTACAAGTTGCTCCCTAGTTGGAACACTAGGATCTTCAAGCTCACGCTTTTCTTCTTCTATAGAATGAATACCATCAAATCTTTGTGCATGAGGTGTGCCTCCATCCTCATGGACCAAGCTGGATAGTTTCCCCTATCTAGCTTATCAATCTGCAAGCTTTCTCCCATCTTTGATCTTTTTCTCTCCAAATGTTAAGATAAATGAATATGCTTTGTACCTTTAATGCAAATCTTCAATCTTTTAGATCCTTTCAAGGTCAATCTTCACACTTCTTCAGGTTTTCTTCAAAAGTTTAATCTTGTCCACCTTCAATTTGAAGAAACTTCAATGTTTGCAATAGTCAGGACTTCAAATGCTCTTTACTTCACTTTATACTGCACCTTTAGCTCTGATGCCACTGATGGAGACCTCTAAATATCAAAATTTTTTATCTATGCTGATTTGAGAACACTTCTATATCAATCATAGACCAAAATTTACACAAATAATACCGTGATGTACAAAATCAGTCACAAACACTTCTCTATGTGAAGTTTCTTCTTCTTCAAAGGTCTTCTTCACATATTAACTTCATTACCTACAAATACCTTTAAATTTCTTCAATCTAAAGATACAGATACCTTAGTGCTACCTTTATGCAATTATAACATTCATTAGATCTTCAAATCAATTATTTAAACTCTTATTTGATCATTAAGACCAAATGTATGTCAAAAATTGTCTCTCTGCACAAGTGACTTTGACATAGTCAACATCTCAAGTTGATTTCTCACAGCGCAAGTCCCGTTTTGCTAAATTCTTTTTGCCATAGCTTCTTTACCTCCTAACTTAGGTTTTGAATGCTCACTCATCAAAAACTTTACACTGTGCATTGAGATCTAAGAAAAACTCTGACACAAAAATATGTGTGATTGCGATAGCTTTGTTTGTAGACTTTACATATACATGTTCCTATTGATCATACACACGACCTGAAAGGAACTAGACCCTGGGACATTGAACAAGCTTGATTATCTTCTAAATTAGATGTGTACAAAAGATTTTTTGATCCACTTTATTAGGCTGAGAGAAATCATAGAAAGACTCAAAGCTAACTCAGAAAGATAACTCTCTACACATCTATCACATGAGCTCTTGACTTTTCATGACTCTCTCACTTATTTCTTTACATTATTGACTTATATACATATGATTCTAGACTCATCGTATGTCTATTACATTACTCCTTTCCATTCTAAGGAACATCTATACCTATTTTTCAAGAATTTTCTTCTGTAATGTACATATGTATACAAGCTTCATTTATGAGATCTCTTCACTTCCTTCAATGACTTCTTTGACTTCATTTTGATTTCTGACTTGCTTCAAGTACTTCATAATCATCAATTTGTGAGTGCTTTGTTCCAAAACATACACACATATGCATGCACATGCATGCACACCTACATAAGCATATACACACACATACACTCGCATACTCATATAGATACACATGCATCCACACATACACACATACACACAAATACACATATACATATTAACACATACACACACATACACACACATGTACCTACAGAAACATACACATATCCACACAAACATACACACACATACACACACATGCATACATACAGATTCATGCTTACTCATACAGATGTATACATGAATACATGCACATACACACACATGCACACATACATATACACTGCATATACAAACATAGAGAAATATTCGCACATACACTCACATACACCTCTATAGATACATACATGTGCATACACACACATACACACATATACATGCACACACATACACATGTACATACCCGTACAATCACATATGCACACATATACATATATGAACATACACATACATACATGCATACATATACAAATGGATACACACATATACACATACACATAAACACATATATATACACACATACACATACATTTACAAATATACACACACATACACATACATAACAAAAAAAGCATTCACATACACACACATACACATACACATACTCCCACACAAACACACACATACAATCACATACATATATGCATGTATGCACACATACACATACATGCAAAAGCATACACACATGCACACTCATACACATACATGCATATAGACATACACATGCATACACACATAGACATACATACATACACATATACACATACAATTGCATACACACATACTCACATACACATGTGTACATGCATAAATATAGACACATACAAATACATCCATAGACATACACATACACACATACACAGGCATAGATATATGTACACACATACATGCATAACAAAACCTTATTCACATACACACACCTACATATGTACACACAAACACATACACATACTCCCACACAACACACATATACATTCACATACATATATGCACATATACACACATACGCATACATGCACATACACACATGCACAAGAATACACACATGTACAGCCATACACATACATGCATACACACATACACATGCATACACACATAGACATACATGCATACACATACACACATACAATTGCGCATACACATACACACATACACATGCATACACACATACATATACACACATACACATACATCCATATACAGACATATACACACATACACATACATCCATAGACATACATATACACACACATACACATGCATAGACATATGTACACACATACACATATATGCATACAAACGTACACATACATACACACATACATGTATATGGATACACATATACACATGCATCATAGTAGAAAGCAAAAGGAAAAAACTACTCTAATAAGTAACCTTATGAGAGCAAAAGTTCTTTTTGATTCGGTGGGGGCTATCATGCATGCGCATGAAGATGTGCCCAAAGAGGTATTATATTTCAGAATCCAGATGCTTATCCAATTGCGAGAGGAAGATTCCTTTGCCACTTTTTGCACAAAGAGAGTTTTCTACACATAGGTATGTTTTTTTTATTTTAATTTAATAGATTGTACTAAACACCTTCATATACATACATAAAAACACACATACACATAAATACAATACACACACACACATATATAACACACAAACATACCCATATGCATATATACACACACAAATGCATGCACATATAAACACATACAAACATTTACATGCACACACATACACATACATATACATGATAGAGTATACCCAGTCCTAATTAAAACAAAAGAGTGATAAGGCCTTCCTAGTACCAAAGGGTTGACTACCACTGTCCAACAAAACTTGAATTGCCCTCTACAACAAAGGATTGAAGCTCTGAAACTTCACACATCAAAATAATATCTTAAGTTTGTAAGAAGACATAAATAACTCAATTTGGAAAATGGTACATATGTCAAGCTCCTTGCACAAGACAGACCTAAAATTGCCTAAATATGTAGCTCCTACCTATGTGTACCTCTTCACACACTTATATATGGAAATATGTAGAGATAGACCAACGGGATTTCAATCTCAATGCATTCAATGAGAATAAGCACTTGATAGTAAGATTATATTCAAACGCAATCTTACAAGAAGAGATAAATGATGAGCTATCTTGTGCATGAAATAGAAAACTACACAATGACATATTGACAATAGAAAAGCTCAAGCTAAAAGAAAAATTCACCTATCAGGGGGCTAGCTTAGCTAGGGGGTAGCTTAAACATGGAGTATACACTTCAACGGAGATCTTAAAAGTAATCAAATGAGTGAAGAGGGTGGCCATGACTTTCTTCCAACCTATTTCTTATATAATGCTCCAAAAGTTGGTGTAGAATCTGAGTTTAAATCATGTCTCCAAAATCCTCCACTTTTCCCAATCAAGGTAGATGGAATATTTACTTGAGAAAATCATGGATAAGTGTTTGTAGATGTAGCATTTTTTCAACCACTATCTCTCTCGCGGCATTTTCCTCTCTCTCTCTCCCCCGCAACCCCCTCCAACCCCACCGTCCCCTCCTCTTTTCCCCCACCACCCCTGCGGTCCCCCACCGTCACCACAGCCCCTTCCAACCCCACCGTCCCCTCCTCTTTTCCCCCACCATCCCTGCGGCCCCCACCATCACCACCACCCCCTCCAACCCCACCGTCCCCTCCTCTTTTCCCCCACCACATCCGTAGCCCCCACCATCACCACGACCCCCTCCAACCTCACCGTCCCCTCCTCTTTTCCCCCACCACCCCCGCGGCCCCCACCATCACCATGACCCCCTCCAACTCCACCGGCCCTCCTCTTTTCCCCCACAAAACCCACACCCCTCCACAACCCCCCACAAACCCCACAAACCCCACACCCCTCCACAGCCCTCCACACCCCTCCAAAACCCCCCCACAACCCTCCACAACCCTCCAAACCCCTCCCCAACCCCCCACACCCCTCCACAACCCCCCACAAACCCCACACCCCTCCACGACCCCCCACAAACCCCACGCCCCTCCATGACCCCCCACAAACCCCACAAACCCCACAAACCCCACCGGGCGTGCCAAATTTGTTGGGGTATTCGGGGACAAGAAGGAGTTTGAGGGTTTGTAGGAGAAAAAAGAGATGATGAAAATGGAATAATAGTGAGAACTTTTGCAAAGGAATACTCTTGAAAACCTTGACTATTAATTATCCTGCAACAATTACAATGACTGCGCACAGTCCAATCAATGACTAAATACCACTTCAGAGAGTATCAATTACTGAAGACCAATTATCTCAAGTCCTCTAGCGGCGGCCTCTCGTGCACCAATCCTTCACTTGCTTCCCGCTTCCCTTGTGCACACCTTGCACTAAGCTTCCGCCAAGCTAAGGAATTGGTATCACTGCGCACGCAATAGCCCTTGGAACTCTTGGAATCCAGCCCGCCTTCTCTCTTCTCTGCACACTTTCCTCTTGGCACCTCTTGCACTCGTGAGTGTCGTCGCCCACTGGAGGCTCTTCTTGCTTCCTTTCTTGCTTCTCTGAAGCTCTCCCTTGCTCTCAACCCTCTATGTGTAAGAATAGCCTTTGTCCTTCCTTTTGTTTGAGAGTCCGCCGGTTCGCGCACTCTAACTGCAATACAATCTTGGTGTCCTTTCAATGTCCCAAGATTGTCTTTTTTGAACTGGTCCTCAACGATTCGCTACTTTGTCTTGTAGTGACTTTTGAACAAGAGTGACTTTTTAAAATAAAATTTTGATTGGGCGGCCTATTTCCACCTTTGCGTACGCGGCCTTCCACCTTCACTTTTCCTTGTAATTCTTTCACTTTTGCACCTTAAGATTTTAGATTCAACCTTTGAACCTTAAAGGAAAAAATACTTTGTACCTTTAGTTTCGACCGGTTAGGGCTCTACAGATGCCCACCACCTAAAGATCTCTCCGTCCCGGAGAGACAACAGCGATAGCAACTGAGAAATTGCAAAGACACAGAGATGAAAATAACGGAGGCAAGAAAAAATTAATATAATGCACCCCACAAGAATGGTGAGAGATCAAAAGTAGGAGGTAATTATTGGAAAATGGAAACTGGAAACTAAGAGGAATTATTCTGACTGTGGATGAGCAATTTATTTGAGACTGAGGAAATTTATTGTGGAGGTTGATTGAGGTTGTCAGCCGAGGTGGATGGAGAAGGGGGCAAAGGAGCAGAAGCTTGTTCGATCGTAAGCTGTAGCGAACTAAGGCATTGTCTAAGGTGATCCCTTTCTCTGCGGATACGTCGGCATGCAGCATTAGCACAAAGACCTAAATTGGAGCGATTCTGAAGATCTTCTAAGGCTTTCATCGCAGAGTCGGCCATATCGCGATAATGATCTCGCTCTTCTTTGAGCAATCGGGCCGTTTCGTTGAGGGAGTGCCATTGAGAGGTTGCCATGCGATTGATGTTTTCTATTGTTGAGATATACTGTTGATGAACTGAAGCTGCTGCGGAAACCGAATCCAAGGAAATCTGAGAGGCCTGAGCATTGCCGATAGCTACTACACTCGCGTCCTGGAGTAATTGCAAAAATGAAGGGGTTGATGGGAGGTCAACAGGCGGAGTGGGAGTGACCGTTGGAGCGGTAGGGGAAGGGGGAGGGGGAATATTCTGCCGAGGAGGATGAATGGTTGGAGTGGAAGATGGAGTGGGAAGTGAAAGATTGGGGGAAGGGGTCGGTTGACTGACAAGAAGGTTACGGATAGAGGGGGAGGTGAAATCCGGGTGAATTGGTGGCATACAGGTGGGGTTTTGAGGGTTGAGCTGTGTTTGAATAAGTGGGGTGAAATCAGAAGAGAGGGGAGGTCTAGGGATAATAGGAGGGGTAGGCATGGATGGAGAATGTGTAGTTACAGGAGGGAAAGGGGGAGAAGATTGGGTAGTGAAGGAGGGGACGTGAGGTGGGGGAGTCATGAATGGAGAAATTGTAGATGCAGGAGGGAGGGGGGAAGAAGATTGGGAAGGGAAGGAGGCTACATCAGGGGGATACGTCATGAATGGAAAGGTGGTGGATGAAGGAGGGATAGGAGAAGAAGATTGGGGAGGGAAGGAGGGCACATCAGGGGGATTAGTTATGAACGGAGAAGTGGTAGAGGCAGGAAGGAGAGGCGAAGAGGAATGGGGAGGGATGGAGGTTACATCAGGGGGGTTAGGTATGATTGGAGAGGTGGTAGAGGCAGGAGGGATGGGTGAAGAAGATTGGGGAGGGTAGGAAGTTACATCAGGTGGCGCGGATGTGGGTGTCGAGGCGGAAGCTGAGTCAATAGAGATTAGCGGGGGGGAGGGGGATGGAGCAATGGAAGGTTCAGGGTGGGTAGGTAAATAAGAAGCATTGTGCGCCGAGTGTGCAGGTATTCGATAGAGCCAAGCAACGAAGGGTGCAGAATAGATGGAAAATGCATGAGATCCTCTAGAGATAGACTCGCGGAGTCGACGGGAGCGCAAATTCAAGGAACTATAAATGAGATGTGCGTAAGGGTAAGGACGGCTATGGAGAAAGCAAAAAAGCGGATCGGCGATACGAATATCTGACCAGGGGAGGGAAGAGGTTTGGCTGCGAAGTAAGAAGAAAAAGATGAACGCATTGAGAAGGGTGGTCATGCGGAGCGAAAATCGAGTAGTACTTTGAAAGTGTGTGGTACAAAAGGCAATAGTCGCCGAGGCGGATAGGCCAGAGTATAGGAAAGGGGGAGCACGAAATTCTATTAGGGGAGACCCAATACTGGCGGCAATGTCTGGGATGAATAGAGTGCCGGTTCTAAAATGAGGGAAGTGGCGGATAGCTTCATAAACGTGGGAAAAATTGGCGGGGTTATTGAAGAAGACATTAGCCAAGCCCCACAAGCCTGCTTGCTGAAGATCTTCAATGGAAAACATTTGACGAAGGGCAATGGTAGGGATGGATAGATGCATTCGGATTTGCAGGTTTATGTCAGGTGGGAGAAACAGGCGCATATAATCTCCGGTTGGTGAAGATGGGTGGGATGAATGAGACATAGATGGGGAAGGAGAAGGAGGGTGTGGGAGGGGAGGCGGGGAATAAAGGTAGCTGGAATCGGATTCGATGGAATAAATGGGAAGATCCAGGGCCATAGTTGCTGTTGGAGTCGCTTGAACTGATGGGGCTGCCGATGAAGGAGGAAGTGGATTGGGATGGTCAGATGGAATTGTGGAGGGAGGATCGGAACGAGCAGTCGGAGCGGGATCCGCCATTGATGGAAATGGGGAGAGGCAGAGGGGTGGAGGGGTGGAGGGTGATGGGAGAAAGAGGGTGGCGGACGGGGAGGATGGAGGGGGGTTCGATGGGGTTGGAGGCGGAGAGTTGCGAGGGGTGGTATGGATGCGAAGCGGTGTTGAAGAGAGGGGGTTGAAGGTTGGCGGGCGGAGGGGGGTTGGGAGTAGGATGAGAGGGTGGTTATGTTAGGTTGGGTGGGCGATGTGCGGTGAGGGGAGGGGGGGAGGGATGATGAGGGGGTGTTGAGGGGAGGTTGAGGGGGGTGGTTCGGTGAGGGGAGGGGGGAGGGAAGTTGAGGGGGGGGCGCTTATTGGGTGAGGGGGGGGTTGGGGCGCTGCAGTGTGGGGAGGGAAGGGGGGGGAGGGATGATGAGGGGGGGGCGCTTAGTGGGTGAGGGGGAAGTGAGGGAGGGGCGCTACGGTGCGGTGAGGGGAGGGGGGGGAGGGATGATGAGGGGGGGGGGGGGCGCTTAGTGGGTGAGGGGGGAGTGAGGGCGTGGTGAGGGGGGCTGCGGGGCGCGGAGGTGCGGTGAGGGGAGGGGGGGAGCGGAGTGAGGGATGTTGAGGGGGGGGAAGGGAGGGTGCGGTGCGGTGAGGGGAGGGGGGGGGAGGGATGATGAGGGGGGGGGGGGGGGCGCTTAGTGGGTGAGGGGGGAGGGAGGGCGGGGCGCTACGGTGCGGTGAGGGGAGGAGGGGGAGGGATGATGAGGGGGGGGGGCGCTTAGTGGGTGAGGGGGGAGTGAGGGCGGGGCGCTACGGTGCGGTGAGGGGAGGAGGGGGAGGGATGATGAGGGGGGGGGGGGGCGCTTAGTGGGTGAGGGGGGAGTGAGGGTGTGGTGAGGGGGGCGCTACGGTGCGGTGAGGGGAGGAGGGGGAGGGATGATGAGGGGGGGGGCGCTTAGTGGGTG
Organism: Ceratopteris richardii; assembly: GCA_020310875.1. Lineage (NCBI taxonomy): Eukaryota > Viridiplantae > Streptophyta > Polypodiopsida > Polypodiales > Pteridaceae > Ceratopteris > Ceratopteris richardii. The sequence goes on along the minus strand of CM035421.1, from coordinate 45,113,935 downwards.
AGGGGGGAGTGAGGGAGGGAAGCTACGGTGCGGTGATGGGAGGAGGGGGGAGGGATTTTGAGGGGGGGGGGGAGGGAGGGTGCGGTGCGGTGAGGGGAGGAGGGGGAGGGATGATGAGGGGGGGGGGCGCTTAGTGGGTGAGGGGGGAGTGAGGGAGGGGCGCTACGGTGCGGTGAGGGGAGGAGGGGGAGGGATGATGAGGGGGGGGGGGGGCGCTTAGTGGGTGAGGGGGGAGTGAGGGCGTGGTGAGGGGGGCTGCGGGGCGCTGAGGTGCGGTGAGGGGAGGGGGGGAGAGGAGTGAGGGATGTTGAGGGGGGGGAGGGAGGGTGCGGTGTGGTGAGGGGAGGGGGGGGAGGGATGATGAGGGGGGGGGGGCGGTTAGTGGGTGAGGGGGGAGGGAGGGCGGGGCGCTACGGTGCGGTGAGGGGAGGAGGGGGAGGGATGATGAGGGGGGGGGGCGCTTAGTGGGTGAGGGGGGAGTGAGGGCGTGGTGAGGGGGGAGCTACGGTGCGGTGAGGGGAGGAGGGGGAGGGATGATGAGGGGGGGGGGCGCTTAGTGGGTGAGGGGGGAGTGAGGGAGGGGAGCTACGGTGCGGTGAGGGGAGGGGGGGGGGAGGGAGGGTGCGGTGCGGTGAGGGAAGGAGGGGGAGGGATGATGAGGGGGGGGGGGCGCTTAGTGGGTGAGGGGGGAGTGAGGGAGGGGCGCTACGGTGCGGTGAGGGGAGGGGGGGGGGAGGGATTTTGAGGGGGGGGGAGGGAGGGTGCGGTGCGGTGAGGGGAGGGGGGGAGAGGAGTGAGGGATGTTGAGGGGGGGGGAGGGAGGGTGCGGTGCGGTGAGGGGAGGGGGGGGGGGGGGGGGAGGGATGATGGGGGGGGGGGGGGGCGCTTAGTGGGTGAGGGGGGAGGGAGGGCGGGGCGCTACGGGGCGGTGAGGGGAGGAGGGGGGAGGGATTTCGAGGGGTGGGGAGGGAAGGTGCGGTGCGGTGAGGGGAGGGGGGGGAGGGATGATGAGGGGGGGGGCGCTTAGTGGGTGAGGGGGGAGTGAGGGCGTGGTGAGGGGGGCTGCGGGGCGCTGCGGTGCGGTGAGGGGAGGGGGGAGAGGAGTGAGGGATGTTGAGGGGGGGGGGGGGGGGAGGGAGGGTGCGGTGCGGTGAGGGGAGGGGGGGAGGGATGATGAGGGGGGGGGGCGCTTTGTGGGTGAGGGGGGAGTGAGGGCGGGGCGCTACGGGGCGGTGAGGGGAGGAGGGGGGAGGGATTTTGAGGGGGGGGGAGGGAAGGTGCGGTGCGGTGAGGGGAGGGGGGGGAGGGATGATGAGGGGGGGGGCGCTTAGTGGGTGAGGGGGGAGTGAGGGCGTGGTGAGGGGGGCTGCGGGGCGCTGCGGTGCGGTGAGGGGAGGGGGGGAGAGGAGTGAGGGATGTTGAGGGGGGGGGGGGAGGGAGGGTGCGGTGCGGTGAGGGGAGGGGGGAAGGGATGATGAGGGGGGGGGGGCGCTTAGTGGGTGAGGGGGGAGTGAGGGCGGGGCGCTACGGTGCGGTGAGGGGAGGGGGGGGAGGGATTTTGAGGGGGGGGGGGAGGGAAGGCGCTGCGGTGCGGTGAGGGGAGGGGGGGAGAGGAGTGAGGGATGTTGAGGGGGGGGGGGAGGGAGGGTGCGGTGCGGTGAGGGGAGGGGGGGGAGGGATGATGAGGGGGGGGGGCGCTTAGTGGGTGAGGGGGGAGTGAGGGCGTGGTGAGGGGGGCGAGCGGGGTTTTGGGAGGGGGGGTTGGGGTGGTAAGGAGATCGTCTTCTTTCTTCCACAGCTTCCGATGCACAGATCAAAGCACAAATTCATGGACAGCTGAACTTGGCCAGAGTAATGATGAGGATACAAAATTGCGGATACTGAGGGGAGCAATAAGGAAGGAGAAGGCACTTTATATAGCAAGGAGGAATGAAAGGCTACCTCAGAGGCATGGATGGTTTACCCCAAAAGTGTGTTCAAAAGAGAGGAGATGCAAGATCTAAGCTCATCCAACCAAAAGATAAACAAAAGATAGGGTGGAAATGAAAGTGGTTCGCAGAAATAAGGGCCAATCAAAAAAATCGGCGCCTAAATTATTCGCCAACGAAATACTTAATTTTGCTTTCCAAACAATGCTTGAACATTTTGCTTATTAAACAATCAAAACACTAATGAAACCAAAGAAATGAAAATTCACTGTTTATGGCTTTAGGTGGTACCCCTTGAGCCGGGAGATGTTTACCAAGGGTAGGGTGTCCCCTTCTAGGGTTTCCAATTGCACAGCACCCCATTGTAGTATCTTTGTGATGCGAAAAGGGCCTTCCCAATGGGGGATCCATTTCCCTTTGTTTTGATTGGAAATTTGTGGTCTGTGTAGCAGGGCTAAATCTCCAGGCTTCAAATTGTTTTGCCAGAGATTTTTGTCATGAGTCTCCTTCCTGTATAATTGCAGCTTCTCTAACTGTTTGGAGGCTAAAATTCTCGATTCTTCCAGTTTATGCAAAGCAGTCAGTCTTGCTGAAACTTCCATCCCAATTTTCTCTAGTCTTTCCGTTCTTATAGAGCCTCTGATGAATTCAAATGGTTCAATAGGAACCGAGCCATAGACTAATTGAAAGGGAGAATACCCAGTCTCTTTATAGGCCATTCTGTATGCCCATAAGGTACCCAGATAGGCCTGTCCCCAAGAGGTCGGCTGTAACATGCATTCTTTTCGTAACATTGAAATTAATACTTTGTTTGTTGACTCGGCTTGTCCATTAGCTCGTGGGTAGTATGCACAAGAAGTCCTGTGTAAAATGCGATACCTATTGGAAATTTCCTGCAATATTTTGTTAACAAAATGAGTACCCTGATCGGTACATATTTCCAGCGGGCATCCAAATCTGCAAATGATGTTACAATACAAAAAGTCAGCCACTGTTTGTGCAGAGCAATCTGTTGATGCAATAGCTTCAGCCCATTTTGTTGCGTAGTCCGTGGCTATCAGTAAGTACTTTTCCCTTTTTGGAAGTGCCGGAGGGTATATAGGCCCAACAAAGTCTAATCCCCACTTCTCAAAGGGCTGCCAAGAAGTGGAAACTACCAAAGGGTGATGTCTTTGCTTGGTGGGTTTAGGTCCACACCTCTGGCACACATCACATGTTTTTCTCCAATTATCTGCATCCCTAAAGAGTGTAGGCCACCATAGACCAGCATCTAGTATTCTCTGGCTCATGATATGCCCTGGAAGGTGCCCACCACCTGTTCCTTCATGTGCAAATTGCAGTATTTCCCTCACTTCATCTTCCTCTAAGCATTTCCTCATCCGGTCATCCTTGCCCTGTCTGTAGAGTTTACCCTGAATGAAAGTATATGGCCTACTCTTGATAAGCAGCCTCTTTCTTAGTACAGCATTAGCACTTTCTGGATACAATCCAGTATTAATGAACTGCTTGATATCATCATACCATCCTTTAGGTTGTATAGCAAACAAGTGTGCGTCAGGGAAATCATCATTGATACCACTGGTTTGATCCTTCCTATTGATTCTGGATAAGTGATCTGCCATCACATTTTCTCTTCTTGGCTTATGGATTACCGAGAAATCGAACTCTTGGAATAACAGTAACCACCTCCATATTCTACCAGTAGCATGTGGTTTGTTGAGTAAGTACTTGAGAGGTTGGTGGTCTGATATAATAATAAATTTTACCCCCAATAAGTAATGGCGGAATTTTTGAACTGCAAAGACCATTGCTAGTGCTTCCCTTTCGGTAGTACTGTAGTTTCTTTCAGCCTTGGTCAAGATTCTACTGGCATATTGAATTGGCCTGTCCATTTTAAATTCTTCACTGGGTTGGGTTAGAACTGCTCCTACTGCATATGCACTGGCATCGACATGTATATGAAAGATTTTTGACCACTCCGGGGTGACCAAGATAGGAGCACACACGAGCCGTGACCTTAATGTCTGATATGCTTTTTCCTCCTCTTCTTCCCATTTGAAAGGTACTTCTTTACCTGTGAGTCTAGTCAGAGGTCTAGCTATCTCTGCATACATTTTTATAAACCTTCTATGATAACCGGTATGCCCCAAAAAACTCTGGATCTCTTTAGGAGTTTTGGGTTTAGGTAACTTTAATATAGAGAGAATTTTGTCAGGATCTGGGGCCATACCTTTAGCGGATACCACATGTCCTAAGAGGGTTCCTTCTGTCACAAGGAAGTGACATTTATTTGGATTGAGCTTTAACTTGGTTTCTCTGCATCTTTGGAAAATATTCTGCAGCTGTCTCAGGTGCTGGTCCAAACAATCTAGATGAGTTTCTTTGTGAGATCCTGAAAATGAAGAGAAATCATCCATGAAGATTCTAAGTGATTCCAGCAATAAGGGGCCAAAAATGAGATTGACCGTTCTGTTAAATGTGGCTGGAGCATTTCTTAGCCCAAATGGCATTTTTACATACACATACGTTCCCCACGTTGTGATAAAAGCAGTCTTTTCACGATCCTCTGGGTGTATTGATATTTGATTATAGCCACTCAAGCCATCCATAAAACTATATAGTGCATGCCCCGCCACTTCTTCAATGACCTGTTCTGCGAAAGGCATAGGGAACCCGTCTGGAATGGTCACCTTGTTGAGAGCTCTAAAGTCCACACAAATCCTGATTTTATTAGTATTCTTCTTTGGTACTATAACCATAGGTGAGAGCCACTCTGAGTGTTCCACAGGAATGATGATTCCTGCATCTTCCATCTTTTGGATTTCCACATAGACAGCTTCAGCATACTTTGGATTGAGTCTATAACTCCTTCCTCTGATGGGTCTGGCTCCCTCAACCAGAGGAATTCTATGCTCTCCATAAGATGCAGGCACTCCTTCCAAGTCTTTATAATGCCAGGCAAAAACATCTGCATACTGGGTTAAGAATGATTTTACCTTTTCCAGAAGCTTTGGGTGGCTCCACAACCAAGTGGCCACTAGAACTGGTTGATTATTGTTTTGGGTGCATAAATGTACTTCTTGAACCGGGTTTCTTGTTACCAGATTATCTTCTTGTGCATCTGCTTCTTTGTCTTCTTCTACTAGCTTTTCGTGCATTGCTTCATAAGCAGGTGTATTTTGAATTTCGATGTTTTCCTCCTTGTCCTGCATCCATCCTGCGGGGATTTCTTGAATTGGGAAAGAACATTCAACCTCAGAATTTTTTACCTTGCTTTTAGCTTGGGAAACTTCGTTATCTGATGTTGACACATCCTCCTCCAATTTGTATTTGAGGGGTATCTTCCTACCCCTTCTGTGGTCAGTGATGGGCTCTCCCAATCCATCAACCTGGACCTTTCCTTGGTCTTCATCATAGCCTCCAAATGTACCAGGATTATCAAGAAAAATTCCAAAATAAGAAGAAGAGTTGCCGGCATGAAGCCAACTTAAAATATCCTCTTCTTCCTCAAAATCTATTTGGGGTTGATTCTCTGCTTCTGTTTCCATGCAAATGCTCACTGTTTGCATCATACTAGTGTTTCCTTGATTGTCTGGGCCTTCTTCTAAATGAATTTGTGTCAGCTCCTGCCCTTTCTTTTGTACCCACATGGTGTCCTTACCCCAATCATGAATGACACTGGCATGCCTCAGCCAAGGTCTTCCAATTAAGAGGGGAAATCCTCCTTCAACCTGGGGCAATCTTAAAACCACAAAATCCAGGATAAATTGATTACCTTGTACTTCAAGTGGAACTTTTGGGATTACCCCTAAGGGCCTTACTTTGCTCTAATCTGCCAAAGTGACTGTGAAATTTGCAGGTCTTGAAGGGTGGAGTCCAATCCTTTTCATGGTATGTTCAGGCATCAAATTAATGCCAGAACCACCATCTACAATAACACCTTGAAATTCATGGCCCTTTATTGATATTGTAAGCCGAGGGCTTTTATAGTCTGTAAGGGGTGCTTCACCCCTAATTATCCCTTGATGTAAGATAGCCGTCTTAGCCACTAAGCTTGTCGTAGAAGCTTCATCAATTATCTGCAATAAGTCTGACCTGAATTTCCCATCCATCTTTATTAAATCAAGAATACTAACCTCCTTTTTCATGGACTTGAGTAGTCTAGAGGCTTCTGATTCCTTAAGAGCTTGGGCTCCATTTGTCTTATCCAACTCCTCATGAGCCCTGCTGAATGCCTGTCCAATGGCATCACTGGTACTTGTGCAATTTTCCTTTTTCCTTGTGTCTACACTTGTGGTGGCTAGGTCTTCGGACACACCTTTGTCTCTATTTAATCCATTAATCATTGATTCTTGGCCTATGTCCACTGGAGCCTTCCCCTTGCTTCTTGTCTGCACAGTAAAAGAGTCAATTTCCTCTAACTGCACCACCCTGGTAGATGGTGACGGCACCTTAACTTGATTTGCCATTTCTCCTTCCTGCACAGAAATCATTTGGATATGGGGCCGTGATGAAGAGGCTTGATTCTTAGGACAGCAATTTGTATAATGGTCTCTGGCCTCAGGGTAGTTCCTGCAAGGAGGTGCATTCTCCGGTAGAGTGCACCTACTTTGGTAGTGCCCACATTCTCCACACCTGAAGCAAATAATTGGCCTTCTGGGCCCATTTGCAAGGTTATTTCTTGGTCTAGGATTATATATATTACCTTGGTTTGTTGCTGCTGCCATTACATTTGCTGGTGGCAAGATCCCGCCTTGTGTCCAGTATGTCGTTGTCGGTATTCCCCTTGATTGGCATTCATGGGCCTCATGCCCAATCTTTCTGCATAATTGACAAGTCACATTTAGCAAAGGGCATTCACTTACTATATGTCCTTGCTTACTGCACATGGAGCACCATAGTCCGTTCTTAATGCCGCCTCCTTTTAGTTCTTGCAACTCCTGCCTCAGCTGAGCTAGTTCCTCTGCTTGGGCTTCCTCTTCCTTTTGGAGCTTGAGGGCTTCAATCTCTCTTCTCAGCTGAGCTACAGTAGTCTCCTCCTCTGTATAGGGCTTATTCCTCTTCAAGCCTTCCAATTCCCTTCTTAACTGGCTCACTGGGTCCTCCAGCTCTGTTCCATATGATAGTTGGGAAGACGTTGTACCATACTGGTGCCTTATTTGTTCCAAGCGGGTGGCCGTGTTGATGAATTCCTCAACAGAGGCCGTAGGTAGCACCAACTCTTTTATTTTGCATTGGGTGACCACAGGTAAAGGTTTGGCTAACCACTTCTTGACAAGGAAGTCGTGTGGTGGATCCGGTAATTTGGCCATTAATGCTTTTGCCCTGGTCACGAATTCGGGGAACTTCTCTCCTGGACCCAACTTCAAGTTTTCCAATTCTTCTATAATAATTTCAGTTGTGTTGCCCTGCTGAAATTGATTCTTAAAGGCCTCTTTCATCAAATCCCAAGAGGTAAAGTGATTTTCAGCAAACTGACTAAACCACTTGTCTGCCAGACCTTCCAATGTGGCGGGGAAGAGTATCAAGAAAGCATCTTCCCTACCCATTAGTCCCCTAGTCTTACATAATGAAAGAAATCGTCGAATGTGCTCATCTGGGTCCTCATGGGCTAATCCTCTGAAGGAGGGGAATTTTATGTTTAACCTGGAGAGCAAGATTTCTAGGTCCACCTGTCCTGCCATGCTTCCTACCGATGAAGTCGATGAAAGTGGACTCGATGATCTTCGGTTCGTCTTTCTTCTTGTCTGCTTGCACTTGATTCTCAAGGTTTGTGACTGGGTCGCGGTCATGAGCTATTCATAGTCCACTTAAAATGAGACTTTGATAGAAGGATGTACCTTTTGGCCCACTGGAATAATGTTGTCGACACTGGAATGTTGTCCTCCAATGGCAATATATAGTCTCCTATGCTCAAAGCTCCTTGGAGGTCCCACCGTGCGTGCCAAATTTGTTGGGGTATTCGGGGACAAGAAGGAGTTTGAGGGTTTGTAGGAGAAAAAAGAGATGATGAAAATGGAATAATAGTGAGAACTTCTGCAAAGGAATACTCTTGAAAACCTTGACTATTAATTATCCTGCAACAATTACAATGACTGCGCACAGTCCAATCAATGACTAAATACCACTTCAGAGAGTATCAATTACTGAAGACCAATTATCTCAAGTCCTCTAGCGGCGGCCTCTCGTGCACCAATCCTTCACTTGCTTCCCGCTTCCCTTGTGCACACCTTGCACTAAGCTTCTGCCAAGCTAAGGAATTGGTATCACTGCGCACGCAATAGCCCTTGGAACTCTTGGAATCCAGCCCGCCTTCTCTCTTCTCTGCACACTTTCCTCTTGGCACCTCTTGCACTCGTGAGTGTCGTCGCCCACTGGAGGCTCTTCTTGCTTCCTTTCTTGCTTCTCTGAAGCTCTCCCTTGCTCTCAACCCTCTATGTGTAAGAATAGCCTTTGTCCTTCCTTTTGTTTGAGAGTCCGCCGGTTCGCGCACTCTAACTGCAATACAATCTTGGTGTCCTTTCAATGTCCCAAGATTGTCTTTTTTGAACTGGTCCTCAACGATTCGCTACTTTGTCTTGTAGTGACTTTTGAACAAGAGTGACTTTTTAAAATAAAATTTTGATTGGGCGGCCTATTTCCACCTTTGCGTACGCGGCCTTCCACCTTCACTTTTCCTTGTAATTCTTTCACTTTTGCACCTTAAGATTTTAGATTCAACCTTTGAACCTTAAAGGAAAAAATACTTTGTACCTTTAGTTTCGACCGGTTAGGGCTCTACACCCCTCCACAATCCCCCACAAACCCCACACCCCTCCACGACCCCCCACAAACTCCACACCCCTCCAAAACCCCCCACAAACCCCACACCCCTCCGCAACCCCCCAAAAACCCCTCAAACCCCACACCCCTCCACAACCCCCCACAAACCCCACAAACCACACACCCCTCCACAACCCCCCACAAACCCCACACCCCTCCACGACCCCCCACAAACCCCACACCCCTCCACAACCCCCCACAAACCCCAAACCCCTCCACGACCCCCCACAAACCCCACACCCCTCCACGACCCCCCACAAACCCCACAAACCCCACACCCCTCCACAACCCTCCACAACCCCCCACAAACCCCACACCCCTCCACAACCCCCCATAAACCCCACACCCTTCCACAACCCCCGACAACCCCCCACACGCCTCCATGACCCCCCACAAACCCTACACCCCTCCACGGCCCCCCACAAACCCCACAGCCCTCCACAACCCCCCACAAACCCCACAAACACAACAAACCCCACAAACACAACAAACCCCACAAACCCCACACCCTGGATGACCCCCCACAAACCCCGCACCCCTCCACAACCCCCCACGACCTCCACAGCCCTCCATGATCTCTCACAAACCCCACAAACCCCAGACCCCTCCACAACCCCCCGCAAACCCCACAAGCCCCACAAATCCCACAATTTCCCATGACCTCCCACAAAGTTCTCATGTAGTTTCTGATGGATATTTGGAGGATCATTCTTTAAGCAAACCCTACAGTTTTATATATTGTTGGAAAGCTCTCGACCAGTACTTTCCAATGGTCCAATAATAACTTTGAAATCTTGGCTCACTATTGACCACTCCCCAAAAAACCCCCACAACTCACCCCCTATTCCCACCCACAACCTCCCACATCCCCCGTAATCTCCCTCAACTCCCCACAACTCACCTCCCACACTCCCCACTTAATATGTAAGGATCAAAAGCTACTACAAAAGTTAGGTGAAGGATGTGCTTCTCAGGGTCATTCAAACATCACGCGCAGCACAAAATGAGGATCTCAGCTTGCATGCAAAAGTGACAGTAAAAGTGTAAGTGGTAAAAGTGTAAGTGGTAAAAGTGAAAGTGGAGAAATGAGTGTTGCGGCCAACCATTCATGATGACTGCCTATTTTTGAGGATCCAATTCAAGATTTGTGGCATATTTGATTTGCCCCTCCAATTTGGGCAATCAACTCGCGCATGATCAGTGGACGTAAGGAATCGGCATGGCCCTCTTGGCCTATTGGAGCCTATAAAAGCAATGGACTTGTGTTCATTTGATACACACATACACTTACATGCGTAGGGGGGTCCTCTCTTTGCACTCTGTGGTTACAAGCCTACTGTAGGAAGTCACTTTGTGGTGTGGATACAGAGCGTGGGCTTCCCAGTGGAGGGCTAATAGCACTATAGTGTGAAGATAGTGGCCTGGCTTTGTCTTTCAGTTTGAGGCAGTGGTATTTTTATGCTCTCTTCTGTTAGAGCAAGTCTTCATACTTTGTATTGATCAGTGCTAGTCTGCATCTAGTTGTGTTCATTGTATAGATTGGATGAAACTCTTGTATTGATGCTGTTTAGTTCTAGAGTGCCATGTTAGCCCAGAGCATCAACTTTTGAGCATCTCTTTTGCCTATATTGTAATCATCTGTTTGAACTAAGGAGTGGTTGGTCTTCCATTATTGTCAATTGTAATTAATACTATCCCTGAGTATTCACAAGTGTGTGCAATTATTGATATATGCCTGCTCACAGAAGTGTTAACGGGTATATTTCCCTAAGGAGAACCTCCCTTGAGTAGGTGAAGTACTCGAGTGCTTGCTGCATGCTCCGGTTAAAGGTAGATACCCGAGTATCTCCTCTACAGTTTGGCATGCCCGGTGGGACCCTTGCATTTCTGTGAGAGGCCCTGAGGATAGTAAATAGTCCTCTTTTTCAGTATTTTTGCCCTATTGCATTTGCAAGTAGGTACATGACCCATACGCGAGCAGATAAAGAGCCTCTTCGTATACGAAGGAGCCTTAACAAGTCAGCTATATCTTCAACTAGTGAACCTACCTCCCCTCTACCTTCTTTGAATTTATCTATTGATTTCGGTGTGACACCGCTATCAAAGGAGAAGCATAGGAGAACATTAGACTTCTCCTCAGATACGTAAGAAGAAACACCAGTGCAAATGGAGGATCTCTCTCATTTACTCTCCAGACTCAGTATTAAGTTCCGTACCTTCAAGGAATAAGCTTATGAGGACGCTGATGATCATGCGAGGAGGTTCATCTCCTTATGCCGTGGACGAGGCCTGCAGAATAGAGAGGATGCAATGCTGGTACTCTTCCCATCCACATTGGAAGGCCTTGCTAACAAATGGTACAGTCAATATGCAAATGGCCATTTTGCTACATGGGAGGCTCTGAAGACGGCATTCTCACAGACATTTTGACCTAGTGATTCCTCGGAAAGAGCTCTAGACCAGCTCAAGAATCTAAGGCTAAGACCAGGTGAATCCTTTCATGAACTTCACACTAGAAAAAAAGCACTTGTTGCACGTCTGCCACATGCTCCAGGTGACTTCTTTGTTAAAAAATGGATAGAAAAAGCTCTGCCCAGGTCATCTCAGCAAAAGCTAACGTGAGTCTCTTAGATTGCATGCAACGCTCAATGATTTTGTTGCAGTAGCATCACGCATTGAAGAAGCTAGGCAACATTTTGAAGGGGATACAGAATCGAATTATGCTGCAGAGCTAGACCCTATTGGGCAACTGAGGAAGGAACTGGAGGCATTGAGAATGCAACAAAATCAACAAGATTAGAAGGTTTTGCCAGCTCTACATCGCACTGATGATGAAGTAGCCCAACTTTGCCGTGAGTTAGAAGATTTGCGGACCACTCAGGATATAAGAAGGCAGATTTGGTGTACAATATGTAACAACAATGGGCACTCCAATGCTAATTGCCCTAACAAGGTAAGCTGTCAATTTTGTGGAAAGGATGGTCATGAAGCTAGAGATTGTTACTACCTCAAGGGTACACAACAACGATGTAACCCTCAAGATTTGGATTCATATTATGCCAGTACTTCAAATGCACCTAATAGAGAGGAAAATCGTACGACAAAGCCTAGATATATTAGACCATTGATGTGTTATCGCTGTGGTGAGTATGGCCATATGCAAAATAGGTGTTCCCTTCCAGAAGATGCACCTCCTTGTCAACATTGTCCAGAGGCCAAGGATCACTATACCAAAGACTCCCCAAGAAGCCGTCCTGTTCCAATCCACATGATTGGAGTCTCTCCACAAGAAGAAGGTATGACCACTCAGTCTTATGCTGTTTCATCCTCTTCAATGCCCATGATGACTAGAGCCAGACAAGCAGCAACAATCCATAGAGAGGAACAACAAGGATTCGAGGATAAAGAGGAGGAAAAGAAGTCTCGGTGGAAGGGCCAAGCAGAAATTGAAGGAGCTTATGAAAGGATGGCTACTTCTCTAAGGGACCAACCAACAAGTCTGCAAGAAGACACTCATGAGGTAAACATTGAACAGGTCTTGAAAGGTATTCATCACAAGGTTAGTATGTACGAATTTATAAGGATGGATTCAAAAATAAGAAGTGACTTATTGAAGATTATACACTCTGCTCACTTGATCCAATCACCCAGTATAGATGGTTTCATGGTTGATTTTCCCCCTGCACCCTTGGCAGAGTACCAAAGCTCAAGATTATCTGTTTGTATAAAGGATGAAGCTCTCACACGTGTGATCATAGATGGAGGCTCTGGTATCAATTTGATGCCAGATTTCACAATGAAGAAACTGAACATGAACCCCACTAAGATGGCACCATTCACAGTTACACTAGCAGATCATCATCGTGTTGCGCCTCTTGGCATTATTGAAAAGGTATTGATGATAGTACAGGGTTGCCACTTTGTTCTAGATTTTGTTGTTATTGCACTTCCACAAGAGACTTCTTACCCTTTACTCCTGGGAAGACCTTGGCTGAGGCAAGCAAAAGCTTTGCAAGATTGGGGGAAGAACAAACTATGGATTTCAACGAGCACCTATAGCCAACTGCAGCTACGCTTGGAAGAAGAATTAGACTCAGGGAAAACTACTTGGTATACTGTGGACACTCAAGTAATGCCCTCTATACCCCAAGAAGAAGATACATTATTGAATTGGATGATGGAAAGTGCAGAGTGTTGCACGGTGGAAATCAATGAAATAGAGGAAGAAGTTGAATTGCAGAAAAAGGCCACGAAGTTCATAAGGAGTTGGAGAATGAGAGTTTGCAGGAGAATACAAATTTTGAAGAGGCAACAAATATAGAGGTATTCGGGATGGAAAGTTATGAGCCTGAGTGTAGAGAAGATCTTCCCTTTTTGGATATACTGCAAGGATGGACCAGAGAACATATTACAGAATATAAGTTAAAGTCCACTTCTGCATACAGTGGAGATGATTTCTCAAACAAGACTATTCCTGAAACACTGGTTCAAGAAGTAAATCTAGGGGATGAAGAGAACCCTCAAGTAGTCCACTTGGCCTCTTGGCTATGGCATTATCCCCCTTTACTACAGAAGGTAACTTCTTTACTTTTTTCTTACAAAAATGTCTTTGCATGGTCCTACAACGATCTAACAGGAATACCAGAGGAGCTTGGATTACACCGAATACCCTTAGTTGAGGGAGCCACGCTGCAAGAAGTAGGCCGTATCGACTCAATCCAAAATATGCAGAGGCGGCAAAGTTGGAAGTTACAAAACTAGAAGAAGCAGGTATAATTGTTCTAATAGAACATTCCAGGTGGCTTTCTTCTATGGTTATTGTACCCAAGAAAAATAGTGGAAAAATACGAGTTTGCGTTGATTTCATGCCTTAAATAAAGTGACTGTTTAAGATGGATTTCCTCAGCCGTTTTCAGAACAAGTACTTGAGGAAGTAGCCGATCACACTTTGTATAGCTTCTAGGATGGTTTTAGTGGCTACAATCAGATAGTGATCCATCCTCATGATAGGGACAAAACAGCCTTTGTTTCTTCATGGGGCACTTATGTTTATACTCGCATGGCTTTTGGTTTGAAGAATGCACCAGCTTCATTTAATAGAACAATGTATCTAATATTGGGAAAATGGTTGACAACCTTTCTACGCATTTTCATGGATGATGTTTCAGTATTTTCAGGCATAGATAGAAGAGCAGCACTTCAAGATTTCCATGATCATTTGGAAAATCTGAAGGAAATCTTTGAGCAATGTCTCAAAACAGGTTTGAAGTTAAATCCTGCTAAATGTCACTTTTTGGTCACTCAGGGCACTCTTCTCGGTCACATAGTATCTCCTGAAGGGATAACGGTGGATCCTGCGAAGGTTAGTGCTATCCTTTCCATGCCTATTCCTTAAAGCCCAAAGGAAGTGCAAAGTTTTTTGGGTCATGTAGGATACCATAGAAGATTTATAAGAATGTATTCAGAAATAGCTAAGCCCTTATCAAGGCTGACTAGTAAAAAGGTCCCTTTCTCATGGAGTGCTGAAGCTGAGAAAGCATTTTGCGAACTAAGATTGAGGTTATGTACTGCTCCACTTTTAAGTGTTCCTAACTGGTCATTGGAGTTTCATGTGCATAGAGATGTCAGCCTTCATGCGGTTGGTGTAGTTCTAGCTCAACCATCATCACACAAGGTTGATAGACCTATCTCCTATGCCAGCACACTACTCACCCAGGAAGAAAGGAACAACAGTACGACCAAAAGGGAAGGCTTGGCTATTGTATTTGCTCTTCAGAATTTTTAGCATTACCTTCTCGGTGTACATTTTATAGTCATATCTGACCATCAACCCTTGAAGTACTTGATAAACAAGCCTAGAGTAGCTGGAAGGAGCTGGAGATGGTTAATCGTCTTTCAAGAATTCAACTTTGATATTCAGATTAAGCCAGGAAGGGAGCACTACATGGCAGATCAAGTGTCCAGGACTGCAATGAGTGAGAAGGCAACAGGTATTAATGATGAACTGGTGGATAGTAATCTCTTCCTAGTAGCAATTCAGACTAATTGGTATGATGGAATTCTCAATTTTCTTACTACTGGAAAACTCGCAAAGCATTTGAAACCCATAGAAAAGAGAAGATTACTCCTTAAAACCAAAGCGTACTTACTTATAAGTGGAAATTTATATAGATATTGTTAGGATGGTACCTTGAGAAAGTGTGTTTATCGAGAGGAGGTAACCCCTTTGCTTGAGGCAGCACACAGTGAAGGGCATCTAAAGGGGGAAGACTTGGCTCACAGAATCATCCACAAGGGACTATTGTGGCCTCCTATTTACAAGGATGCGATCTAGTTTGCTAAAGAATACCACATTTGCCAGAGATGTGCTCCTATGCCAACTAGATTGAATTTCCAACCATTAGTCATATCTACAAGATGGCTCCCATTTGAACGATGGGGTCTTGATTTCATATAACCAATTAGTCCAACTGGTCAACCTGGGGGTAAGGAGTATATTTTGATGGCCACATGTTATGCAACTAAATGGATAGAGGCTAAAGCTACTGTGGATAACACGACCTTAACAGTAGCTAAGTTCTTGTATAAACGTATTTTCTCAAGATTTGGTTGCCCACTGGAAATCACTAGTGATAGGGGAACACATTTTGTGAATCAGTTGCTCCAATTTATAGTTGATAGGTACAAGGTCTTCCATAAAAAATCTTGTGCCTACTATCCAAGGGCAAATGGCCAAGCAGAGAGCTCCAATAAGATTTTGATCGGGTTGTTGCGCAAATTATCTTTTGATCATCAAAGCTTCTGGCCATAAGCATTGATCGGTGCAATTTGGGCTTTCAAGACTACAAGAAGGGGAACCACTCGTGAGAGTCCATTTCGCTTAGTTTATGGAAAAGAGGCATTGGCCCCATTTGAATTCATTATCAAAAAGGAAATGGGAACCAAAACCATTGGAATTGAACCTCCCATTGAGAGATTGGTGGCATTAGAAGAATACAGAGAAGGAGCAATGCAAAAACTTCAGGTAACACAAGAAGAGCACAAGAGACTGCATGATAGGTATCTGAGGTCCAATGAGGTACAGGAAGGATCCATGGTTTTAGTGCATCAGATCCCAACAATTTCAACCAAACTGGCACCCAAATGGATAGGACCTTACATAGTGGTGAAGGTATTACCTCATGGAGGAGTCCATCTAGAGGATTTGCAGGGTAAGAGGATACCCCTGGTCAATATCTCCACGGTGAAGAAGTACTTGAATTAAGGTAAATTGGAAGCATTTCATTCACCGTACCTACCGTATTTCATTCAGTGATTGCAGTTTATTATATATAAAAGAAAAAAGTGGGAAAAAAAGTGAAAAAAAAGGTCAATATCTCCAAGGTGAAGAATTACCTAAATTAAGTCAAGGAGGAAGAGCTTCCTTCACTATCTTGTTTTTAGCTTCGGGAATTGCACCTGGACGATGCAAAGACTTGATGTGGGGGTCTGTATCACAACATTTCCCTCTCTTTGTCTCTTTCTCTCTCTCTCTCTCTCTCTCTATCTCTCTCTCTCTCTCTCTCTCTCTCTCTCTCTCTCTCTCTCTCTCTCTCTCTCTCTCTCTCTCTCTCTCTCTCTCTCTCTCTCTCTCTCTCTCTCTCTCTCCCCCGCAACCCCCTCCAACCCCATCGTCCCCTCCTCTTTTCCCCCACCACCCTCGTGGCCCCCACCATCACCACGACCCCCTCAAACCCCACCGTCCCCTCCTCTTTTCCCGCACCACCCCCGCGGCCCCCACCATCACCATGACCCCCTGCAACCCCACTGTCCCCTCCTCTTTTCCCCCACCACTCCCGTGGCCCCCACCATCACCACGACCCCCTCCAACCCCACCGTCCCCTCCTCTTTTCCCCCACCACCCCTACGGTGCCCACCATCACCACGACCCCCTCCAACTCCACCGGCCCTCCTCTTTTCCCCCACAAACCCCACAAAGTCCACACCCCTCCACAACCCCCCACAAACCCCAGAAACCCCACACCCCTCCACACCCCTCCACAACCCCCCCACGACCCCACAACCCTCCACAACCCTCCAAACCCCTCCACAACCCCTCACAAAACCCACACACCCCACACCCCTCCACAACCCCCCACAAACCCCACACCCCTCCGTGACCCCCCACAAACCCCACCAACCCCACACCCCTCCACAACCCCCCACAAACCCCACAAAACCCACACCCCTTGTAGTACCCCTTCTCTTTCCCCTTTCTCTCTTGGTGGCATGTAAGCAGTGGGTAGGACCCACTGGCACTCTGAGTATGAAGTCCGAAGAAGATAGAAGAGAAAGAGATTGAGAGGAGAGCTCTCAGATGCCTTGGGCTGTAGCTTCAGGGAGTGTCCATTCCATTTCATGGACATAATTGTGTTCCGGGCAGTTGTTGCTTCCACTGTCATTGCCACCTTAGTGGATTTGTTTTATTTTTCTCTCTCTCTCTTCCCACGAGTGACTTCTCTCTCCTTCTCTCTCTCTTTCTCCCTCTCTTCTTTCTCTCTTTCACCCCTCACTCCTCCTCCCCCTCCCACAAGGGCCCCCCTCAACCCTCACCCCTCCACCTCCTCCCGCAAGAGCCCTCCTCACTCCTCACTCCTCCTCCCCCTCCCACAAGCGCCCCCCTCAACCCTCACCCCTCCACCTCCTCCCACAAGCGCCCCCCTCAACCCTCATCCCTCCACCTCCTCCCGCAAGAGCCCTCCTCACCCCTCACTCCTCGTCCCCCTCCCACAAGCGCCCCCCTCAACCCTCACCCCTCCACCTCCTCCCGCAAGAGCCCTCCTCACCCCTCACTCCTCCTCCCGCTCCCACAAGCGCCCCCCTCAACCCTCACCCCTCCACCTCCTCCCGCAAGAGCCCTCCTCACTCCTCACTCCTCCTCCCCCTCCCACAAGCGCCCCCCTCAACCCTCACCCCTCCACCTCCTCCCGCAAGAGCCCTCCTCACTCCTCACTCCTCCTCCCCCTCCCACAAGCGCCCCCCTCAACCCTCACCCCTCCACCTCCTCCCACAAGCACCCCCCTCAACCCTCACCCCTCCACCTCCTCCCGCAAGAGCCCTCCTCACCCCTCACTCCTCCTCCCCCTCCCGCAAGCGCCCCCCTCAACCCTCACCCCTCCAACTCCTCCTGCAAGAGCCCTCCTCACTCCTCACTCCTCCTCCCCCTCCCACAAGCGCCCCCCTCAACCCTCACCCCTCCACCTCCTCCCACAAGCGCCCCCCTGAACCCTCACCCCTCCACCTCCTCCCGCAAGAGCCCTCCTCACTCCTCACTCCTCCTCCCCCTCCCACAAGCGCCCCCCTGAACCCTCACCCCTCCACCTCCTCCCGCAAGAGCCCTCCTCACCCCTCCACCTCCTCCTGCAAAAGCCCTCCTCACTCCTCACTCCTCCTCCCCCTCCACAAGCGCCCCGCCATCTAACACCACACTCACCCCCACTAGCTCCCCCTCCAGCCACCCCCTCATCCTCCTCGCCCTCCCACAAGCGCCCCCCTCAACCCTCACCCCTCCACCTCCTCCCGCAAGAGCCCTCCTCACCCCTCACTCCTCCTCCCCTTCCCACAAGCGCCCCCCTCAACCCTCACCCCTCCACCTCCTCCCGCAAGAGCCCTCCTCACTCCTCACTCCTCCTCCCCCTCCCACAAGCGCCCCCCTCAACCCTCACCCCTCCACCTCCTCCCACAAGCGCCCCCCTCAACCCTCACCCCTCCACCTCCTCCCGCAAGAGCCCTCACCCCTCACTCCTCCTTCCCCTGCCACTAGTTCCCCCTCCAGCCACCCCCTCATCCTCCTCCCCCTCCCACAAGCGCCCCCCTCAACCCTCACCCCTCCACCTCCTCCCGCAAGAGCCCTCCTCACTCCTCACTCCTCCTCCCCCTCCCACTCCCCTCCACCTCCTCCCGCAAGAGCCCTCCTCACCCCTCCATATCCTCCCGCAAGAGCCCTCCTCACTCCTCACTCCTCCTCCCCCTCCACAAGCGCCCCCCGCCATCTAACACCACATTCACCCCTACTAGTTCCCCCTCCAGCCACCCCCTCATCCTCTCCCACACCCCCCACACTCACCCCAACTAGTTCCCCCTCCAGCCACCCCCTCATCCTCTCCCACACCCACCATCTCCTCCCACAAGCGCCTCCCCCCTCACCCCACCATCTTCTCCCACAAGCGCCACATCAAGGAAGATTGTCCAAAAAATGATGTGTGTCGAAGAATGAAGTGAAGGTGCAAGCAGAAGAAGGTCGGAGACTAGTCATGGAGAGGTCCGGCATAGGTGAACTTTTGCAAGAGAACATGAGCAAAAAGCAGAGGCTTACACACACAGATAGTCAAGTGGAGGATTAACCTTGTTGGATATGATCAGTCATTCATCTAATTTTCGGAAGGCGTTGTGAAATAACAAAACCACAAAATGAGAATCTCAAATGGCAGGTAAAAAGATAAAAGTTTGCAGGGTAAAAAGTGAAAGTGGAATTGCCACCAACCATTCACAGCGACTACCTACTTTTGTGGATCCAATTCAAATCAAGGGAATATTTGATTTACCCCTTCAATCTTGGGCAATCAATCGGCGCATGATCAGTGAACGTGAGGAATCGGCAAGGCCCTCTTGGCCTATTGGAGTCTATAAAAACATTGGATTTATGCTCATTTGGGGGTACATTTTTTGGAGTTACTTTGACGTGTGTATACGTGCAGAAGTTCTCTCTTGCACTTGGTGGTTTCAAGCCTATTGTAGGAGCTACTCTCTAGTGTGGATACAGAGGGTAGGCTTCTCAGTGGAGGGCTATGAGCACTATAGTGTAAGAGAGTGTCTTGGATTTTCTTTCTTTTCTGTGAGACACTATTGGTGTTAAGATCTATTCTCTTGAGTAATTCCTTCATCATTTGTATTGATCTGTATTTATCTGCATAGAGTACCACGAAGCTCTGAGCATTAGTTTTTTTGAGCATTTCCTTGACAAATCTTGTAATCATCTGAATCGAATCAAGAATTGTATGGTCTTCCTTGGTCAATTATTGTTCATATTTTCTGAAGTATCTCCTTGTTATCTACCTGATCACAGAAATGTTAAAGGGTATACTTCCCTAAAGAAAACCCCCCTTGAGTAGGCGACGTACTGGATGTGTTAATCTTTAATCTATACTTTTGTTAAAAGCGGATACCCCAGTACCTCCTCTACAGTTTGGCATGCCCGGTGGGACCTTTGCATTTCTGTGAGAGATATTTTTTGCCCTATTACATTTGCAAGTAGGTACATGAGCCATACACGGGCAGATAAGGAGTCTCTTCGTGTTCGGAGGAGCCTTAACAAGTTAGCCATAACCACGACTAGTGAGTCTACCTCCCCTCTGCCCTCCCTAAATTTATCAATTGATTTGGGTGCGACACCATTGTCGAAAGAGGGGTATAGGAGAACTCTAGACTTCTCCTCAGATACGTCCGAAGAAACACCAGTACAAATGGAGGATCTCTCTCATTTACTCTCCAGATTAAATATCAAATTCCCTACCTTCAAGGGACAAGCCTATGAGGATGCTGATGATCATGTGAGAAGATTCATCTCTTTATGCCGTGGACGAGGTTTGCAAAATAGAGAGGATGCAATGCTGGCACTCTTTCCATCCACATTGGAGGGTCTTGCAGATAAATGGTATAGTCAATATGCAGATGGCCATTTCACTACATGGGAGGCTCTGAAGGCGGCATTCTCACAGACATTCCGACCAAGTGATTCCTCAGAAAGAGCTCTAGATCAGCTAGAGAATTTGAAGCTAAGATCAAGTGAATCTTTTCATGAACTTCACACTAGAACAAAAGCACTTGTTGCACGTCTGCCACATGCTCCAGGTGACTTTTTGGTTAAAAAGTGGATAGAAAAGGCTCTGCCCAGGTCATCTCAGCAGAAGCTTCGTGAATCTCTTAGATTGGATGCGACCCTCAATGATTTTGTTGCAGCGGCATCACGCATTGAAGAAGCAAGGCAACATTTTGAAGGGGATACACAACAAAAGTATGTTGCAGATCTGGATCCTATTGAGCAACTAAGGAGGGAACTGGAAGCATTAAAAATGCAACAAAATCAACAAGAAGAGAAGGTCTTGCCACCACTGCGACGCACGGATGATGAAGTAGCCCAACTTCGCCATGAGTTAGAAGATTTGAAGACCACACAAGATATAAGGAGACAAATCTGGTGCACGATCTGTAACAACAATGGACATTCCAATGCTAATTGCCCTAACAAGGTAAGCTGTCAATTTTGTGGAAAGGATGGTCATGAAGCTAGAGATTGCTACTACCTCAAGGGTACACAGCAAAGAAGTAACCCTCAAACTTTGGATTCATACTATGCTAGTACTTCAAATACATCTAATAGAGAGGAGAATCGGCCTGCAAAGCCTAGGTATAATAGACCTTTGATGTGCTATCGTTGTGGTGAGTACGGCCACATGCAAAACAGGTGTTCCCTCCCAGAAGATGCACCTCCTTGTCAACATTGTCCAGAGGCCAAGGATCATTATACCAAAGATTTCCCAAGAGTTCGTCCTGCTCCAATCCACATGATTGCAGTCTCTCCACATGAAGAAGTGAAAACCACTCAGACTTATGCGGTTTCATCCTCTACTATGCCGATAATGACTAGAGCTAGGCAAGCAGCTGTGACCCAGAGAGATGAACAACAAGGATTTCAGGATAAAGAGGAGAAAAAGAAGTCTGGATGGAAGGATCAAGTAGAAATTGAAGGAGCTTATGATAAGATGACTACTTCTCTAAAGGGCCAACCAACAAGTCTGCAAGAAAACACTCAGGAGGTAAACATTGAACAGATCTTGAAAGGTATTCATCACAAGGTTAGTCTATATGAACTTATAAGGATGGATTCAAAAATAAGAAGTGACCTACTGAAGATTATACACTCTGCTCACTTAGTCCAATCACCTAGTATAGATGGATTCATGGTTGATTTTCCCCCTGCACCCTTAGCAGACTACCAAAGTTCAAGATTATCAGTTTGTATAAAGGATGAATCTCTTACAGGTGTGATCATAGATGGAGGCTCTGGTATCAATTTGATGCCAGATTTTACAATGAAGAAGCTAAATTTGAACCCCACCAAAATGGCACCATTTACAGTTACACTGGCAGATCAACATCGGGTTGCGCCTCTTGGAATTATTGAGAAGGTACTGATGGTAGTACAGGGCTGCCATTTTGTTCTAGATTTTGTTGTTATTACACTTCCACAGGAGACTTCTTACCCTTTACTCCTAGGGAGACCTTGGCTGAGACAAGCAAAAGCTTTGCAAGATTGGGGGAAAAATAAACTATGGATTTCAACAAACACCAATAGCCAACTGCAATTACATTTGGAAGAGGGATTTGACTCAAGAAAAACCACTGGATATACTGTGGATACTCAGGTAATGCCCACTCTACCCCAAGAAGATGATACATTGTTCAATTGGATGATGGGAAGTGCAGAGTGTTGCACGATGGAGATCAATGAAATTGAGGAAGAAGTTGTAGATAAGGTAATTAGAGGAAATAGCAATGAAGACCACAAGGTGTTGAAGAATGAACAATTGAAGGAAACTACAAGCTTTGAAGATGCAACCAATATAAAAGTATCAGAGAGGGAAGATTATGAACCAAAGAGCAGAGAAGATCTTCCTTTTGCAGATATACCTCAAGGATGGATGGAAGAACATGTTGCAGATTATAACTTAAAATCCACTCCTGCATATAGTGGAGATGATTTCTCAAGCAAAAGTACTCTTGAAACATTGGTTCAAGAAGTAAATTTAGGGGATGGAGAAAACCCTCAAGTAGTCCATTTGGCATCCTGGTTGTGGCATTATCCTCCCTTGCTACAGAAGGTAACTTCTTTGCTCTTTACCTATAAAAGTGTCTTTGCATGGTCCTACAAAGATCTAACGGGGATACCAGAAGAGCTTGGGTTACATCGGATACCCTTAGTTGAGGGAGCCGCGCCTGTAAGGAGTAGGCCATATCGACTCAATCCGAAGTATGCAAAGGCGGTAAAAGATCTTCTCCCACAAGCGCCACATCAAGGAAGATTGTCCAGAAAATGATGTGTGTCGAAGAATGAAGTGAAGGTGCAGGCAAAAGAAGGTCGGAGACTAGTCTTGGAGAGGTCCGGAATAGGTGAACTTTTGCAAGAGAACATGAGCAAAAAGCAGAGGCTTACACACACAGATAGTCAAGTGGAGGATTAACCTTGTTGGATATGATCAGTCATTCATCTAATTTTCGGAAGGCGTTGTGAAATAACAAAACCACAAAATGAGAATCTCAGATGGCAGGTAAAAAGATAAAAGTTTGCAGGGTAAAAAGTGAAAGTGGAATTGCCACCAACCATTCACAGCGACTACCTACTTTTGTGGATCCAATTCAAATCAAGGGAATATTTGATTTACCCCTTCAATCTTGGGCAATCAATCGGCGCATGATCATTGAACGTGAGGAATCGGCAAGGCCCTCTTGGCCTATTGGAGTCTATAAAAACAATGGATTTATGCTCATTTGGGGGTACATTTTTTGGAGTTACTTTGACGCGTGTATACGTGCAGAAGTTCTCTCTTGCACTTGGTGGTTTCAAGCCTATTGTAGGGGCTACTCTGTAGTGTGGAAACAGAGGGTAGGCTTCTCAGTGGAGGGCTATGAGCACTATAGTGTAAGAGAGTGTCTTGGATTTTCTTTCTTTTCTGTGAGACACTATTGGTGTTAAGCTCTATTCTCTTGAGTAATTCCTTCATCATTTGTATTGATCTGTATTTATCTGCATAGAGTACCACGAAGCTCTGAGCATTAGTTTTTTTGAGGATTTCCTTGACAAATCTTGTAATCATCTGAATCGAATCAAGAATTGTATGGTCTTCCTTGGTCAATTATTGTTCATATTTTTTGAAGTATCTCCTTGTTATCTACCTGATCACAGAAATGTTAAAGGGTATACTTCCCTAAAGAGAACCCCCCTTGAGTAGGCGACGTACTGGATGTGTTAATCTTTAATCTATACTTTTGTTAAAAGCGGACACCCCAGTACCTCCTCTACACCCCTCCATGACCCCCCACAAACCCCACACCCCTCCACGACCCCCCACAAACCCCACACCCCTCCACGACCCCCCACAAACCCCACACCCCTCCACAAACCCCACACCCCTCCACAAACCCCACAAACCCCACACCCCTCCACAACCCCCCACAAACCCCACACCCCTCCACAACCCCCCACAATCCCTACAAACCCCACACCCCTCCACAACCCCCCACAAACCCCACACCCCTCCATGACCCCCCACAAACCCCACACCCCTCCACAGCCCCCCACAAACCCCACACCCCTCCACGACCCCCCACAAACCCCACACCCCTCCACAACCCCCCACAAACCGCACAAACCCCACACCCCTCCACAACTCCCCACAAACCCCACACCCCTCCACGACCCCCCACAAACCCCACACCCCTCCACAACCCCCCACAAAGCCCACAAGCCCCACACCCCTCCATGACCCCCCACAAACCGCACACCCTTCCACAAACCTCACAAACCCCACAAACCCAACACCCCTCCATGGCCCCCCACAAACCCAACAAACCCCAAAAACACCACAAAACCCACAAACCCCACACCCCTCCACAACCCCCCACAAACCCCACAAACACCACAAACCCCACAAACCCCACACCCCTCCATGACCCCCCACAAACCCCAGAAACACCACAACCCCCCACGACCTCCACATCCCTCCACGACCCCCCACAAACCCCACAAACCCCACACCCCTCCACAACCCCCCACAAACCCCACAAATCCCACAATTTCCCACGACCTCCCACAAAGTTCTCATGCAGTTTTTGATGGATATTTGGAGGATCATTCTTTAACCAAACCCTGTACTGTTACATATAGTTGGAAAGCTCTCGATGAGTACTTTCCAATGGTGCAATAATAACTTTGAAATCTTGGATCAATTTTGAGGATCCCCCAAAAAACTGCGGCAACTCATCCCCTATTCCCACCCACAACCTCGCACACCCCCCGTAATCTCCCTCAACTCCCCACAACTCACCTCCCACACCGCCCACTTAATATGTAAGGATCAAAAGCTACTACAAAAATTAGGTGAAGGATGTGCTTGTCAGGGTCATTCAAACATCACGCATGGCACAAAATGAGGATCTCAGCTTGCATGCAAAAGTGACAGTAAAAGTGTAAGTGGTAAAAGTGAAAGTGGAGAAATGACTGTTGCCACCAACCATTCATGAGGACTGACTATTTTTGAGGATCCAATTCAAGACTAGTGGAATATTTGATTTGCCCCTCCAATTTGGGCAATCAACCGGCGCATGATCAGTGGACATGAGGAATGGACATGGCCCTCTTGGCCTATTAGAGCCTATAAAAGCAATGGACTTGTGTTCATTTGGTACACACATATACTTACATGTGTAGAGGGGTCCTCTCTTTGCACTCTGTGGTTACAAGCCTACTGTAGGAAGTCACTCTATGGTGCAGATACAAAGTGTGGGCTTCCCAGTGGAGGGCTAATAGCACTATAGTGTGAAGAGAGTGGCCTGGCTTTGTCTTTCAGTTTGATTCAGTGCTATTTTTATGCTCTCTTCCCTTAGAGCAAGTCTTCATACTTTGTATTGATCAGTCTAGTTGTGTTCATTGTACAGATTGGATGAAACTCTTGTATTGATGTTGTTTAATTCTGGAGTGACATGTTAGCCCAGAGCATCAACTTTTGAGCATCTCTTTTGCCTAGATTGTAATCATCTGTTCGAACTAAAGAGTGGTTGGTCTTCCATTATTGTCAATTGTCATTAATATTATCCATGCGTTGTCGTCGGGTTCGAAGAAAGGAGGGTGAAATTGAATGAGTATGGTTACCCATGTGTATCACTCCTTTTTATTTGCATTTAAGAACATGTTTTTCCCTCTTCGGCTGAAGATTTGCACTTCCACTGCCATAGTTCATTGTGAACTTGCTCTAAAGGTTTAGGTACAAGCTTCAAGTTCTCTAATTCTAAGTGAATTTTTCTTCCCATTGGTGGCTTCAGTGATGCCTGTTTCTTTCGTGTGGCAATGGTGAACAGCAAGCGGCAACTGAGGCAAATCTGTTTTACTTTTTCCTATTCAATTGGGAGCAGAGGAAGGTCCATCAATTTCACCTTGGACTACTTTCTCGGATAGCGGACAGTATTAATTCTATGTAGTGTCTGATCTCAATCTTACTATAATCAAAATGTGCGTTGAGTTCAGCCATTGCATTAGATGACCGAATTGCAGTATGAACGTCTTTTTTTTAAACCACCATGCCTCTTAGCTCCGGGAAGCACACCTAGATAGAGATTTTAATCTCTGTATGTCGTACCACAGTAAGGACTAGAACAAAGAAGAAAACATAAACATGGTCTTTACGGAAAACTTTAATTAAGTGATTCATTGCTTTTGACCGCTTTGCAAGAGGAACATAATAGACAACAGACATCTCTTACACTCACCCACTCAGAAAAGTTCAGTCCATAACTGTAATGATTATTTACTTCGGAGTTTTATTTTCAATTCATGCTGGCAAAAGTTTGGTAAAAGCGCTTCTACCTAAGACTTCTTATATGAACTGTACCCTCTGGATTAATCGAAACATCAGCGCTAAGAGAACATTAAACAATTGAAGAAGAACAATTTGGAACAATAGGTTATACTGTATCGCATTTGTCCATTTAGAAAGGAGGAGATAAGTTTTATTTCTATGTGTATTCTCAAACACGATTATTCCAACCTCCCAACCATTTTTCCTCCTCTTTCGTATACGCGCCTCCCTTTTAGTAGAAGTGCAAAGAGCTATTAAAGACCTTTGTGAAACAATGCTTTATTACGATCATCACAATGAAAATGAACTTCGCGCATTACGACATGTAGTTAACGCTATCCAATCATAGGTACGATACAGTTTTTGATCCTTCGATGATCTAAATAATCAAGTAGAATTCAAATCATTTTTCTTGATCACAAAGCGCTCGATATTTACAATTGCATGATACTTGTGTCGATAAACCATTAACACATAGTATATGTAGTCGACACAAGCGACTACAACCCTGGCAGGATGTAATGGCATGTCCATTTCCCATGGCTCAGAAAATTGAGAACAAAGCTAATAGTTTATCTCAGAAAAAGTATTCGTTCACTGCGTCTGAAGGTCATAATAGGTGCGTTCATGATACTTATCTGCGTAGTGGCGTCATAATACTCAGAAAATCGAGGACTAGGCTAATACATATCTCAGAACGTGCACTAACTATTTGTAAAGGTCAAGCACTTCTGTGTTTGTGTTCATCTGCATAATCCAGATATTTTCTGCACAATAGATGTATCGATAAACCACTAACTTACTACTATCAACAAGACAGAAAATTGGCAGCAATGTACACTTACAGCTGCACAGAAACTTCAGTGGTTGGAATATCTTCAAGCATTCAGAGGCACATCTCTCCATCATCTGTTCTTCATTATCGCCTTTCTCCGTCTGCTAAGATGGAGACCTTATAATAAATCTGTGAACATATGATCCCTCATAATAAACTTGGAAACAGATGATTGACATTCCGTCGAGATAAGCAATCTTCATCAACATAGACTTCCCGATGAGCAAACTTGCAATATCTCTGATTACTGAATTGAAGCCCTTCTTTCTAACGGAACTCCCAAAGAAATAACTTCTGCAACATATCTCCTCGTGGCAGAAATATGAT
Organism: Ceratopteris richardii; assembly: GCA_020310875.1. Taxonomy (NCBI): domain Eukaryota; kingdom Viridiplantae; phylum Streptophyta; class Polypodiopsida; order Polypodiales; family Pteridaceae; genus Ceratopteris; species Ceratopteris richardii. The sequence continues at coordinate 45,086,354 of CM035421.1, read as the reverse complement.
TGGCTACTGTCAGACTCGATCTCTTACTGGACTGGATGTCTGACGCTGGTTGCAATTCCATGTAACACACACGAAGCCTTGAACTAGGAAACCCTTGGTATTCACTAGAAACCTTTATCGCATCAATGTGCAGGTAGGACGCCCGCACCAAAAAAATCTCAGGAAGGGCATACAAAGTTTGACATCGATGAAAGCTAAAACTGCAAGTTTCGAACCATACAAATTTCTGTTCGCAACAACCTGAGACAAAAGTCTCATCTAAAGCCTGCCAATTCTGATTTCTCTGTGTAACATTACCTCCCCTAGCACTAGGTTTCCTGCGTATTTGTTCTTGTCTGGATGCAAGAGAAGAGCGAGCTTCTTGTATTGTTTCTTTATAGTAACATCTTCTGCCGCAGGATCAACTTGCAGTATGCCGTACCAATCCATTTCAGATCCGTTGATCTTTATTTGAGCAGAAATATGAACATCGAGAACTGCTGAAATTTGCGAAGTATCCTCTAAGGTAGGGAAAAGTTGTAGAGCTTTCTGAAGAAACTTGAGGGGCCCATGATAGTCCTGCACAGCAAGCTTCTTTCTGCGATTTCCTTGGCTCGAAGAGCCTTGTCCCTATTACACTCCATTCGTATGCCTCTCTACGCATTCCCAGTACTTCACTTCCGCACAACGGAAGAGACGGCTTCCATGCAATGCGATATTGAAGGATCGACGGGTGGAGTTACCCACATGACGTCGTCGTCAACAACAGTAGGTACCAAACATTTCCGCAACGCTTCCTGCGACAAGGTTAGCCGCAAGAGATGGTAATGCGATATGTCTCCCCCCCAACGACGGTTGCCACCCTCCTTGAAGTATTCCATGACTCCCCTAATGGAAGGTGCGGTCAGCATCACGAAGAAGCCCTTCTTAGAAACTTTCCCTTTGCCGATGAAGCAAAAAAAAATCCTTCCATGCCTTGGACATTTTTCATAGAAATCAATCAGCGCAACAGATAAGAATAAAAATCTGATTCCCACACACACTCAATAATATAACCATGAACAGATCTTCCTTGATCAGTGTATCCCGCGCTCGCAAATGCTTGTAGCACACTTATAAAGGTTGCAACATCCAGGTTTCGGTAACAAAACTCCATGTGCCTAAAACGATCAAGTACCTCTTCACTCTGGTCATGATTGAATAAGGTTGTCATTATATTATTCCTTCGATGAAGACGAACTCAACTGAAATATACCACACGTAAATATACAATTGAAAATTCCTTCACGGACGATTTGGTTACTTTCATCTTGTTTGTGGTCCTCCTCTTTGGATCTTGACCACATCCACCCCCTCTGAACCTGTACATCCTCCGGATGTACCACCATCGATCTCGGTATCTACAAGTCTTCAAGAATCCAAATGTGAGTGAAATCAAGTGCATGGGTTAAAACAAATGTGCCTATGCACGGCCATGTAATGAGCCCTACATATGCATACTCTAAGTGCATAAGAAACAGCATGGTGCAAATAGGGAGGTATTAGGAATTCGGTGTTGAGGATGTACACTCAAATTGAACTCACATTTTCATCATGGATATACAATTCAATACAAGTGCAATCACTCGTGCAACTATGGGTTTTAACCAAAATATCACTCGTGCTCTTTACATTTCATTTATGCATGTTTTAGGTGCATGAAGAGAAACAAAAATGGTGCAAAAAATCAAGGTTTTATGGTATCTAAGCAACGCTCACATCACTCACAACTCCACTCTCTTACAGATGCAATCACTCTCCCTTACTCAGAATTATTCTCTCTTATCACTCAAAGCTTTATTATTTTTCAATGATATTTACCTATCTAATTGTGCAGATGGAAGTGCTTCTACGGAATTTCAAAGACGTGTTTCTATATTATTTTACATGCATATTTGGCATGCAATGCATCTCAAAGATGGTGCAAAGAAAAGATCAGGGTTAAAGCACGATAGCTAATGAAAAAGATTTTCACGGCTTTGTTCTTGAGTCATCATCTCCGTTGGCTTCGCTTGATCATTCCTGCACTCATAGAAACTAAACAAACCATGAGAAACATCAAATCATATGACACAATATGTACATGCAATCCATGAAAGAACTTCAAAAACCATTTGCAATAAACCATAAAGATGTAATTTGAAAGTGGTTGCCTCCTACATAATCCATCAAACTCCTAGATCTCCAATTAGCTCCATATCAACACCTGTTCTTATAAACTCAGAAAACACATTAGTAGCATCATATTCAAAAGGATTATTTTGAAAAATTTTCATTTTCTTGAGAGCTAGATGCATTTTCTTGCCCTATTTATTTATGCATTTATTTGTTTATTTATTTATTTATTTATTTTTATATTTACTTTTATCCATCTCAAAAAATCAAAACATAATTATTAAGTATTTACATAATTATATTTACAAAAGTCACTTTTGAATTTCTTGTGAATACAAGAAATTCCTTTCCAATACATTTTCACAAATAAATTCTCCAAAGAAGGTATGTTTAAAAACAAGCCATCTTTGAATTGCACCAATTAGCATTGCATTCATAAATACAGTAAATATGTATACAAGCCACCTTATTCGCTTGTCTACCTCTTGGCAGCTTGTTTGGTCTTTGTAACTCTCAGAGAATTTGGATATCCATATTTCAATTATCTGAGCATGAGTATCTTTATTTATGATTCTTTCAAATTCATCATGTGCAGAGTCATGAATACATGTATATGAAGTTTGAAATTTGCATATGTCTGATTCATAATTGAAATTTTCTTGTAAGCATGTATTTTCTTTTATTTCATGCTTGAGATCATTTATAGGAGTTTTATCCCTTTCAATATCTTCTATCATGTCTTCATCACCGTTAAGATGAGGTTTTTGAATAGAGTCATTTGAATCCCACTTCAAATGGAAGTGTTCATCATACTCAGACATCAAGACACAGTCATCTTTATTCTCCATGGCAAAATCATTCCTTTCTGACTGAGTTTCGGAAATTATGAAGTCTGCTTCTTTCTCCAATCTTTCCAGGAACTCTTCATCATTGTCTTTTTCCAGATTCATTTGCCCATTTTCATGAAGAGACTCGATATCACTGAATCCAAGAAAGTCTTCATCTTCAATATCACTAGAGACTTTCTTATCAAGATCAAACTCATCATAATTTTTACACCTTATAGGACAGTGCATGTAGATTGACGGGAACTCAACTTCTTTATTCAAGATCCCATCATAGAATTCTTCATATCTCTCAATCATTTCTTGCTCATTCTCTTCAGAGGATGTACTCTCACCACACTCATCATACATTTCTGCGGTCATTGATTCTTGCTCGACTATCTCATCATGTATGAGGATCTTGACATATATACCCAAATCAAGTTGAGCTTCATCAATGCACTTGTTTGACTCAATAGTTTTACATTGAATATCCTTCGATGCTATACACACATCAGACTTATCATATGTCACAATAAACATTTCATCTACCACTTTATGCTCAATTTCTTCAACGTGTGGACTCAACTCAACATGATTATTTTTGACATACATATCAGTGTTCAGAGGAATGATCAATGGTATTTTCTCATCCTCCTCATATTCATTCATATTTCTCTCTTCATGGAGTGTGGCATCATTTACATACATATCATTATTTTGAACTCCATCCAACTTATCTTCTTTTTTATGTGTAGGATCTTTGTCCAATGTGACATCGCTGAAAAGAATATCAATATCTTGATCTTGATCTAGACTATCGGTAGGATTAGGATCATGCTTATCACCATCGCCATACATATCACTATCTAGAGGACTTATCATTTGTATATCCTCTAGATTAGCATCATGCTCAACTTCGTCATCACACATTTCAACCTCTAGAGGACTCATTATTTGCATGTCCTCCTTCATATAAGTAAGTTCGTTTTCTTGCATCTCTGTATGCATGTATAATGCGGATTCCTGCATATCCATTTTCTTACCCATCGGATCTTCTATTGACAGGTCCTTAGATTCAACATCATGTTCCATGGGAGTTCCTTCATGTAATTCAGTCATTAGATCAGAAGTTCTATCCGAATCTTGTGTTAGAAAAGGATCATCACCATCAAGTGACATCCAATCATACTCCACATCTTGCCCGATGTCATCATGAAAGGATGCATCTCGAGCTCGATCTTCAGGCATATTTATTAGGTTCTCTATTTGTATCTCATCTTTTATCTCCATTTGGTCACCTATGAGCCTTCTAGATATCTCTATCTCTTTGTTTGCATCTTGATATGTTTCTTGATTTGTTTGATTATCTTTTATTCGATGTGAGGAATTTATCAGAGTAGAGGAAGCTTCATCTTGATTTCTTGTTGGGTTTTGTTGGTTTTTGTTTTGTTTTATGTTTGTTGTTTGTTTGGTTTGATGTTGGTTTAGTTTGGTTTGATTTTGATTAGCTTCCACTTGCTCTTTTGATCCTCCCATCTTCGGACTTTGTCCACTTATGACACCTAAAGATATAATCATTGTAAGAAAGTCTAGGGGCTCTTGGCACCTTGTAACCTTTGAGGTTACATCGATCACACTTTTAGAAGTTTCTTCATATTTCCCATCATCACTATGGATATTAAGCCCATGCATATCTACTTCATGCCCAAATGGGGTCTCTACAACCTCATGGACTTGAATATTATCCACGATTGGTAAAATGCTTGGAACATGGTTATAATTTTCATCTGTTTGAAGATCTGTTCTCCAATCATTTAAAAATTTCTCTATTGTTTGTTGTTTCTTTACGTATTTCATCACAGCTTCATGGACGAGCATCCAATCCTCTGTGAGTCCTGAGTCGGAGTCTATATCTTGAAGAAGTGGAATTAACTCCTCTCGGGCATTAACATCGATTGTTCGAAGAAACAACGACACCCTTTCATGACTTATGCACCTCTTATCGTGCTCAGAAAGATCATCATATTGTCGCTCAAATTCTTCTTTGATCTCAAGAATTGGTTGGTCTTTGGGCATATGAACCCACCTTAGGAAAGATCTACAAGTTACTTTATCAAGATCCTCTAGCATAAACTGCTTGAGGAGTGTCGCTTTGTATTGGGACCATGTCGTTTGATTTATTCGCATTATTTGGTCTCGCATGTCGTATCCCGACACATAGATAAAGTTTTCGCATAGTTCTTTTTCCGTCATCGGACTTAATCCGACACCTAGATATTTGGCCTCGAGTTCATATTCTTTGCAGAACTTTGAGACATTCTTCCCATTGAAAAAGCCACACCGATTGACTAGACGTTCATGAAGTGATTGGATGGCTTTTTGACGCCTATCCTCTTCTTGAAATCGTAGGAATTGAGCTAGGATCTCTTCCATTTTGATTATGCTAATCTTTGTGGCTCTATAACTCACTCACCCCCTCCTTTCACGTCGGGTTCACCAGGTATGTCGTCGGGTTCGAAGAAAGGAGGGTGAAATTGAATGAGTATGGTTACCCATGTGTATCACTCCTTTTTATTTGCATTTAAGAACATGTTTTTCCCTCTTCGGCTGAAGATTTGCACTTCCACTGCCATAGTTCATTGTGAACTTGCTCTAAAGGTTTAGGTACAAGCTTCAAGTTCTCTAATTCTAAGTGAATTTTTCTTCCCATTGGTGGCTTCAGTGATGCCTGTTTCTTTCGTGTGGCAATGGTGAACAGCAAGCGGCAACTGAGGCAAATCTGTTTTACTTTTTCCTATTCAATTGGGAGCAGAGGAAGGTCCATCAATTTCACCTTGGACTACTTTCTCGGATAGCGGACAGCATTAATTCTATGTAGTGTCTGATCTCAATCTTACTATAATCAAAATGTGCGTTGAGTTCAGCCATTGCATTAGATGACCGAATTGCAGTATGAACGTCTTTTTTTTAAACCACCATGCCTCTTAGCTCCGGGAAGCACACCTAGATAGAGATTTTAATCTCTGTATGTCGTACCACAGTAAGGACTAGAACAAAGAAGAAAACATAAACATGGTCTTTACGGAAAACTTTAATTAAGTGATTCATTGCTTTTGACCGCTTTGCAAGAGGAACATAATAGACAACAGACATCTCTTACACTCACCCACTCAGAAAAGTTCAGTCCATAACTGTAATGATTATTTACTTCGGAGTTTTATTTTCAATTCATGCTGGCAAAAGTTTGGTAAAAGCGCTTCTACCTAAGACTTCTTATATGAACTGTACCCTCTGGATTAATCGAAACATCAGCGCTAAGAGAACATTAAACAATTGAAGAAGAACAACTTGGAACAATAGGTTATACTGTATCGCATTTGTCCATTTAGAAAGGAGGAGATAAGTTTTATTTCTATGTGTATTCTCAAACACGATTATTCCAACCTCCCAACCATTTTTCCTCCTCTTTCGTATACGCGCCTCCCTTTTAGTAGAAGTGCAAAGAGCTATTAAAGACCTTTGTGAAACAATGCTTTATTACGATCATCACAATGAAAATGAACTTCGCGCATTACGACATGTAGTTAACGCTATCCAATCATAGGTACGATACAGTTTTTGATCCTTCGATGATCTAAATAATCAAGTAGAATTCAAATCATTTTTCTTGATCACAAAGCGCTCGATATTTACAATTGCATGATACTTGTGTCGATAAACCATTAACACATAGTATATGTAGTCGACACAAGCGACTACAACCCTGGCAGGATGTAATGGCATGTCCATTTCCCATGGCTCAGAAAATTGAGAACAAAGCTAATAGTTTATCTCAGAAAAAGTATTCGTTCACTGCGTCTGAAGGTCATAATAGGTGCGTTCATGATACTTATCTGCGTAGTGGCGTCATAATACTCAGAAAATCGAGGACTAGGCTAATACATATCTCAGAACGTGCACTAACTATTTGTAAAGGTCAAGCACTTCTGTGTTTGTGTTCATCTGCATAATCCAGATATTTTCTGCACAATAGATGTATCGATAAACCACTAACTTACTACTATCAACAAGACAGAAAATTGGCAGCAATGTACACTTACAGCTGCACAGAAACTTCAGTGGTTGGAATATCTTCAAGCATTCAGAGGCACATCTCTCCATCATCTGTTCTTCATTATCGCCTTTCTCCGTCTGCTAAGATGGAGACCTTATAATAAATCTGTGAACATATGATCCCTCATAATAAACTTGGAAACAGATGATTGACATTCCGTCGAGATAAGCAATCTTCATCAACATAGACTTCCCGATGAGCAAACTTGCAATATCTCTGATTACTGAATTGAAGCCCTTCTTTCTAACGGAACTCCCAAAGAAATAACTTCTGCAACATATCTCCTCGTGGCAGAAATATGATTGGCTACTGTCAGACTCGATCTCTTACTGGACTGGATGTCTGACGCTGGTTGCAATTCCATGTAACACACACGAAGCCTTGAACTAGGAAACCCTTGGTATTCACTAGAAACCTTTATCGCATCAATGTGCAGGTAGGACGCCCGCACCAAAAAAATCTCAGGAAGGGCATACAAAGTTTGACATCGATGAAAGCTAAAACTGCAAGTTTCGAACCATACAAATTTCTGTTCGCAACAACCTGAGACAAAAGTCTCATCTAAAGCCTGCCAATTCTGATTTCTCTGTGTAACATTACCTCCCCTAGCACTAGGTTTCCTGCGTATTTGTTCTTGTCTGGATGCAAGAGAAGAGCGAGCTTCTTGTATTGTTTCTTTATAGTAACATCTTCTGCCGCAGGATCAACTTGCAGTATGCCGTACCAATCCATTTCAGATCCGTTGATCTTTATTTGAGCAGAAATATGAACATCGAGAACTGCTGAAATTTGCGAAGTATCCTCTAAGGTAGGGAAAAGTTGTAGAGCTTTCTGAAGAAACTTGAGGGGCCCATGATAGTCCTGCACAGCAAGCTTCTTTCTGCGATTTCCTTGGCTCGAAGAGCCTCGTCCCTATTACACTCCATTCGTATGCCTCTCTACGCATTCCCAGTACTTCACTTCCGCACAACGGAAGAGACGGCTTCCATGCAATGCGATATTGAAGGATCGACGGGTGGAGTTACCCACATGACGTCGTCGTCAACAACAGTAGGTACCAAACATTTCCGCAACGCTTCCTGCGACAAGGTTAGCCGCAAGAGATGGTAATGCGATATGTCTCCCCCCCAACGACGGTTGCCACCCTCCCTGAAGTATTCCATGACTCCCCTAATGGAAGGTGCGGTCAGCATCACGAAGAAGCCCTTCTTAGAAACTTTCCCTTTGCCGATGAAGCAAAAAAAAATCCTTCCATGCCTTGGACATTTTTCATAGAAATCAATCAGCGCAACAGATAAGAATAAAAATCTGATTCCCACACACACTCAATAATATAACCATGAACAGATCTTCCTTGATCAGTGTATCCCGCGCTCGCAAATGCTTGTAGCACACTTATAAAGGTTGCAACATCCAGGTTTCGGTAACAAAACTCCATGTGCCTAAAACGATCAAGTACCTCTTCACTCTGGTCATGATTGAATAAGGTTGTCATTATATTATTCCTTCGATGAAGACGAACTCAACTGAAATATACCACACGTAAATATACAATTGAAAATTCCTTCACGGACGATTTGGTTACTTTCATCTTGTTTGTGGTCCTCCTCTTTGGATCTTGACCACAGCGTATTCACAAATCTGTGCAATTATTGATATATGCCTACTCACAGAAGTTTTAACGGGTATATTTCCCTAAGGAGAACCTCTCTTGAGTAGGTGAAGTACTCGAGTGCTTGTTGCATGCTTCGGTTAAAGGTAGATACCCCAGTTACCTCCTCTACACTATCTATCCCCAATCACAATCTTTGGATCACTCAAGAATAAGAGAGGAGAGATTACACAAGATAAGAGAAAATATGTTGCGAAAGAGTAGAAAAGATATGACTCAAAGAAAGAGGAATTCTGATATTATGGATGAGAATCAATGGTTACAATAGCTTCGGAAATTAGCTTCTTCATGAATCTTCTATCTCCCGACCACCCCCGAGCTATCAAAATCTCATTCACACTTGCACTCTCAATAACACTCTCACTCTCACTCTTAATCAAAAGGTAATTCTCTAGTTTCTGTGTGTCCCCTTTGGTGATGCGCAAGTCTCCCTATAGAAGAGTTTAATCGCTTCCCAAAGAAGTGTGCAATCCCCAAATTTAGATAAAGTCGAGTTTCTCCAAAACTTTCGCAAAAAGCCATGCAATCGTAGTCGGCTTTCTTTTGCGTACCTATCAAAAATAGGAGAAAAAAACCTAAAACTCATATCCAAAAATATCATAATTTGACATGGTGACACATAAGCATCAGAACCACGGCACTTTTCAAAGCCCTATAACTCAAAAATTGTGAGCAATTAGCTTAAGTATCTGAGAGACACTTTTATTCAATTTTTTGATCTAAATAATAGTGTTAGAGATGAGCGAGGTCCAAATCCACCTATGAATGCCACTTTTGAGCCCTACAACTTTCAAAATTCTAGAGAGAGAGGAAAATCAAGACATTTTCTTATGATGAACTAAATGTAGAGATTTGGAAGAGGTACTCAGAACATGATTCACAAAAATTTCACGCAGACACTTTTATTCTCTTATACTTGCTCTACCTTTCTCTCATACAAAGTTCTTCTTAATTCTTCATCTTCACCTTCAAATTTCAACTAGAAGACTTGATGCGAATAAGGTCTACAGAGAGAATATAAAACTTGTCATCCCAAAATTCTTCCTACATGCATAAAATGAACTATTTATTCATTCTAGTCATTATCCCCACAATGAAATTCCCAAAGTTCAAAATGAATTGTTTCACTAGAAAAGAGGCCTATAGTAGTAGACTTTACCAAACTGATCTTGAGTAGACGATAATGCAACTATAGGTTTCTTTTTCGACATCCATGAGATGACTCTTTGACCTAGCATGAAGACATAGCCAGATGTGCTACTTTTTTCCTCCTTTGAACCAGCCCAATCAGCATCGGTAAAGCCTTTTGGTTAGAATCCCTCTCCATAACGATAGTACAACACTTCATTGATAGTGTGCTTGAGGTACCTCAACATTCTCTTGGCTGCATTAATATGAACATCAGCTAGTGAACTCAAAAATTGAGAAAGAACTCCTACAACATAACACAACTCATGTCTTTTGATGGCAACATAAGTAATACTTCCAATTATGCTTCTATATTCTAAAATGTCTTCAAGATGTTGACCTTAAATGCTCTCACCGTAGGTCTCATTGTTCAGTCCAGACCTATTTATCTCCACTGAAGCCAATGCCTTAAGTCCTTGTAACTCCTCACAAGAGTGGATCTTTCATAATGGAGCCATATCTGATATTGTGCAAAGATCATGACTCCTTCCAAAATGATCAAAAAATAACACTAGTGAATTCTATTTAGGAAACAACAAAAGTCTCCTTATAGAAGGCAAAGGAAAAGTTCAAATTCTAGATCACCATGGAAATTGTAAAGCTTTATAAAATGTATTCTTTGTCACAAAATTCTGCATGAACTTTCTTTCAGTTAAGGCCATTATCCACCATCAAAAATAAGTGTTATTTGACAACACATCCATTGGTGATTGAATGTACAGCTACATATATCATAGTACAAGCATTTGAATACAAAGGACTATACAAGATATCATGCTTTCTATCTAAGGAGTCCCTTCCTAGCCTCTAGCACCAAAGATACGGACACACCTCATACTTAACTGAGATCTCCACATCATAGATCGATAAGGGATTTTCCAAGATCGGGCAAGTACACAATATGTGCCAAGCTTGCACCCAAGCCAAGCAACATAGGGCTCCCATTCCTAAGGAGCCTTCCATAAGAGCTTGGAATCCTCTGGCCCTAATCCACATGGATCTTTTTGGACTCATGAATACCCCTTCTCGAAGTGGATGCATCTACTTGTTTCTCCTAGTAGATGATCACTCAAGATCTATTTGGGTATACTTTGTGAAAATTAAAGCAGATACCTCTTCCAAGTTTCAAGAATAAATGTATCAAGTTGAGAATGAAGTACCAAGTTTAGTTAATAATATTAGGCGGATGGAGTTGGTGAGTTCATCAATCATAACTTTAATTCTTTCTTCAAGAGAAACCACATCAAGATTTACATCATTCAACCTCATGCTCCATCGTAGAAAGGAGTAACTTAACAAAACATTCAAAGCATAATGGAATACGCATGCGTTATGCTTCACAAAGCATTACCATTGAGATTTTGGGCCAAAGCACTACACATTGCAGAGCACATTATCAATAGAAACTTCAAAAGTGCATTAGACAACAAGACTCTATTTGAACCCTTATATGGGCGCAAGAACAATGTCAATTACTTTAGAGTATTTGGAAGTGAAGGTTCCATACATGTGCCTAAGGAAGATCAAAGAAAGTTACAATATAAGTCCAAGAAACATCTGTTTATTGTCTATAGTGAACAATCTAGAGCTTATAGATTGTAGGAACTTGAGAACCACTCGATCACCATCTCAAAAGCTATCATATTTGATGAAGCTTCAAAATAATCAACTAAAGATCCAAGGTAAACTTTGAGTCCATCCATCTACACTTCAGAGTGGGATACCATCTTTTTGAAAAAAAATCTTAGAAGCAAGTACTTCTCACGAACTTGGACAATCTAAAAGCCTTATCAAGAAGGAGCATCATGAACAAAGTCACTACATGAATTATGCACTTATGCACTTGATTCAATATATTCAAGAGCCTTCCAACTACAAAGAAGTTTAAGGTCAACTTGAGTGGGAAGAAGCTATACAAGCAAAGAACGGTGTCGTCGAGATTTGCTCTCCTCTCTCACTTGTGAAGGCCTACAAAAAACATATTTGGCGAAGGTAGCCAGAATTCCCCGAGAAGTCCAGGATGCATCAAGGATGTCAAAGGAAGCTCACATACAAAGTTTCAAAGAAATCAAGAAAGTCTATGGTAGCGGTCAAAGCTGGTCAAAGCTGGGAAATTAGGGCAAAAATTTCATTGTCACCAAATTAGATGAAAATTCATATACTTGTAAAGATTGTCAAAGGCAGTCTATAGCCCAAATTTCAGCAGAAAATGGATTTTGTAGCACATTGATATGCTATGTTCATTTTGTAAAAATGTAATTTTTCTAGTTTGACCCTACAAATTCTTGTATAGAAAATTATGTTAGCCATATGGTTTGGCATGTATAAAGGCCATATGTTGCTACATATTTGTATAAAGTTTCAAGGCTATTCGAGCTTCCTAGACACCTTAATGCCACCTTGCAAGCTTCCAAATGTAGTCAAACTTGTACAAGGGAGATTCAGATGGGAGTTTTTCCTGCATATTCCTGAAGGAGATCTTTGGAAACATAGTCCTACAAAGTTTCATCTTCATCAAAGTCTTTTTGGAGGGTCAAAGAGCACAAAGTCCAGTTTTCAAGGTCACCACAGTTTTCTAGTTTAAGAAAATTGAAGGCTTGAATGTCTGCCACATGTCAAAATATGATTGAACCATGTTGTACGGTCAAGATGAGCTCATATTCAAGGGTGGAGATGCACTAAAGCATAAAGGAAGGAGGATCCACGAATTTTTTCCATAAAAGAAGACCTTTTTTACAATCAAAGATCAATAATGCAGCATTTCTCCAAAAATAGTGGCTTATCTTATCCGAATTGATGTCAGCACTGATCCGACAGTCCAGATCATCCCCAGATCCAATGGTGGAGAATGAGGGCGCCTAAATTTCACTCCTTTACACTAGATTTGATAGAAAGAACAATTCCAAGCCATTGATTTGATTAATCAAATGGTTGTAATCAAAAGTAGTGATCCTAGAGTTGAGAGTTGATTTCTCTAGATCCAAGGGCCCAAATTCATTCAAAAAACTATATAAACCCCCCTCCAAACTCCTAGAGCATCATTGTTAGGCATCCATAGGGCTCATGCTAGCTTACGGTTTCCTTGAGACGATCACCCTCGGTTGAGCGAGTGAGGATCCAAGGTGAGCTAGTATGAGTATAGAACCTAGTTTCAAATTTAAGTTAGAACTCCAATCTAGGATAGGCTCTTGAAACCAGCATCTCTATCTTGACTCACCCTCGGTGGAGCGTGTGAGTGAGTTAGAGCTGATTTTAATGAGTCTTAGACTTCTTTAGTTAGACGTTACGAGCCTAGACAGACATAGGGTCACTGGAGTGGAACTCACCTTCTTACGTGTGACATTCGGTTGAACTGTCATGGTTTGAGGGTCGGAACCACCTTTGATCAGTAGACTGCTTAGCATGACGTACCACGACGATATTTTACATGTAACTTAATTCAAATTCTTTTAATTCATGTCACTTGTCACTTGTCTCTTGTCTCCTCTCTCAGTCTCTTAAGTATTTTTACATGTCTTCTATTTCTTCTATGTGTGAGAAGGCTCCGCAGTATTGCGTTGAACCAGTGAGGATGTTTCTTTGAGCTTGTGAGTGAAATCCATCATCATAATTCACTTGCATGTATATAATCCATACAAATCCATACATATTTATTAGTTTCTGAAAGTGTATAAGAAGCTCCAATATTGGACCATTCTTCCTTTCGAAACTGATTTATGTGTAAGGATTCCATCTATTCTCGTCATGCATACATATCATCCAAAGAAGGCTATACATATGGACTAGAATTAGGAAGTGTTTAAGAAGCTCCTCCAATGGACCATTCTTCCTTCCAAATTTGATTCGTGTGTATGGTTCTCTTTCATTCTTATCATTCATGTCATCAATCTAACTTGCACACCTACATTCCCATTCCCATAATTATTTCAACATCTCTCTCTTCTCCATACTCAACATTAATTTCACCTTCACATCTTTAAACCTTCCAACATTCATTAGCTTCATACACCCTGTGTGTGCCACGACCGGACCCGATCCACCCGGATTGCGATCACCTCCACATTTGAACCCGACGTGAAACGCTTCGTGGCATTTGCTTCTGATCTTGTTGGGAGGTTGTGATCCATATCCTTTGTTTCATATTTTTCATCCTCATCATATCATCATCATCAGTCTTGAGTGTTGCACTGGATTTCTCACAGTATCGTGCACATCTTCGTCGTGAAGTAAACACATTTGTGAGAGATCTAGAGCATCGTGCATCACTTGCTTATTCACATAAGATGGAGGAAGGATTCAAATCCCTTATTGTTGAGAAACAAGGCCAAAGAATAGTCTCTTCTATGTTGAGAGAGAAGGGAAAATTCAATGGCATCAACATCACAAGCTACTTAGATTTGTTTGAAGAGCAAGCTATGATTTTTGGTCTTCCTGAAGATCTTTTGATATCATTCTTTGAACGAATTGTTGATAGCTCTATCATAAACCGTGTCACTCAATATGATAGTCTTCCTTGGAGTGATTTTAGAAAGGAGATGCTCAAAGAATTCTATCTTGAAGATTATAGCCAACATAATCGAGATGGATTCTTATGATGGGTCAATTCTCCAAAGCCTAGTAGCTCTATTACTCACTTACAAAATGAGTATATTAGACGCTATGAACAACTTCCTGATGAGGATAAGATAACTTTGGAACCTGATCTTGTGATCAATTTTCTTAAGCTTCTTCATCCTGAAACTCGTAGGGAAGTTGAACGGCGATTAGAAGAACCAGATAAGCGCTATGGTCTTACTGACAATTGGCAAAAAGTGCGTAAAGTAGTAGAGGCTGTAGCCCATAGACATCAAAGGCAATCCATGCTTTATGAGCAAACTAGTCTTCCTCAAGCTAGCCTTCCACAAACTAAGGAGCAAGTTAGAGAACAATCCCATGCTATGCTTTTTGACTCTACTCCTATTCCACAAATGATGGAGCCTACTCAAGGTTTTAAAGTAGAGCCAAATAAAAGTGTAGTTGAAGAATCTCAAGTGGAAATTCTCACTAAGCAAATGGAAAGTCTTATTGCTACACAATCCAATTTGGCCAAGACTATAGATGCTTTACAATCTAATTACACCAAAACTTTCCAAAATCAAATGAACCCAATGACTTTTCAAGAGCCTAATCAACATGTTATAGCTACCAATCAAAATCCACAAGTAGCTCCTACTCAAGCATATCAAGTTCCTCCAATGCATAATCCTTCAATGCAAAATCCTCATCCTCATGTGCAAAATCCTCAAATGTATCAAAACCTGTATCCTCAAGCTTCTCAAATAGCTTTTCAAAATCCTCAAAATCAAAATTTTCAAAATCATCAACCATATAATATGGAAGCTCCTCTTGCACCTCAAGTACCACATGTTGCTCCCCAAGCTCCTCAAATACATCAATTGCATTTTCAAAATCCTAATTATCCTGTTCAAGCAATACCTTATCAACAAAATCCTCAATTTCAAAATTTCCCACCACAAGTTAATCAAAATCCTCAAAATCAAAATGGTTTTGTGCGTGGCCCTCGTAGGTGTCCTTGGTGTGATTCGTTAGAGCACTTTTTGAGAGATTGTGAATTATTGAAGGCTGCTAAGGAGCAACGACTAGTAATAGACATAGACAAGAAAATCTGTGACTATCGATCTAGGCTACCTTTGCAAGGAAATTATGGTAAGGGAGGAATGAAAAAACATTATGAAAATATAACCATAATGGACGTAGGAACTAGAGGAGTGACACTAGAAGCTCTTGATGAACAACAAGTAGAATCAAGTAAACCCACAAAGGAAGGTGATTTTTCTATAGAGGCTTTAGTAAGAGCACGGGATGAGATTAGGAGAATAACGGCTTGGGAGTCACCAATAGAAGATCAATCTCTTATTTCTCACATATCCAATGTAGAAGAAAAACGAAAAAGAGATGAAGCTGAGCCTAGTGAAAGAAGAGTAACACGAAAACAAACCTCAGAGGGAATAGAAACAATCATAGAGCAGGGAGAAACATCACAATCCAAAGATAAACAACAAGAATCACAACCCAATGAACAAAAACAAGAGGAGAAACAAAAAGGGAAGAAGACAAAGCAAAGAAAAACAGAACCAAAGCCTTTAGATAAACAAGAACAATCAAAACAAACTGAAGACCAAACACGAGAACATGAACAAAAACAATACCCTGAGCAAAAACAAAAGAAACCAAAGAGAAAACCTAAAGCCATCTTGATTTCAGAAATTGAGAGAAAAATAGATCCTATGGAGATTTTAGATGACATTTTGCTTAAGAGTCAAGTGACTATGTCTTTAGAACAAGTTTTCTCTATTGCAAAGCCTGTTTTTAAAGATAACTTTATCGGCCTAATTAAAAGGAAGAGGTTTCCGCTTAATCTAGATACTGAGATGCAAGATTCTCTAGATCAAGATCAAGCTATGAATGAAGCCTTAAACTTTGATGAATCTGATGAAGAGGACTTTGATGATGATGAAGTAAATGTTAATAAAAATTTCTTAGGACCTATTCAACCTGACCATGAAAATCATGAAAACAATCCTGAAAGTCACTTTAAAAGAACATTTTGGTCTAGAGGTACATCAGAGATGCATGTTAAAATAGGAAATGATAAGAACACTATCACTGTAAATGCATTAGTAGATTCCGGCTCTGAAATCAATGTGATTTCAAGAGAAGTCTATGATAAGTTTCGATGGCCCATAGATAAAGATTGTGGATGGCGTATGAGAACTGCAGATAATGGTGTAGGTACCCTGTATGGAGCTTGTGCTAGTGTGCCCATATCCATAGGAGGAATCACAGAAGAGTTTCACTTTTTTATTCAAGATAATTGCTCCTATGAAGTTCTCTTAGGTCAACCCTTTATTTGTGAGAGTCGTATGGAAACTAAAGCCATGGATGATGGGTCTACCTATGCTAGATTTAAGTCTAAGGATGGAATGCAATCACTTCAAGTCATGACAGTAGGAGTGAATCATCCTAGGAATCGATTGTCAATTAGAAAGAAACCTATTGTTACTCAGGGTCATGAGCATGCTTGTAGTGATTGTGCACCTCGATTCATGTTTGGAGCTACATATGATCAAAATTTCGGATAGAATCCATTGTTGAGCGGGACAACAGTGGATATTGGTTTGACATCTCGCAGCCAACCAACCTGTTCAATAGTTTGTCACTTTGTTTTCCACATTCTAGATTAGATTTTCTTCATAAGAGTCAATTGTCCAAGTCTTTTATCCAAAAAACCCAAAAAAATTATAAAAATAACAAAATCATGGAACATGATGAGAACATTGAGCATGTGATTGAAACATCTCATTGTTTCTCTACTCTTGAGGAGTTAGAGTTATGTCTTCAACAAATTCTAATTCCCATATTATTCTTCTTTCTTCCCTTGATGAGTATGCTCTAATCCAAGAGTATGCTCTCAATGTTGACAAGTGCTCAAAATTTAACCAAACACATGATGCCTTAGTTGAAACAAAATACAAAACTGTAGACAAAAAAATCAAACCCATAGCTCAACCGTTACCTCAAGGAAGTAATGAAAAAATTATTGATGTGAAAAATGATCCAATTCTTCGGGATAAGAAAAACATAGGACATACATTCACGGATGAGACAATCAAACAAGTGAAAATTGGTAGAGATGATGACTTTCTTTTGCCAGCAGAGAGAGATAAATTTGAGAGAGTCATACGTAGCCATGGAAAAGCCTTTACTATGTATCCTCATGAGATTGGTTGTGTAGATCCTAAGCTAGTTGCACCCATGATAATCTTTACTATTCCACATATTCCATGGAATCTTCGTCCTATACCTGTTCCAAAGGCTCACTTACCTGAGCTAATGAAACTACTTAAGGAGAAGATAAACATGAGAATTTTAGAGCCATCTTTTGCACCTTACTCAAATAGATGGTTCACTGTGCCTAAAAAGAATGGGAAACTACGTTTTATTCAAGATCTCCAACCCGTCAATAAAGTCACCATAAGGAATGTAGGAACAGGACCCATTGTAGATGAGTTTGCTGAATCATTTTCAGGACATTCTATCTATTCAATGGGTGATTTATATTCTGGATATGACCAATTCCAGTTAGCAATTGACAGTCGTGACATAACCACAATGAAAACTCCTTTAGGCTTAGTGCGAATGTGTACTTTACCTCAAGGAGCGACTAATTCTGTGGCTCATATGATGAGTGCTATGAATATGGTCTTACATGACTTTATCCCTCATATAACTATGCCATTCATTGATGATATTCCAATTAAAGGGAGTGAGGAACGTGTAAAGGACATTACTTTAGATTCATCGGGATGTCGTAAATTTGTTCTTGACCATATCTCTGATTGTGAAAGAATATTTCAACGATTTGAAGAGGTAGGTCTCACATTTTCCATAGAGAAATCTGTTTTTGGTGTCAACGAGGTACTTATTGTTGGACATTTATGTGGCCATTATGGTCGAAAGCCATACCCACAAAAAGTTGATGCCATTAGCAAGATTTCTGAAACATGTAACAACGTGAGTGAGGTACGTAGATTTCTTGGTGCTTGCATCTTTTATGTTATTTGGATCCCTCACTTTGCTCATGTTGCTGATTGTCTTTATGACTTGTTGAGGAAGAAACGAAAATTTATTTGGACTGACAAACACACTCAAGCTATGCGTAAATTGAAGAAATTATTGCTTAAAGCTGCCATCCTTAAGCGTGTAGACTATTCTGCTAACAAACCTATTATATTGACTGTTGATACTAGTCCTATTGGTATAGGTTGGGTCATAAGTCAAGATGATAGTGAAGGGAATAGATATGCAATTAGGTTTGGTGCCAAAATTCTACATGAAACACAACGAAAATATCCACAGATCAAACGAGAACTATGGGGTATGGTAACAGCTTTGAAAACAGACAAAGAATATTTCATTGGTGCAAATGTCAAAGTTGAGACTGATTGTTTGCCTCTCATTGGAATGATAGCCAATTGTTCATCTCCTGATATAGCCATGCTTAGATGGATCTCATATATTAAGTTCATAAATCCTGAGTTAGTTCATATTTCAGGTAAGTCAAACTCAGTTGCTGATATGTTATCGAGAGCTAGATTTGATGATGATCTTGAAAGTGATCTAATAAAGAATGTGAATTTAGTTGACTATGTTCCACATATATATGAGTATGAGAAATTTCATGAGTCTGAGTACGAAGATGAATGGAGAGACATAGGAAAGTATCTCAGTACACTACAACCATTACCTAGCTGGACTACGAATAGATTCCGTAACATTAGGAAACGAGCTTATAACTTTTTCCTATGTAATGGTTATCTTTGGAGACATGCTAAGGGTAAGGTTAAGAATCCACAACGAGTCCTAGGAAAGAGAGGTCTTCAATTGCAAGTAATGAAGGAAATGCATGAGACATTATGGGCAGGTCATAAAGGATTTTTTGGAACATATGAAAAAATTAGAAGTACCTATTATTGGCCTAGGATGTATGTTGACATTAGTAGCTATGTTTCTACATGTTCTACTTGTCAACTTCATTCATCAGTCAAACATAGAGATCCGTTGCATCCTACTTATCCACCTTGTATTCACTACAAGTGGGTAGTAGATCTTGTAACTATGCCTAAAGGTATTGACAAAATGCGTTACATTGTACTTGCAAGAGAAGACTTAACTAATCATGTAGAGGGACGTGCACTACGATCTAAGACCACTGCCAATGTTTGCAAATTCTTGCTTGAAGATGTCATAAGTCGCTTTGGGTACATAGAGAAAGTAGTTGCCGATCGTGGAGAGTTAAATGCGAGAGAAGCTAAAGAGTTCTTTGAGCGTCACGGTATTCGTTTGTCTCTCACCACTGCATATAATCCAGAGGCCAATGGTAAAATAGAGAGAGGGCATCCACCTATTGTGAAAGCCATATCTAAAGCATGTAACGGTGACATCAAACAATGGCCTAAATTCTTACCTTTTGCACTTTGGGCAGATAGAATGACATGCACACGTACTACTGGATATATGCCTGCTGAACTCATGTATTGTCAAAAACCATTGTTTCCAATTCAGTCTCATATTTCTGCATGGTCAAATTTGCCTTGGTCTGAAAACATGTCTACTGATGATTTTTTGAGTTTGCGTATTAAACAGTTAGAACAAGGTAAATTAAGACTTGATGATGCTGTTGAAAAATTAAGAGAATCTAGAATGAAGAACAAGCATTATTTTGATAAAACTCATCGATTGCGTCCTAAGCCAATTGAAGTAGGAGATTGGGTGCTCATTTATGATAGTACATTTGACTCTCAATATGATGCACGCAAAAAGCTCACTCAACGATGGTTTGGGCCATACATTGTATCAAAAGTCAACAACAATGGTACGTATGCTCTTTGTGAATTAAATGGTGTTGCACTAAAAACTTTGATTGCAGGTAAAAGGATAAAGGTATTCAAGAAACGTGATAATGACGAGTACATTTTGGATGAGGACATTGAAGAAGATGACAACAATGAGGCCGATTCATAAACAGGAGTATCCATGTTATAAAAAATAAAAATATAAATAAAAAAAAAAAGGAAAAAAAAAACATATAAAAATATAATTAAGTTTTCAAGTTCATGTTGCTTTGTTTTTTTTCAAGTTCATTCTATTTTTTTTTTCTTTTTTCCATGCTTGTTTCATGCATGTTTTTTTTTCAGTCTTTGCATTGCATTGCATTGCATATCCACATCACTTGAGTCAAAAAAAAAGGCAAATGATGATTTCTCTACTTGTGTAAAATTGTATCTTAAGTAGTAACTTATCTACTAAGGAATTGATTATAATCTAGGATTGTGGAAAGATAGGGCATGTAGATTTGGAGGTTTATTTTGGTGACATGACTTTCATATATAAACATGCATATGTATCCTATATCGAAAGCATAATTGTTGAAATCCTAGCTCCTGCTATTGCATGTTTCTACATCCTTAGTCCATCTCACAGCACTTGTATCGGAGTTTAAACGACTGTTCTCCGTCATCAAAAATGGTTGTACCTTGTATCGGGGTTTAATTTTTCCTCGTCAAAAAAAAAAAAAAAAAAAACACTACATGTTACCAAGAAGTTTACACTTTCTTCCACCCCAAAAAAGTGATCGTAACCATAAAGTTGCCGAATCATCATCATCATCGAAAAAAAAAAAAAAAAAAAAAAAAGCAAGCCAAAGGAGGATAAAGAGGCATAGTAGAATAAATCACTGGCTATATAAGCAGATTTATGCATTAGTGGAGTTTAGTTAGATTTCCTTGCATGTTATTAGAGAAAGAGCATTTTCATATTTATGTAGGAAAGGATTTGATCTAAAATAAGCTAAAGATGAAAGATGTCTCTTGAAAATCCTAAATCTTTGTTTATAATCATATTTAAGGTAGATTGCTTTATGAAAAAGGTATAAAATTTTCGTCAAGATGAGAGGAACTGATGCTTAAAACGACTCAATACATCCACTTCCACTTCATATTGATGCTTGTTTTTTTTTTCTTTCTTGTTGCCAATGTTGCTTGTTCATTTGCATATATGTTGCCTATTTGTTCATGCATATTCATGTTGCCTGTTTCAATTCTTTCTTTCATGCAAATTTTGCTTCATGTCACGTTACCTACTGATTCATGCATATAATCAATTTTCCTTCCATGTTTCTTATGTTTCCTATAAAAGAATTTGATGCCTGGAACATTTTGTTTTTCACAGATGCTAGAGTGGCGCTTCCGGAGGAATCGCAGGTTTAGTGGGGGCGAATGTCGTCGAGATTTGCTCTCCTCTCTCACTTGTGAAGGCCTACAAAAAACATATTTGGCGAAGGTAGCCAGAATTCCCCGAGAAGTCTAGGATGCATCAAGGATGTCAAAGGAAGCTCACACACAAAGTTTCAAAGAAATCAAGAAAGTCTATGGTAGCGGTCAAAGCTGGTCAAAGCTGGGAAATTAGGGCAAAAATTTCATTGTCACCAAATTAGATGAAAATTCATATACTTGTAAAGATTGTCAAAGGCAGTCTATAGCCCAAATTTCAGCAGAAAATGGATTTTGTAGCACATTGATATGCTATGTTCATTTTGTAAAAATGTAATTTTTCTAGTTTGACCCTACAAATTCTTGTATAGAAAATTATGTTAGCCATATGGTTTGGCATGTATAAAGGCCATATGTTGCTACATATTTGTATAAAGTTTCAAGGCTATTCGAGCTTCCTAGACACCTTAATGCCACCTTGCAAGCTTCCAAATGTAGTCAAACTTGTACAAGGGAGATTCAGATGGGAGTTTTTCCTGCATATTCCTGAAGGAGATCTTTGGAAACATAGTCCTACAAAGTTTCATCTTCATCAAAGTCTTTTTGGAGGGTCAAAGAGCACAAAGTCCAGTTTTCAAGGTCACCACAGTTTTCTAGTTTAAGAAAATTGAAGGCTTGAATGTCTGCCACATGTCAAAATATGATTGAACCATGTTGTACGGTCAAGATGAGCTCATATTCAAGGGTGGAGATGCACTAAAGCATAAAGGAAGGAGGATCCACGAATTTTTTCCATAAAAGAAGACCTTTTTTACAATCAAAGATCAATAATGCAGCATTTCTCCAAAAATAGTGGCTTATCTTATCCGAATTGATGTCAGCACTGATCCGACGGTCCAGATCATCCCCAGATCCAATGGTGGAGAATGAGGGCGCCTAAATTTCACTCCTTTACACTAGATTTGATAGAAAGAACAATTCCAAGCCATTGATTTGATTAATCAAATGGTTGTAATCAAAAGTAGTGATCCTAGAGTTGAGAGTTGATTTCTCTAGATCCAAGGGCCCAAATTCATTCAAAAAACTATATAAACCCCCCTCCAAACTCCTAGAGCATCATTGTTAGGCATCCATAGGGCTCATGCTAGCTTACGGTTTCCTTGAGACGATCACCCTCGGTTGAGCGAGTGAGGATCCAAGGTGAGCTAGTATGAGTATAGAACCTAGTTTCAAATTTAAGTTAGAACTCCAATCTAGGATAGGCTCTTGAAACCAGCATCTCTATCTTGACTCACCCTCGGTGGAGCGTGTGAGTGAGTTAGAGCTAATTTTAATGAGTCTTAGACTTCTTTAGTTAGACGTTACGAGCCTAGACAGACATAGGGTCACTGGAGTGGAACTCACCTTCTTACGTGTGACATTCGGTTGAACTGTCATGGTTTGAGGGTCGGAACCACCTTTGATCAGTAGACTGCTTAGCATGACGTACCACGACGATATTTTACATGTAACTTAATTCAAATTCTTTTAATTCATGTCACTTGTCACTTGTCTCTTGTCTCCTCTCTCAGTCTCTTAAGTATTTTTACATGTCTTCTATTTCTTCTATGTGTGAGAAGGCTCCGCAGTATTGCGTTGAACCAGTGAGAATGTTTCTTTGAGCTTGTGAGTGAAATCCATCATCATAATTCACTTGCATGTATATAATCCATACAAATCCATACATATTTATTAGTTTCTGAAAGTGTATAAGAAGCTCCAATATTGGACCATTCTTCCTTTCGAAACTGATTTATGTGTAAGGATTCCATCTATTCTCGTCATGCATACATATCATCCAAAGAAGGCTATACATATGGACTAGAATTAGGAAGTGTTTAAGAAGCTCCTCCAATGGACCATTCTTCCTTCCAAATTTGATTCGTGTGTATGGTTCTCTTTCATTCTTATCATTCATGTCATCAATCTAACTTGCACACCTACATTCCCATTCCCATAATTATTTCAACATCTCTCTCTTCTCCATACTCAACATTAATTTCACCTTCACATCTTTAAACCTTCCAACATTCATTAGCTTCATACACCCTGTGTGTGCCACGACCGGACCCGATCCACCCGGATTGCGATCACCTCCACAACGGTGCAATTGAAAAGAACAAAACTTGGAATCTTGTTGCTAAGACTTCAAATAATCATGTCATTGGATAATGGGGCTATAAAAAGTGAAGTACAAATTAGATGGAACATTGGACAAATAAAAATCAAGACTTGTAGCTAAGGGATATAAGCTAAAGCGACACATTGCTTATGAAGAGACCATTTGCTCTATTCCATGGTTTACAAATATGAGAACCACTCTTGCACTAAGTGCACACTTCAAATTGCCCATTTAGCATATGGATGTCAAAAGTGATTTCCTCTATGAATATCTTAAAGAAGAAGTATATGTTGTATAACCTAAAGGGTTCAAGATTAAAAGAAAGGAAGATCAAGTGTACAAGCTTCATAAATCACTTTATGAACCTACACAAGCTCCCAGCACTAGTATGAAAAGATACACAAGTTCTTCAAAGCTAAAGGATTTCAAAGGAGAATTCTTGATGCTAACCCATACATATATTAGAAAGAGTCCTAAGTTGCAATAATCATCCTCTATGTAGATGACTTGATCTTGATAGGCTGAGATAACAAGCACATCCAATTCATCATCACACAGCTTCACTTTGAGTATTCCATGATAGAACTTGGCTTACATCACTACTTCTTAGGTATGGAACATTAGGAAACAAAAAATGTCATATTCCTTTCATAGAAGAAGTAGTACTATGATCTTCATCTAGATATAACATGGAATAGTTTCGCTTAGTATCTACACTACTTTATCCAAACATCAAGCTCACACAAGATGATTTATCATCACTTGTGGATGTACATACTTATGGATAGCTTGCTAGCTCATTACTCTACTTAGTCAACACTAGAATATATATTTCTTATTTCACTAGGGTACTCAATGAGTTTGCACATCAACCTCATTAGACATATTGGGATGTTGCTCAGAGACTACTTCAATATCATAGAGGTGGCATCGAACTTGCCAAATATTCAGATTCTGATTGGGCTGGTAATCCTTATTCCCAATAATCTACCTCGAGATAGATATTATTGCTTGGCTGAGGACCCATCTTTTGGGCAAGTAAGAAGCAACTTATAGTTGCTCTATCATTCACCAAGGTCCACTACTGAGCATCCAACTTTGTAGCATGTGAGTCCATCTAATGTTGATGTTTACTATTTAACATTGGTGTTTAGCAAGTTACTCCGACATGCATCCCCACATACCTCCAAGCAACCTTGGCAATCGCCAAGAATCTAGTGGTCCATGCTAGGACAAAGCACATCGACATCATGTACTATTTCATCGACGAGAAGTTCATAACGTAGGAGGTTATTCTAGAGTATTGTACCTCTCAAGAGAATGTGGGGGATATTTTCACGAGGATTCTACCTCCAATTCAGCAGCAATGCCTAGAGGACCTCTACAACATTAAAGCACTCCAGAATGGAGCTTCATAAGGGGTTTTGGAAACATGATTTGTCTTGCATTGTTTACTTTTTGACTCCTACTTGTGATTTGTCTAGTTAAATTTTACATCTGATCAATGTGATTTTGGATACAGAGATCTTGGTTTCTAGTGCCCAGTAAAAGGTGCTCTTGGAGGTCTATGCCATACATACTTCACAAATAATTCATCACAAGTTTATAATGAAATAATAGCCTTTACAACTAGCTATCTTCCTACATATCTACTTACATATGGTGATTGATGACTATGTCTATGCTCTTCAAATGTATAATTAATCATTGAAAAAATATATCCTTGGTATTGTGTATGTGCCTATGTGTGCGCATGTTTGTATGCATGTGTGTATATGTGTATGCATTTGTGTGTTTGTGTGTATGTGTGTTATATATGTGTATGCATGTGTATGTGTGTATGTGAAGCACGTTTAAATGTGTATGCCTATGCTTGTTTAAATGTGTATGTGTGTATATGTATGCTTGCTTAAATGTGTGTGTATATATATGTGTGTATGTGTATTCGTAAGTGTGTGTTGGTGTCTGTGTGTGCATGTGTGTGTATGTATGTGTGTGTAAGTGTACACATGTGTGTATATGTATGTGTGTGGTTGTATGTATATGTGTATGTATATGTATGTGTGTTATGGAGATTCCAAAATGGATGAGGTGGATAGATAGACAGTAGAGGGTTGATATCCATCTTCATAGGGTACTAACCCCATGTGAGGATCTTATGTATTGCATATGCATCGGTGCTTTTTTTTGTATATGCCACTAGCACATATGCAACACTCAAATTATCATTGTTACGAGCCTCAAAAAGAGCATCCTTTAAATGATGGTGTGTGCTTGACACTCCATGCGATGGAACATGAAATCATGAAGCCAAAGAGTTTTGTTATCATCACTAACCATGGCTTATGCCAATGATATATTCCATATGTTTTCTATATAGGATAAGTTGGATGGTACTAATTACCTACTATGGACATATGTTATGAAACATGTATTGGTACCAAAAGGGTTGTGGAATATTGTGCAGGTTCTTAAAAAACATCCTACTAGACTTGCATATACAATCATTGAAGGTGATGTAGATGGTGTTGAAGATGGAGATCTTCATTTTCCTAGTGATGATATGGTTCATGTTGTAGCTACTGTAGTGAACCTTTGTTGGGATGGTAAAGATACCCATGCTTATGCATTGATAGATATGTCCATCAAATGTGCCATTATACCTCGCATTTGATCATACAAGCTAATAAATGATGCATGAGACACACTTACATCTTTTCAACAAGCAAGAAACTAAGGCTCATGTTGCTTATCTCTAAAAATAGTTAGAGAGTGAGCATATGAATGAAGGATATTATATGGGTAATGCTTTTTTAAAGACCAAAGATTTGAAGGAGAAGGATTTACGTTGATGAAATATTACCAAAAAGTTCACTTATGAAGGCCATGCTTAATGGTCTTACATATTCATATTAGAGTTTTACCTCTACTCTTTCATTCTTGATGAGGGGAAATTTAAATGTCTTAACATTTGATAAGTTACTATTTGTTTTGTGTCAAGAGGATGAGCCCAAGAAGAACATGTAAATTTTGGGTGTTGCTATTCAAACTTTCTTGGCTAGTCATAAGGAAAACAATAAATGGATATCATCTATTAGAATCATAAATCTTTTTATGAAAAATTAAAGAATGAAGATATAAATGGTGAAAAAATAGAAAAGAAAAAGTAATTTTTCAAGTACTATAAGGCAAGTGATCATGTCCTAAAGATTTTTCCTAACCTTGATGTAAAAGTGTCAAAGAAGAAAGAGGCCAAAATTTTTGTTGCAATGGCCTCAACACCTAAAATAGAGTTTGCTAATCATGTTTTGTATAAATAATGGACATTTATTATTCTTTGTAGACATTATGCACCTTCTCATGAGTATTGTATTTCTATAGTGGAGTTATTCATTTGGCACTCGAATAGTGCGTCAACCTCACAACACAATTTCTATAGTTCACTTGAGTGTGGCCCTATATAAAATACTCTCACATGTGATAACCATCCCTCTTATCCTATAATGGGAGTTGGTAAGATCATTTAAGCTACAACTGATGGAATTCTTTCACATTGTCAGATTTTTTATATGTTCGTACGATCAAGAAAAATTTGTTGTTAGTTTCAATATTAACCAGGATTGGCTTGGCTGCCAAATTTATTGATGTATAGTTCATGATATCTCAAATCTTGAAGCTATAATTGCTTTTGGCAACTTATTTTATGCGTTGTACAAGTTTATAGTCTATGAAAAATCCATGAATGGTTCAACATAGGTAGGTAAAGGTTCTCAAGCTATCTCAGATGCAAAGCTTCCCTATGCAGGCTTCAATTATCTTAATCTTGCTAGTTTTCTTCACCTACCAAAATATAAAATGGTTTTCTATTTTCCCTAGCTTGAGGCACCCTTTAAACATTTAAATGAACTAAACCATTTTTTCCAAAAAATGGTTTTGTTCTAGTTGTTCATAAATTGAGACTTGTTCATAGTTATGTCTCTGGTCCTATGGAGACAATGTCAAATGGAAAATACCTTTACTTCATGCATTTTAGTAATGAATTCTCCATGCATGCATGGGTGTATCCATTGAAAGAAAAGATTGAACTCTTTGTGTGCTTTCAAGAGTTCCTCGTTATGGCTGAAAATCTTTCATCATGTAACTTGGAACTCTCCCTTCGGAATGAAGGGGAATACATGTCTTCTAGTTTTAATGCATTTTATATAGCTCGAATGATGTGTATGAAACTTTATTGCCTCTTTTATAGTTGGATAGTTAAGTGATAGTTTAAATGATGTAATTTTGTAGCCTTTACAAGTTCCATATGATGATGTAGATCATAATACTTCTGATGCAAATTTACATGATGCACTTGTTGAGGAGAGGGATGACATCAAAGAGGCTGAAAAAATGCCTAAATGGTCCATGCAAACTTTGAAAGATAACAAATTAGATGCATTTTCTTTATATGATACTTGTTCAGGATCTCATAGTGCTTTGTTTGCATGAAGTTTTAATGGAATGGTTGCCTCTTGTCTTTGCTATGAGAATGAGCCTATTCTTTTAGATGAAGCGTACAATTGAGAAATTTGGATAGCTTCTATGCATTATAAACATGAAGCTCTTATGAATAATGATACTTGGTTTTCAGGTGATTTGCATCTAGACAAAAACACCATTTGCACTAAGTTGGTATATAAGTTGAAATGTAAGCCTAGTGGAATACTTGGATTGCACAAGACTAGCTTGGCCCCATGCATTGATTTTCATGAGACCTTTTATTTAATTTCCAAGCTAATTTGAAAATGATTTCTTCTAGGTATGTCTAGTTTTCCACATACATAGTAAGGGTAGTGCAACCTTAGGTCTTTCCAACATTAAAGAGGTAAAGCAAATCCTTATTTAGGAGTTTCACATGAAAGATCTTTGCATCATGCGTTATTTTTTGGGCATTGCATATATATATATATACAAAAACAAGTACATGGTTCTCCCAAATGCAAAATGTCTTGAGTATGCTGCAAGGCTAAGGTATAGCTGATTATAGGCCCCATAAAGATAATCTGCTAATGTGCAAGGACTTTAAGATTCATCTTTCACAAGGAAGTTTCGTTTTACCATGCTCTCATACAACAGTTTCACGTGCAGGTATGTGCAAAGTATATCAAACTCTCCACTTGCCTAAATTTGTAGACTTAATAACAACATTCATTTCTGAACGTTGTACAGCCAATATGTCCTGCAAGAAATGTGCCCTATCCGTTAAAGGCTTCACTTTGAAGGGCAACAACAATATTACATTTGCAAGTTTATGTGCACAAGAGTCTTGGACATTTTAGTGACAGACAGGTGGACTGCTAAAAGGATAAGCTTAATCTAAATGTCGCCTCACTCCAGTTTGATCGAAGCAAAAATATAAACCTTAAACTTAAACATTGCAGAACTTATAGTTTCGCCGAAGCACATAATTCATAAGTACACTACTACAATTTACAAAGCTAAAGCATTGCACAAAATCTGCACTGATTAGTGAGAGTGCGATCATCAACAATCCTTACCCAAAAAAAAAAAGAACCCACTTCGTAGCCAAAATACTTTTTGTTTGAGAGTACATCATGTCTATATAAACAAAAATTGAAATGATTTGTGATGCTTCTTTCACCATCATTAATCTAGCCCGCAGTGGTTTCACGAAAGAAAATTCTTCAGTAATCAAAGAAATATTCGCTCATAAATTATCACAAACTGACCAGTGTGCAAAGATGGTTTGTGCACCCCTTTTGTTGAAGTAGAGCCAGGAAGTGTTGGGCGGAGTTCCGCACGTAGCTCCAAATCTTCATATCTCGAGTCGTTCGAGCACTCCACCTTGCTCACGTCATGAATGATAAATTAGAAGAATCCGGAGTGACTAATTTGTATGTGTTATCATGATAGATTTCAGGGTAAGAAGCTATGCATAGAACTTCAGATACATGATCATCCAAATCAACATTGAAGTCCATGTCCAGGCTGCATTGGCTGGAGTAATCGAAATTGTTTCCATCGCTGTCAATCAGGCCGATGCAGGTGAGCATGGAATACACAGATCGAGACTTCTTATCCTTTAATTGCACCCCAATCTTGCTGCAGCATGCACAACCTCAAAAAAAATACAAAAAGCTAAAGTAATCGAACAAGATTTCCAGCAACATCAAAAATCTTATCTACTGAGTTAGTTTGAGCAGCTTGCCCAATGCCTTAGCAAAATTGTACGGTAGAAGATAGAGCATAAGCACAATACTCCGTGCCATGAATTTCTTAGAACTTGGGAGCTCAGGCCGTTGCCCCCCTTTTCTTCTGAGTTCGAGTGCTCCTTTTTATCTGCTGCTGAAGCCCTCTTCCATTCGAATTCTTGTCCATCCTAAAGATAGCGCAAGTCAGCCTTCTTCAAATCTCCCTCTCCATCTCTCCATAAAAATTCTGATGTTGTGTTATGTCCTCCTTCCCCATGAATCCATGAGAGACCTCTTTCTCGATACGTTCTTGATGCCGATCCGCCTTTTTGCAATCCTCCTGACCCACTTTCAGCTGCACCTTGTTATCTGCCGCCTAGACCGTACGCGAGAGCCCTCCATGTCGCTCCCATGCCAAAAAACCCTCGACCTTTTCTCTCTCCTTTTGGAAAGTACTCCCGCCCTTGTTTCATATTCCTCTCAGTGCAGCCTTGAAAGGTACGCAATGAGCTGCCCGTGGAGCCCCAATCTCGTGAGGAGAGCCCATAGACATGCCTTCCCTGATATGACCTTCCACTGTCTCCTCCTGTTGCCCTCTTCCCGATGGGTCCTAACAGCCTTTAAAGCATGAGGAATGCGCTGGAGTCCCCCACTGGAATCCCTCAGAATCAAATCATTCCCCTTCGATGCGCTCGTCCTGAAGACGATGCCCTCTAATCTAGTCCTCTCTTCCACGTCTCATGCTCCTTTCCATTATCTTAACACGCGTCCATTGTTCAAAAAGTAAGCTGCTCCCTGAATCGTCATCATCTCTTGCATTCCAGCCCAAGAGCTCAAAGAGAAAAGTGTATATCCTTGCACCATTTGTTACCTTCAAGCGAGCGCAAAGGCTACGTCTAAACATGTGCCACTATCCATTGCAAGATTCTAAGCATCCTCTAGATGTACCAATTTCTAGCAAAGATTTAAATTGACATCGTCTGCTCGATTGTCGATCTCGAGTTTAAATCTCAACCACATCCACCACCTCTGAACCTGTGCATCCTTCGGATGTGCCGCACCAATCTTCATATCTGCATCTACAAGATTTTTGAAAATTCAAAGAGAATATGAAGAATCAAGTGCATGGGCATAGGAAGTCGTTGTGTCTATGCACGGCCTTGTAGTGGGCCCTATACATGCATACTTTTAAGTGCATCAAAAAACACAGGAAGTCATTGTATCTATGCACGGCCTTGTAGTGGGTCCTATTCATGCATACTTTTAAGTGCATCAAAAAACACATGGTGCATAGATAGGGTAATGGGCATCTGATGATGAGGTTTCTCCACTCAAATTCGAACTAAATTTTGATCATGCATCTTCAAATCAGCTTATGTGCAATTAGATGCACATCTATGGGCTTAAAAATTTTGTGCACATATATATTCATGCATGCATACTTTAGATGCAACAATTCTCAATAATGGTGCAAGCATGGAAACAATTTTCAGGGTTTCTAAAGAAAGAAGCTCACCCCCCATACTTTTGCTCTCAAAGGTAATTGCTCTCTTCTCTCAACTCCACTTTTAGCTCTATTCTACTCTTATTCATGATATTTACAGATCCATTTCATGTACAAATGAATGTGTATCTATCGGACTCAAAAGACGTGTTTTCTATAGATTTTTACATGCATATTTGGCATGCAATGCATCTCATGAAAATGGATGTGAACAAAAAAAGATTTTGGTTAACAGCAGAACTAAGAAAAAAGACAAGGTTCTCTGATCTCCACTTCACCTCCCACTTCCATCGCCTTCCTTCGATCTTCTCCTGCATTCAAACACTAAACACGTGATAAGAAATGTCAATCCATCAAAATTCTTATATATACACATGCAGTCCACGATAACACTTCACGAATATCTTTTTTCAATACTTTATGTACAATCAATTCAAAAACTTTACTGTTTTCACGATCTAGTCGAATACTCGATTCACAATTGGCTCTAAATCTTCACCTGTACCCATAAACTCAGAAAACACATCAGTAGCATCAAATTCAAAAAGAGTATTTGAAAAAAATCCATTTACTTGAAAACTAGATGCATTTTCTTGCTCTATTTATTTATATATTTATTTATTTATTTATGTATTTGTTTATTTATTTATATATTTATTTATTTATTTATTTATTTATTTATTTATTTAAATCACTGGCTCTTCCTGATGGAGTGATTCAATGTCATCAAAATTAAGAAATTCATGTTCATCTAAATCACTGAAATTCAATGTTCATCTCTTCATGGAGTGATTCAATGTCATCAAAATTAAGAAATTCATGTTCATCTCCTCTTGCTACCCTCTTGCCGATGGGTCCTAACAGCCTTTAAAGCATGTGGAATCCGCTGGAGTCCCCGCCTTGAATCTCTTATAATCAAATCATTCCCCTTTGATGCGCTCCTCCTGAAGACGATGTTCTCTAATCCAGTCCTCTCTTCCACATCTCATGCTGCTTTCCATTATCTTAACACGCATCCATTGTTCAAAAAGGAAGCTTCTCCCTGAATCGTCATCATCTCTTGCATTATAAACCAAGAGCTGAAAGAGAAAAGTGTATATCCTTGCACCATTTGTTCCCTTCAAGCGAGCGCAAAAGGCTACATCCAAACATGTGCCACTAGCCATTGCAAGATTCTAAGCATCCTCTAGATGTACCAATTTCTAGCAAAGATTTAAATTGACATCTTCTACTCGATTGTTGTTCTTGAATTTAAATCTCGACACAACACTCTTTTGGAAACTCTCTTTACTTAATGACTTTCATTGATGATTTTTTGAGGCATGCATAGGTATATCCATTGAAGAAAATTCTGATGTGTTCATGTGATTCAAAGAGGTTTTGGTTTTGGCTGAAAATCTATCAACATGTAAAGTAGGCACCCTCCGTTCTGATCGAGGGGGGGGGGGTATATTTCTTATGACTTTAATGCATTTTTGGATGAATGTGGGATAAAGTATCAATGTAGAGTGCCATATACACCTCAACAAATGGAGTTGTTGAATGGAAGAAGAAGTCACTCATGGAGATGTCGAGATGTATGGTCGAGTCAAGCTTTACCACATAGTTTTTGGCTTGAGGTTCTCATGTGTGCAGCATATGTACTTAACAGGTGTCCCACTAAAGCACTATAGTCTATCACTCCATATGAGGCTTGGCATGGTCGCAAGCCATCTCTTCATCCTTTGTGTGTTTTTGGTTGTCTAGAATATGCAATAGTTCTTGAACAACAGCGTAGGAAATTGTATGATAAAGCAGTAAAATGTATTTTTGTTGGGTACAATTTGAAAGCAAACATTATTGTCTGTATCATCCATAAAATAAATGCATTTTGGTTAGCCATGATGTTGTTATTTTTGGAAGATGCTTTTCAACCTTTACATTTATATACGAAGGAGACATGTATGGTACTCTCTGTTAGCTCCAAAGACATGTATGATACTTTCATGCCTCTTTTGATAGGTGGACAATCTAGTGCTAGCCCTATTGATGGAACTTCTCAGCCTTTACATGTTTTAGGTGATGATGTTGATCATTCCATTTCTAATGTAGATTTGCATGATGCACTTATTGATGATAGATCTGATATTGAGAAGGCAAAAACTATGCCAAAGTGGCTAGTGCAGACTTTGCATATGAACAAACTAGATGCATCTTTGTCCTACCATACTTGTTTAGACTCTCATAGTGACTCTCTTGCATCAGATTTCTATGCTATGTTTGCCTCAAGTCTATGTGATGAGAATGAGCCCATTTTATTTGATGGAACACAAAATTTTGAAATTGGATGGTTGCAATGGAATATAAATATGATGCTATCATGAAAAATGGTACCTAGTATTTATGTGACTTGCCTCGTGGCAAGAAGGCCATTGGCAATAAGTGGGTATACAAGCTAAAGCATAAGATTGATGGAATAGTTGATAGGTATAAGGCTAGGCTTGTTGCCAAGGGTTATGTATAGGAAGGAGGCATTGATTATGATGAAACATTTGCACCTACATGCCGAATGACTATTGTTCGTAGCATCTATTGCAATTGCAGCTCATCTTGGTTGGAATCTATACCAATTGGACATTAAAACTGCATTTCTGAATTGTGAATTCAATGAGGAAGTGTATGTTTTTGAGCCTTGTGGCTTTGTGTAGAAAGGGCATGAAAACTAGTTGTGTAGGTTAAAGAAGGCATTATATGGTTTAAAGCAAGCACGGCGTGCTTGATATGAGAAGATACATGCGTATCTGATCACACATGGTTTTGAGAATAGTCCAAGTGAATGCACCTCATATGTTCAGCATACAATTCACGTGCTTCTAATCATTGTGGTGTACATTGATGACATGCTGCTCACTAGTCTTCATGAGAAGAATATTGCTGATTTTAAGGCTGATTTACATGCCTCAATTGAGATCTCTAATTTGGGACATTTGCATCATTATTTGGGCATTCAATGATGGTGGAAAAGCTTTGTGTCAAATAAAATATATTGACATACTATTGTAGCATTTTGGCCTTGAAGATTATAAACCTATTACCACTCCTATTTAGACAAGTTTACAATTGAGTCTTCATGATGATGGAGATGCATTTGATGTTGTTCTCAATTAGCAGGTAGTTGGAAGCTTGATTTACTTATGCATTACTCGGCCAGATATTCAATTTTCTACCTCATAGATGACCAAGTTTATGCATTGCCCATGAGTCAAGCATTAGCACGCAGTTAAGTGCATCTTTTTCTACTTGATTGCTACTCGACTATTTGGATTGTTTTATCCCAAGGGGGATCACTACCGCCAGATTTACATGCTTTTTTTGACCCTGGCTAGGCTAGTTGCTATGATGCACTCTCGAGAAGAATTGAATGCTCGGATGATGGATCAGGTCATCCGCCAATTAGGTCGGCACACCCTGGGTGTTTGAGACAACTCAGGTTAATTAAGTATACTTTACTTTACGACGAGGGTAAATCAAGGCTCAAATAATTCTAACTACTTCACATATAAAACTCTAAATTTAACCAATATGAAAAAGATTCGTACTCTATCCTTCTATGGACCATATGGTTGAGCTGCCCTATACCTAGCAATAGCTTCTTGATATGAAGGTAAAATCAATGATTCCTCAGTTAAGTGCTCTTTAATAATCTCTTCTTCTTGGTTTTCAATATGCTATGATTGAGTATGTCTAATTAGCAGTGGTGGAAATAAATCTTCACTATCCTGAGGTTCGGGAGTTGCAATGGAAAATAACGTTAAAAACCTAGTAAGACAATGATCATAAGATACGGAGATTAAGGATTCATGCGTAATTTGGTCCTTAATAACTTCTTTTGCTTCTACTACTATAGTTGCATTACGTTTAGATTCAACTAAATGCTCTGTGGACATTGACAATGAAGATCAATGGGAATAAGAAATGAATTAATGAAAGTAACAGGAATAGGTTTTAACAATAATAATGTGAATGAGAAATCTTTCTAAATGATAAAATTTAGCTAAAATGATGATAAATTCTAGTGAATCCTATAGAAAGAATGTTGTATATAGGTAGATAAAAAGTAATCTTCAATGGGTTTACATAAGATAGATGGATCTCTAGATCATATAACTGTCGAATTCTTCATTCTTTGGTAATGCTCTTTGGATACTTCTTCTTTTCAATGTCTGCAAGAAACATTAGAAACATAAGTATACCTCAATAAATAATTTAGATTCAAATATGCATGCTAAAAATATTTATACATATGTTACATATGCCTATAAATTCATGCTAACATACACTCTAATGCATATGCAAATATGTTAACACATATACTAACCATTTATATACTAACATACTTTTCATGCTCATCCATTCCTATATGCACCTAACATGTATACTCATTCTCAATATTTACTCATGCTTACATTCATTCTTCCAATCATGCCCATACATGCGAGTCATGCATACACTAATACACATGTTCATATATACTAAAATGCATATTTTCTAATATGCACATGCATTAAACATCCCTATTCATAGGTTCTAATGCACATAACTCTCATATGATTCTCATACATGTTTAATACACATGCTTATGCCCATGCATACACTTGCATCATGCTCACTCATTGTTATGCACTAACATTCATTAGCTCATGTATGCATATACATTGACACTTCCATCTACTAAATATACTCATGCATTCTCACATATGCTAATACACATACTAACACTCATATACTTACATACATACATGATTCCTCATGTATGTACTTCTCTTATTCATGCATATATTCAAAACATAACACAAACATGTATTCACACATATATGCTTATCTCATCACACATACATGCACACTAACTCACTTCAATACATTCATGCATTACTCTAATATGCATGTATCTATAAAATGCTTGTGCACACATATATATAGTCACATGTATATAATTTATCATATACATATAATAAATTAATTAACTATAATGAGTTATTTATGAAAGAAATTAAGACTAAATGATTTATTAATTAATTACTTTAATTATTCAATTTGTGTAGGAACTCATAAAGTAAGGAAAACAACTCCAATCTCTCTCTCTCTCTCTCTTTCTACCTTCCTCTCTCTCTCTCTTTCTTTCACTCTCTCTCTAACTTTCGTTTTGTCTCTCTATCTCTCTATCTCTCTCCTCCTTCTAACTTTCCCTCTCTCTCTCTCTCTCCCTCTCTCTCTCTGTCTCTCCCTCTCTCTCTCTCTCTATGGCATTGTCGCACGCAGCTTTGTGGAGGGAGGAAGAGAAACATTTTCTCTCTATATATCTCTCTGACAGCCGTACAATTCCAATAGCCAGAAGCTACCAGTCCTCCCTCATTTCTTCTTTTCTCTAGCATTGATTTGCGCATAGCTAGCCAGAAAAGTGGGAAAACTAGAGAGATAAATTCTCTCTTTATCTGCGACTGCCATCGTATGCTACCATCAATCTACAACAATCAGAGCTGCCACCAGAAAGGACAAACCAAGAGACAGAACAACTAAATCTAATTCAGTTAGCGCGTTCCATGCCACCTGAACCATTGAATCCCTTTGTTACACAGAGATGCCCAAAAGAAGGATAGTGGGACTATTATCAACATTGAGGAGAATATGATGAGGTAGTTTCCTTCTTCACTAATGTGTTCTCTAGTAGTCTAAAAAGGGGTGGGGGGGGATATCCAAAGTTCTAGAGCTACCATTGCTCTTAAGAGGAAAGAGATGATTCTTGAAGGCCTAGCATCTATCGTGGACTAGCCCCTCACTATCAATGAGGTTAGAGAAGCGAAAAATTGATATAAACCATGTAAGTCTCTTGGTTTTCATGGAAACTAAGAGATATTCTTGGAAATTTAAGAATTCCTAATCAATTTAATTCTTTTGATTTGGAAAGAAACTATTAAAAAAGTTTCTCTTACTATTAAAATCGAAACTAGAGCTATCAAAATTTTTCAAAAAAGAGGTCCCAAGGATGAATTGAACAATTGTAGAACTATTTCTTGCATACTTCCATATATAAGATTTTTCTTTCTTCCTTGGCTAGGATACTTAGGCTATTATGTTTCACATCATCTCACATGAGCAGAAGGGTCTTAGTAGATGTAGTTTCATTCTTGAATCTCTTATTAGTCAATGGAATGGTATGGAGTGCGCTAGGGACAATAAGCAACACTTCGTCTTCCTTAATTTTTAAGATGAAACAGCTTATGAAATTATTGAGTGATGTTCAATATTATAATCCTTGCATCACATAGGGCTTGGTAGAAAGCTTATCAAGAGTGTAAGTTTCTTTCATAATGCTTTCTCTCGGGTTTCCATTAATGCCGCTACTTCCAAACCTTGAAGACATTTAAGATTCATTATGCAAGGGTTCCCCCATTCTCTTTGGCATTGTTATTTAATCTCTTGGTCGGTTGGTGAAAGATGCCATGGTCAATGGTCCTATTAGAGGTAGTAAGATTCATGATGCCCCCTCTCCCTATGGTTTTTAAATGTTTGTTGATGACACTAACATGGTTGCAAATGGTGATGATATATATGATGGTAATTTTTTTGGACTCTTTTAACATATTATATTTTCTTAATGGATCCAAATTCAACGATGAAAAATATTCCTTTATGTCCTAAAAAAAATCAATCACGAAAAATATTCCTTTATGCTAGTTGTGAAGTGTCTAAGGATGGTGAAGTATTTAAACTTTTAGAAATCTAACATTTCCTTCAACCAAAGATGGGACTGGGTGGTTAATAAATTTAAATGGTATGCTATGCATTGTTGTTTGGCTGAGAGAGTTGTGGTTTTGAATCATTTCATTTTGCCCTATCTTACATACTTCTTGGCCTGTTGGATGCCTACCAAAATGCACACCTCAGACAATATTTGTCAGCAAGTATCTCCCTATGGGGCGAAGGAAGAATTCAACTGTTTTATATTGAAGGTAATTGGGCATCGAAGGACCACTCCTTATGGTATGTTATTATTTTTTCGGACAGGTTCACTCCTCTTGAATGTATGCTGATGTGCAAAGTTGGGTGGATATTAATAAAGTACTGTACTTTCTCTCTCAAGTCTATCTTGAAGTATAGTAGCCTTCATGCACGGATGCTCTCACTGAAGACACCCTTATGTGTGTGGCTTTCATATATACTCGTTTCAAGAAATGGAGAACACCCTCTTATCTTTTCACTGCAACAAAAGATTCGTCATGGTCTATTCATTGTAATCTCAGGTCCACTGCTTGGGCGTTTGTTTGTGATGTGTTCTTTGTTGGATAAAAATGTCCCGCGTCAATGTAATATTCTTGCCCATTTTATGTATTGGAAGAAGGGTACTTTTAACACTTTGTATTGCTCCCTTTTCCCTTGTTTGTTGGGGTCTTTCGTATTTCACATTTTGTAATATTCCTTCGTTACTTTACTTCTCTCTTGCTGTTTCTCTCTCAAAAAAGAAACTAACGATAATGTGATACGGTACTTACATAAAATTCCTGTGCTACTCAACATGGTCAACATGCACCCCTTATGAAAATAAAATGCAACATTTATGAAGGTAAACAGCAATCTTTATGAAGATAGACGACATGTGCCCCCTTTCAAGACGAAGACATTGACTGCTTTCAATTTAATTTGTCTCTAGTGAGCAAAGAGGGCATGCATAACGCGGATTTTTGTCTGATTTACTTTCATATCCATCTCGGATTTGAGAAGATTTACATCATTAACTGAAATGTTCTCTCATATAAAGAAAATAAATGCGAAACAGCATGTCTCGATCTGGAAACCAAGTGATTACCATTTGCTGTCTTCACCAAATACATAAGACATTGAGAGTGCCTGAGAGTAACGTTGCATGAGAGGATTTCTGGCATATGACACTATATGGATACATTATGGATAGAAAGCATAGTGACATATGGTATCATCGAAGTAATTGGTATCCTTTGACGTATAACATACACGGATTGGGACATATGGCATCCATTGGTCTATCATGGACATATGTAAGTGCACATGGGATGCTTTGACGTAGTTTGGGGCATATTGCACTCAAGTCTTGGGACATACTTCATGGACATATGTGATGACGTCGCATCTCTTATGTAAAAAACCAAAAGACGTAAACAAAAAAGTAACCGCCGTGAGCGATAGTTGCCGCCGCGATGAATCTCTCTGTCATTGTCTCTCTATTGTCGAGTCTGATTGTCGCTGTGTAACTGTGTGTATTTAATCTTCATAGCTGCGCCTCGTTCAAGTGGTATCAGAGCTGAGAGAATTCCCACAGGTGTAGAGCTTGACACGCACTACAGATACAAACAATCTCCACGCGGTTCTGCTTTTCACTCGAGTTTTTTTGTCCCTCTTCAGCGTAGCAGCAGTGACACTTATCTGCGAGTTCTGCACCAGATGCTCACTCAACACTGCGTGCACTTGCTCGTTCTGGAATGAGGATTGGTAGGATTGAGAACGTAACTCCCAATTCTACGGACAGCACACTGAGAAAAAGTGGTAGGAGAGGTCGCAGATTGTGAAGACAGTTTGATGTCTTTAGCTCTCATTTCAAGAAGAAAGTAAGATAAGAAAGCATGGAACAGCGTTATAAAAAATAAATTATGAGGATTGGACTGCTGCTCGAATGCAGGAATTGAGGAGTTGAATACATGTGTAAAAGAGCATTTAAATCAAGAAAAGTTTGGAATTTCTGAGAGGTCATCTTTTGTCAGGTACACATTTGGTTTTTGTTCTTCCTTTGATTGCATGTGGCAGGTGACGTCATGCATTTTCTTGCGGGTCCGTGAATGAACACTACTCACACGTTGTGAAACGAATGTATGATTTTGCAGGTCCTTAATTGGACAACTCACGTGCCTTGTGAGGTTTTATATTACCCTGCTTAAAACCTTGAATTTAAACAAAAATTGAGGGACGTGGTGAGGTTTTTAACTCGGGTATTCTCATGCTTGGAGATACTCTGGTGATATAGGTGGAAGACCAAAGAGAAGACAGTCCAAAGACCTCGTGTATCGATCACGAGATGAATGTATATTTTTGAGGCCTCCCGTCAGAGTATATTTGCTTACATTACTTACTCATTGATGCTTTTACCCAGAGTTTGGGTTTTTGGAGTGGAGTGATTATAGTTGACTTGGTTCATATATAGTTTGGATAAAGGAGACTCTGTCGGTTTTTTTTCGGAGAGGTACAAACTGAGCATATAAGTGCATAGAGACGTAGGGAGTGCTAAGAATAAGAGGCATTACACAAGCCGTTTGTGAAGCAACATGGATTAAGTACATACTCGAAGACATGGGAGTTTACATCGAGGGAAAGGTGGTCATCGATTGTGAAAATGTGAGCAGCATAATGTTATCAAAGAATCTAGTTTATCATGCGAGATCGAAGCACATCGAAGTTCATTATCATTTTGTTCGTGAGAAGTTCATCGAAGGAGAAGTAGAGCTGATTCACATCAACACTGAACAACAAGCGGATAACTTCATGAAAGCTCTTTCGAAAGAAAAGTTCATCTACTTCAGAGAAGCTTTAGGAGTTAGAAAGCTTTAGTTTGTATCTAGATTTCATTTCATGTTATTTCATCTTGTATGGACATATGCATTTCTTTCGTTTTGTATTCAAGCTCATTTTGAGCTTGAGAGGGAGATTTGATGTAGCGTTTCCTCAATCACAATCTATCCCCAATCACAATCTTTCGATTACTCAGAAATAACAGTGGAGAGAAGAACGCAGAGATTGCATAAGGTAAAAGTAAATCTGATGCAGAAGAGTAGAACAAATATGACGTAGAGAAGGAAGAATTCTGATATTATAGATGTGAATCAATGGTTACAGTAGCTTTGGACAATAGCTTCTTGACGAAGCCTCTACCTCCCGACCACCCCCGAGCTATCACAATCGCATTCTCACTCGCACTCTCAATAACACTCTCACTCTCACTCTCACTCTCAATCACACTCTCAATCACAAGGTAATTCTCAGATTTTTGTGTGTCCTCCGTGTTGATTGCAGGCCTTCTTATCTTTTTTCCGTTTGATCGCAACCGTGCTCCCCAAAGAAGTGTGCGATCCACCAAATTTAGAAAAACTCAAGTTTCTCCAAAATTTTCGCAAAAACCCATGCGATCGTAGTGTACTTCCATTCTTTAGCATACCTGTCCAAAATAGCAGAAAAACACCAAGAAGATATATCCGAAAACATACATAATTAGACATGGTGACACGTGAGCATGAGAATCACGGATTCGAATAGAATTAGACAAGCCCTCGTTTTTTTTTTGTTGAAAAAAACGACACCTTTCAAAGCCCTGTAACTCAAAAACAATGAGGAATTAGGTTAAGCTTGTGAGAGATACTTTTATTCAATTTTTCGATCTGCACAATAGTGTTAGAGACGTCCGAGGTCCAAATCCACCTCCAAATGTCTCTTTTGAGCCCTGCAAGGTTTAAAATTCTAGAGAGAGTAAAATCAAGGCATTTTCTTACAATGAACTAAACGTAGGACCCTGAACGGGGTACTTAGAACATGATTCACAGAAATCTCACAGAGGCACTTTTATTCTCTTCTACTTGCTCTTCCTTTCCCTCATATAGAGTTTTCCTTAATTCTTTCATCTTCACCTTCAAAATCCCACTCGAAAACATGATGCAATTAAGGTGTAGAGAGAATATGAAACTTGTCAACCCAAAATTTTTACTACATGCATAAAATGACCTAATTATTCGTTCTAAGCATTATCCCCACAATGAAATTCAGAAAGTTCAAAATGAATTATTTCATTAGAAAAGAGGCCTATTACAATTCTTACCCCCTTTAAGAACTCTGTCCTCAGAGTTGGAAAGAAGGATAATGTGTTAGAAAGTCATCTAAATTCACCCAACTCAAATCTTCTACTGGGTATGAATGTCATTTCACAAAAATTTCTACTATAGATCTATTTCTAAGAAATCTTTCCTTCCTATCTAATATTATTTCCGGTTGAAGCTCAAAAGAGCCATCGTCTTTCAGCTTATAATTGTCCTGCAAAACATGAGCAACATTAGACATATATCTTTTAAGTAAGCTGACATGAAATACAGGTGCACATTTAGATATTTAGGTAATTCCAACAAATAAGCAAGAGATCCGATCTTTTTTAAAACTTTAAAAGGGCCTGCATATCGAGGACAAAGTCTATGATCCTTCCCTAGCAACAAGTTAGATCGGTGAGGATTAACTTTAAGAAATACCATATCATCAACTTGGAATTCAAGTGGTCTTCTCTTTAAATCATAGAACTTCTTTTGTCTTTTGTGAGCTTCTCTTATATGTTTCTTAATTTTTCCAAGTTCTTCATCCATCTTATCAAGCATTTCTTTGGAT
Source organism: Ceratopteris richardii (assembly GCA_020310875.1). NCBI lineage: Eukaryota > Viridiplantae > Streptophyta > Polypodiopsida > Polypodiales > Pteridaceae > Ceratopteris > Ceratopteris richardii. The sequence goes on along the minus strand of CM035421.1, from coordinate 45,043,309 downwards.
ACTTCTACTTTATTTGGAAAACCCAAAAATGAAGGTGGAGTCAAACAATTATAACCATACATAGCTTCAAACGGAGTCATTTTTATAGATGCATGCCATGCACTATTGTATGCAAACTCAACCAAGGGTAAATATTCACTCCAATTATCCTGCTTTTCATTCACATACATACGCAACATATCCTCAACTATCCTATTAACCCTCTCGGTTTCCCATCAGTTTGTGGATGGAAAGCTGTACTCATACGAAGTTGAGTTCCAATGGATTCAAATGTCGCTTTCCAGAAGTTTGACGTAAATCTAGAATCTCTATCAGAAATTATGCTTTTAGGCATTCCATGCAATCAAAATATTTCTTTTACAAAGATTCTTGCAACATTCAAAGCCGTATCAGTCTTTTTCATAGGAAAGAAGTGTGCCATCTTGGTAAGCCGATCGACTACAACAAATATGGTATTATGCTTACTTCTGGTCATAGGTAGCTTAGTGATAAAGTCCATAGAAATAGACTCCCACTTCTGATTTGGAACATCCAAAGGCTGAAGCATTGCTGGCATCCTCTTAAACTCAGATTTCACCTGTTGGCACTTCAAACATTCATTTACATATTTTCTAATATGCCGCTTCATACACGGCCAAAAGTAACAATACTTTGTTTTAACATATGTCCTTGAATAGCCTGGATGTGCAAAAAAAGGTGCATCATGACAATCATACAATATTTTAACTTTTAGTGGAGATTCAGAAGATAAGCATAGCCGATTGTTACAATACAGTGTTCCATTCTGCAAATGAAATTTTTCCTCATACGTGGATCCCCTGTTCGCATTCAAAGCATTCAAAATAGGTGCATAAAAAGGATCCTGTTTTATCTCTTCTTGAATTTGATTGAGAAAATCAAAATTTATTACAGAAACAAGATCACACAAAGGTCTCCGACTCAATGCATCAGCAACCTTATTTTCCTTACCAGCAAGATACTTAATGTCAAAATCATACTCGCTTAATAATTCAATCCAACGCTTCTGCCTGTTCTTAAGCAATGGTTGAGTGAAGATGTATTTTAGACTTTGATGATCTGTTTTCAGTTCAAACTTAACCCCTAACAATAGATGTCTCCAATGCTTAAGTGCATGCACAACAGCAAGCATTTCTAAATCATGAGTAGGATAGTTAAGTTCATGCTTCCTTAGTTTTCTGGACGCATATGCGACCATCCTGCCATCCTATGAAATAACACATCCTATCTGACTACCACTTGCATCACATGCAACCACAAAAGGCTTTCCTATTTCTGGTATTTTCAAAACACAATTCTCAACGACTTTTTGTTTCAATGTTTCAAATGATTTTTGAGAGGCATCACTCCACGCAAATCCTACATTCTTTTTAGTTAATTCAGTGAGGGGAGTAGCTATCTTAGAGAATTCCTTAATATGTGCTCTTTCATATTGTGCCAACCCAAGAAAACTTCTAACATCCCTTACAGTTTTAGGAATCGGCCAATCAACTATTGTTTTTACTTTATCTTCATCTATAAGGATTCCTTCTTTTGATATTACTCTTCCTAGATACACAAGTTTATCCTTAGCAAAGAAAAACTTACTCTTTTTCCCATACAAATTGTGTTCTCTAAGAGTTTGCAAAGTCTTCTTGAGATGTACCGCATGCTCCGAATCATCTTTAGAGTACACAAATATATCATCCAGGAAGACTAAGATGAATTCATCTAGGTAATTGTGAAAAATATTATTCATCAAGCACATAAATGTTGCAGGAGCGTTTGTTAAACCAAAAGGTCGAACCGTAAACTCATAGTGAACATATCGTGTTCGAAAAGCCGTCTTAGGAATATCCTTTGTTTTGATCCTAATTTGGTGATATCCAGATCTTACGACAATCTTTGTGAATACGGTCGCTCAACTTAATTGACCTAATAAGTCATCTATGTGAGGGAGTGGATACTTATTCTTAATTGTTCTTTTATTCAACCCCCTATAGTCAATGCATAATCTGTAAGAGCCGTCTTTCTTCTTCTGAAATAAAACAGGCGCACCCCAAGGTGAGACACTCGGTTTTATTAAGACTTTCTTCAAAAGATCATCTAATTGAATCTTAAGCTCCTTTAGTTCATCAATGTTAAATCTATAGGGTGCTCTAGAATATGGTTCACTCCCTGGATATAGGTCAATGGCATGGTCAATCTGCCTAGGTGGGGGTATACCAGGCAAGTCTTCTGGAAATACATCGGCATATTCTTTCAAGAGATTTCCTACGTAATCTGGAATATCTTCGTCATTACCTTCCTGATGCAGATTGTTCACATACACTACAAATGTTTTGGAGCAATCACGTATACCTCTAACTATCTGCATAGCAAAAATCAGAGTAGGCTTGGGATTAAAGACATCACCTAGAATATGAATAGATTCATCATTTAGCTTCACAGTGATCGTTCTTTGTTCACAATAAATTGTCGCAATATTTTTAACTAACCAATCCATGCCTATGATTACATCACTCTGTTTCATCTCAATTACATGGAAGCTTCCAGAAAAGCATCTATTAGAAAGAGTAAATTCAAGGTTTTCAACATATCCTTTCGTGTAGTGTAATCATCCATTGGCCATCTCTAGAGGTCTGGTTATTTGCATATTAAGGGCTATCCTTAGATTCTGTACCAATTTGAAAGATAGAAAACAATTGATACTACCTAAATCGATCAAAAATCTGGTTTAATGCGCAGAAATCATACCTGGAATCGTGATTACAGAAACCTTTCGGAAAGAACTAACACCATGCAACGTAAAGTAGAGTCAGCACACTTACCCCCATCATCTGATTCCTCAATAATTGTACCCTCCTCGATGATGTTTATCGCTTTTGATTGTGCGGGTCGAAAGACTGCCTTGTTCGGGCACTCATATGTCCGATGCCCTTGCTCCCCGCAACGAAAACACAGACCAAGTCTTTTTGCCCTCTCAATAAAATTAGGGTCTTGTTGCCACTCAATTGGTTGACGCCTCCTTTGATTTTCCACCGGCCGAGCAGGAGTTCTTACCTTGGTCGTTAGAAGATGGAGTTTTCTTTGAATTGTTCATGTTCACTGCAACAGGTCTTTGTGGCCTATGTCCCGTTGCAATGAATCTGCTTCTATTTGCCTTCTGCAAATTGAACTTCTCCATCTTCTCAAAGTTCTCAGCCATCGCAACAGCATCAAGAAAATCAATGCATCCAGATCCCTTAACTTGATAGCGAAGTTCATCACGAAGCCCTTCAATAAATTCACTCTTTAGAGCATTACCACTAACCTCTAATGCATATTTATGAAGACGTAGGAACTTCCCTTTGTACTCATCAACAGATAAGCTATGCTTGTCACTTTCGTGTTGTCAGAAATTGTAGAACTCCATCTTCTTCTCCATATGGTAGTGTGGAGAACAATAGCGTTTTTCAGCTTGTTCTCTAAGTTCCTTCCATAGAACACGACCAGAACGCGTTCGAGTCTGCATATATGACTTCCACCATAGCTTCGCGATCCCACGCATATGCAGGATTCCAACTTTTGCCTTGGACTCTTCACTAAATTGTCGAAGGTCAAAGAAATCCTCTAGTTCTTCAATCCATGCCTCAAGATCTTTGCCACTCTTCTTCTCGCCATCAAAATCATTTAACTTTACCTTCTTGAAGACTTGGTTAAGGGCAAACTCACCTGGTTCCATATCTTCAGAATTGCGTTTTTGTTTTTCGCGAGGTACACTAGATGTTCCCGCACCTTCATCTATTTCATCGTTAAACTCCACAAACAAATTTGTTGCTCCTTCTGGTTGCTTTCCCCCTCGTTCTTTCCACAATTCACCAAGAAGCTTCTGAATAAGCTCCTCTTGTTCACGAACCTTTTGTGTTAGACCCTCCATCGTTCCCACGGATTGATTCTGCTCTGATACCACTTGTAGCGTTTCCTCAATCATAATCTATCCCGAATCACAATCTTTTGATTACTTTGAAATAACAGTGGAGAGAAGAACACAAAGATTGCACAAGGTAAAAGTAAATCTGATGCGGAAGAGTAGAACAAATATGACGCAGAGAAGGAAGAATTCTGATATTATAGATGTGAATCAATAATTACAGTAGCTTTGGACAATAGCTTCTTGACGAAGCCTCTACCTACCGACCACCCCCGAGCTATCACAATCGCATTCTCACTCACACTCTCAATCACACTTCACTCTCACTCTCACTCTCAATCACACTCTCAATCACAAGGTAATTCTCAGATTTCTGTGTGTCCTCTGTGTTGATGCGCATGCCTTCTTATGTTTTTTCCATTTGATCGCAGCCGTGCTCCCCAAAGAAGTGTGCGATCCACCAAATTTAGAAAAAGTCGAGTTTCTCCAAAACTTTCATAAAAATCCATGCGATCGTAGTGTACTTCCTTTCTTTAGCATACCTGTCAAAAATAGCAGAAAAACACCAAGAAGACATATCCGAAAACATACATAATTAGACATGGTGACATGTGAGCATGAGAATCACGGATTCGAATAGAATTAGACAAGCCCTCATTTTTTTCTTGTGTTGGAAAAAACTGCACTTTTCAAAGCCCTGTAACTCAAAAACAATGAGGAATTAGGTTAATCTTGTGAGAGACACTTTTATTCAATTTTCGATCCGCACAATAGTGTTAGAGACGTCCGAGGTCCAAATCCACCTCCAAATGTCAGTTTTGAGCCCTGCAAGGTTTAAAATTCTAGAGAGAGAGAGAGTAAAATCAAGGCATTTTCTTACAATGAACTAAACGTAGGACCCTGAACGAGGTACTTAGAACATGATTCATAAAAATCTCACACAGGCACTTTTATTCTCTTCTACTTGCTCTACCTTTCCCTCATACAGAGTTTTCCTTAATTCTTTCATCTTCACCTTCAAAATCCCACTGGAAAACATGATGCAATTAAGGTCTAGAGAGAGAATATGAAACTTGTCAACCCAAAATTTTTCCTACATGCATAAAATGACATAATTATTCGTTCTAAGCATTATCCCCACAATGAAATTTAGAAAGTTCAAAATGAATTATTTCACTAGAAAAGAGGCCTAGTACAATTCTTCCCCCTTTAAAGAACTCTGTCCTCAGAGTTGGAAAGAAGGATAATGTGTTAGAAAGTCATCTAAATTCAACCAACTCGAATCTTCTACTGGGTATGAATGCCATTTCACCAAAATTTCTACTATAGATCTATTTCTAAGAAATCTTTCCTTCCTATCTTATATTATTTCCGGTTGAAGCTCAAAAGAGCCATTGTCTTTGAGCTTATAGTTGTCCTGCAAAACATGAGCAACATCAGACACATATCTTTTAAGTAAGCTGACATGAAATACAGGATGCACATTTAGATATTTAGGTAATTCCAACAAATAAGCAAGAGATCCGATCTTTTTCAAAACTTTAAAAGGGCCTGCATATCGAGGAGAAACTCTATGATCCTTCCCTAGCAACAAGTTAGATCGGTGAGGATTAACTTTAAGAAATACCATATCATCAACTTGGAATTCAATGGTCTTCTCTTTAAATCATAGAACTTCTGTTGTCTTTTCTGAGCTTCTCTTATATGTTTCTTAATTTTTCCAAGTTCTTCATCCATCTTATCAAGCATTTCTTTGGATACTTCTACTTTATTTGAAAAACCCAAAAACAAAGGTGGAGTCAAACAGTTATAACCATACATAGCTTCAAACGGAGTCATTTTTATAGATGCATGCCATGCACTATTGTATGCAAACTCAACCAAGGGTAAACATTCACTCCAATTATCCTGCTTTTCATTCACATACATACGCAACATATCCTCAACTATCCTATTAACCCTCTCGGTTTCCCCATCAGTTTGTGGATGGAAAGCTGTACTCATATGAAGTTGAGTTCCAATGGATTCAAATGTCGCTTTCCAGAAGTTTGACGTAAATCTAGAATCTCTATCAGAAATTATGCTTTTAGGCATTCCATGCAATCGAAATATTTCTTTTACAAAGATTCTTGCAACGTTCAAAGCAGTATCAGTCTTTTTCATAGGAAAGAAGTGTGCCATCTTGGTAAGGTGATCGACTACAACAAATATGGTATCATGCTTACTTCTGGTCATAGGTAGCTTAGTGATAAAGTCCATAGAAATAGACTCCCACTTCTGATTTGGAACATCCAAAGGTTGAAGCATTCCTGGCATCCTCTTAAACTCAGATTTCACCTGTTGGCACTTCAAACATTCATTTACATATTTTCTAATATCGCGCTTCATACACGGCCAAAAGTAAGAATACTTTGTTTTAACATATGTCCTTGAATAGCCTCGATGTGTAGAAAAAGGTGCATCATGACAATCATGCAGTAGTTTAACTTTTAGTGGAGATTCAGAAGATAAGCATAGCCGATTGTTACAATACAGTGTTCCATTCTGCAAATGAAATTTTTCCTCATACGTCGATCCCCTGTTCGCATTCAAAGCATTCAAAATAGCTGCATAAAAAGGATCCTGTTTATCTCTTCTTGAATTTGATTGAGAAAATCAGAATTTATTACAGAAACAAGATTACACAAAGGTCTCCGACTCAATGCATGAGCAACCTTATTTTCCTTACCAGCAAGATACTTAATGTCAAAATCATACTCACTTAATAATTCAATCCAACGCTTCTGCCTGTTGTTAAGCAATGCTTGAGTGAAGATGTATTTTAGACTTTGATGATCTGTTTTCAGTCCAAATTTAACCCCTAACAATAGATGTCACCAATGCTTAAGTGCATGCACAACAGCAAGCATTTCTAAATCATGAGTAGGATAGTTAAGTTCATGCTTTCTTAGTTTTCTGGACTCATATGTGACCACCCTGCCATCTTGTAAAATAACACATCCTATCTGACTACCACTTGCATCACATGCAACTACAAAAGGCTTTCCCATTTCTGGTATTTTCAAAACACAATTCTCAACGACTTCTTGTTTCAATGTTTCAAATGATTTTTGAGAGGCATCACTCCACGCAAATCCTACATTCTTTTTAGTTAATTCGGTGAGGGGAGTAGCTATCTTAGAGAAATCCTTAATATGTGCTCTTTCATATTGTGCCAACCCAAGAAAACTTCTAACATCCCTTATAGTCTTAGGAATCGGCCAATCAACTATTGTTTTTACTTTATCTTCATCTATAAGGATTCCTTCTTTTGATATTACTCTTCCTAGATACACAAGTTTATCCTTAGCAAAGAAACACTTACTCTTTTTCCCATACAATTTGTGTTCTCTAAGAGTTTGCAAAGTCTTCTTGAGATGTACCGCATGCTCCAAATCATCTTTAGAGTACACAAATATATCATCAAGGAAGACTAAGATGAATTCATCTAGGTAATCGTGAAAAATATTATTCATCAAGCACATAAATGTGGCAAGAGCGTTTGTTAAACCAGAAGGTAGAACCGTAAACTCATAGTGACCATATCGTGTTCGAAAAGCCGTCTTAGGAATATCCTCTGTTTTGATCCTAATTTGGTGATATCCAGATCTTAAGTCAATCTTTGTGAATACGGTTGCTCCACTTAATTGACCTAATAAGTCATCTATGTGAGGGAGTGGATACTTATTCTTAATTGTTCTTTTATTCAACCCCCTATAGTCAATGCATAATCTGTAAGAGCCGTCTTTCTTCTTCTGAAATAAAACAGGCGCACCCCAAGGTGAGACACTCCGTTTTATTAAGCCTTTCTTCAAAAGATCATCTAATTGAATCTTAAGCTCCTTTAGTTCATCAATGTTAAATCTATAGGGTGCTCTAGAATATGGTTCACTCCCTAGATATAGATCAATGGCGTGGTCAATCTGCCTAGGTGGGGGTATACCAGACAAGTCTTCTGGAAATACATCGGCATATTCTTTCAAGAGATTTCCTATGTAATCTGGAATATCTTCGTCATTACCTTCCTGATGCAGATTGTTCACATACACTACAAATGTTTGCAGCCATCACGTATACCTCTAACTATCTGCATAGCAGAAATAAGAGTAGGCTTAGGATTAAAGACATCACCTAGAATATGAATAGATTCATCATTTAGCTTCACAGTGATCGTTCTTTGTTCACAATTAATTGTCGCAGCATTTTTAACTAACGAATCCATGCCTATGATTACATCACTCTGTTTCATCTCAATTACATGGAAGCTTCCAGAAAAGCGTCTATTAGTAAGAGTAAATTCAAGGTTTTCAACATATCCTTTCGTGTAGTGTAATCGTCCATTGGCCATCTGTATAGGTCTGGTTATCTGCATATTTAGGGCTATCCCTAGATTCTGTACCAATTTGAAAGATAGAAAACAATGGGTACTACCTGAATCGATCAAAAATTTGGTTTAATGCGCAAAAATCATACTCGGAATCGTGATTATAGAAACCTTTCGGAAAGAACTCACCACCATGCAACGTAAAGTAGAGTCAGCGCACTCACCCCCATCATCTGCTTCCTCAATTATTGTACCCTCCTCGATGATGTTTATCGCTTTTGATTGTGCGGGTCAAAAAACTGCCTTGTTCGGGCACTCATATGTCCGATGCCCTTGCTCCCCGCAACGAAAACACAGACCAAGTCTTCTTGCCCTCTCAATAAAATTAGGGTCTTGTTGCCACTCAATTGGTTGATGCCTCCTTTGATTTTCCACCGGCAGAGTAGGGTTCTTACCTTGGTCGTTAGAAGATGAAGTTTTCTTTGAATTGTTCATGTTCATTGCAATAGGTCTTTGTGGCCTATGTCCCATTGCAATGAATCTGCTTCTACTTGCCTTCTGCAAATTGAACTTCTGCATCTTCTCAAAGTTCTCAGCCATTACAACAGCATCAAGAGAATCAATGCATCCAGATCCCTTAACTTGATAGCGAAGTTCCTCACGAAGCCCTTCAATAAATTCACTCTTTAGAGCATTACCACGAACCTCTAATGCATATTTATAAAGACGTAGGAACTTCTCTTTGTACTCATCAACACATAAGCTATGCTTGTCACTTTCGTGTTGTCGGAAACTGTAGAACTCCATCTTCTTCTCCATATGGTAGTGTGGAAAACAATAGCATTTTTCAGCTTGTTCTCTAAATTCCTTCCACAGAACTGGACCATAACACATTCGAGTCTGCATATATGACTTCCACCATAGCTTCGCGATCCCACACAAATGCAAGATTCCAACTTTTGCCTTGGACTCTTCACTAAATTGTCGAAGTTCAAGGAAATCCTCTAGTTCTTCAATCCATGCCTCAAGATCTTCGCCACTCTTCTTCTCGCCATCAAAATCATTTAACTTTGCCTTCTTGAAGACTTGGTTAAGGGCAAACTCACCTAGTTCCATATCTTCAGAATTGCATTTTTGTTTTTCGCGAGGTACACTAGATGTTCCCGCACCTTCATCTATTTCATCCTTCAGCTCCACAAACAAATTTGTTGCTCCTTCTGGTTGCTTTCCCCCTCGTTCTTTGCGCAATTCACCAATAAGCTTCTGAATAAGCTCCTCTTGTTCAGGAACCTTTTGTGTTAGACCTTCCATCGTTCCCGCGGATTGATTCTGCTCTGATACCACTTGTAGCATTTCCTCAATCACAATCTATCCCCAAACACAATCTTTCGATTACACAAAAATAACAATGGAGAGAAGAACGCAGAGATTGCACAAGGTAAAAGTAAATCTGATGCGGAAGAGTAGAACAAATATGACGCAGAGAAGGAAGAATTCTGATATTATAGATGTGAATCAATGGTTATAATAGTTTTGGACAATAACTTCTTGACGAAGCCTCTACCTCCCGACCACCCCCGAGCTATCACAATCCCATTCTCACTCGCACTCTCAATCACACTCTCACTCTCACTCTCACTCTCAATCACACTCTCAATCACAAGGTAATTCTCAGATTTTTGTGTGTCCTCCGTGTTGATGCGCAGGCCTTCTTATCTTTTTTCCGTTTGATCGCAGTTGTGGTTCCCAAAGAAGTGTGCGATCCACCAAATTTAGAAAAAGTCAAGTTTCTCCAAAACTTTCTTTCTTTAGCATACCTGTCAAACATAGCAGAAAAACACCAAGAAGACATATCCGAAAACATACATAATTAGACATGGTGACACGTGAGCATGCAAATCACGGATTCGAATAGAATTAGACAAGCCCTCATTTTTTTTTGTGTTACAAAAAACGGCACCTTTCAAAGCCCTGTAACTCAAAAACATTGAGGAATTAGGCTAAGCTTGTGAGAGACACTTTTATTCAATTTTTCGATCTGCACAATACTGTTAGAGATGTCCCAAGTCCGAATCCACCTCCAAATGCCACTTTTGAGCCCTGCAAGGTTTAAAATTCTAGAGAGAGAGTAAAATCAAGGCATTTTCTTACAATGAACTAAACGTAGGACCCTGAACGAGGTACTTAGAACATGATTCATAAAAACCTCACATAGGCACTTTTATTCTCTTCTACTTGCTCTACCTTTCCCTCATACAAAGTTTTCCTTAATTCTTTGATCTTCACCTTCAAAATCCCACTGGAAAACATGATGCAATTAAGGTCTAGAGAGAGAATATGAAACTTGTTTCCTACATGCATAAAATGACCTCATTATTCATTCTAAGCATTATCCCCACAATGAAATTCAGAAAGTTCAAAATGAATTATTTGACTAGAAAAGATGCCTATTACAATTCTTCCCCCCTTTAAGAACTCTGTCCTCAGAGTTGGAAAGAACGATAATGTGTTAGAAAGTCATCTAAATTCACCCAACTTGAATTTTCTACTGGGTATGAATGCCATTTCACCAAAATTTCTACTATAGATCTTTTTCTAAGAAATCTTTCCTTCCTATCTAATATGATTTCCGATTGAAGCTCAAAAGAGCCATTGTCTTTCAGCTTATAATTGTCCTGCAAAACATGAGCAACATTAGACACATATCTTTTAAGTAAGCTGACATGAAATACAGTATGCACATTTAGATATTTAGGTAATTCCAACAAATAAGCAAGAGATCCGATCTTTTTCAAAACTTTAAAAGGGCCTGCATATCGAGGAGAAAGTCTATGATCCTTCCCTAGCAACAAGTTAGATCGGTGAGGATTAACTTTAAGAAATACCATATCATCAACTTGGAATTCAAGCGGTCTTCTCTTTAAATCATAGAACTTCTTTTGTCTTTTCTGAGCTTCTCTTATATGTTTCTTAATTTTCCAAGTTCTTCATCCATCTTATCAAGCATTTCTTTGGATACTTCTACTTTATTTGGAAAACCCAAAAACGAAGGTGGAGTCAAACAATTATAACCATACATAGCTTCAAACGGAGTCATTTTTATAGATGCATGCCATGCACTATTGTATGCAAACTCAACCAAGGGTAAATATTCACTCCAATTATCCTGCTTTTCATTCACATACATACGCAACATATCCTCAACTACCCTGTTAACCCTCTCGGTTTCCCCATCAGTTTGTGGATGGAAAGCTGTACTCATACGAAGTTGAGTTCCAATGCATTCAAATGTCGCTTTCCAGAAGTTTGACGTAAATCTAGAATCTCTATAAGAAATTATGCTTTTAGGCATTCCATACAATCGAAATATTTCTTTTACAAAGATTCTTGCAACATTCAAAGCAGTATCAGTCTTTTTCATAGGAAAGAAGTGCGCCATCTTGGTAGGCCGATCCACTACAACAAATATGGTATCATTCTTACTTCTGGTCATAGGTAGATTAGTGATAAAGTCCATAGAAATAGACTCCCACTTCTGATTTGGAACATCCAAAGGTTGAAGCATTCCTGGCATCCTCTTAAACTCAGATTTCACCTGTTGGCACTTCAAACATTCATTTACATATTTTCTAATATCCCGCTTCATACACGGCCAAAAGTAAGAAGAATACTTTGCTTTAACATATGTCCTTGAATAGCCTGGATGTGCAAAAAAAGGTGCATCATGAAAATCATGCAGTATTTTAACTTTTAGTGGAGATTCAGAAGATAAGCATAGCCGATTGTTACAATACAGTGTTCCATTCTGCAAATGAAATTTTTCTTCATACGTCGATCCCCTGTTCGCATTCAGAACATTCAAAATAGGTGCATAAAAAGGATCCTATTTTATCTCTTCTTGAATTTGATTGAGAAAATCAGAATTTATTACAGAAACAAGATTACACAAAGGTCTCCGACTCAATGCATCAACAACCTTATTTGCCTTACTAGCAAGATACTTAATGTCAAAATCATACTCGCTTAATAATTCAATCCAACGCTTATGCCTGTTGTTAAGAAATGGTTGAGTGAAGATGTATTTTAGACCTTGATGATCTATTTTCAATTCAAACTTAACCCCTAACAATAGATGTCTCCAATGCTTAAGTGCATGCACAACAGCAAGCATTTCTAAATCATGAGTAGGATAGTTAAGTTCATGCTTTCTTAGTTTTCTGGACTCATATGCGACCACCCTGCCATCCTGTAAAATAACACATCCTATCTGACTACCACTTGCATCACATGCAACCACAAAAGGCTTTACCATTTCTGGTATTTTCAAAACACAATTCTCAACGACTTTTTGTTTCAATGTTTCAAATGATTTTTGACAGGCATCACTCCACGCAAATCCTACATTCTTTTTAGTTATATCGGTGAGGGGAGTAGCTATCTTAGAGAAATCCTTAATATGTGCTCTTTCATATTGTGCCAACCCAAGAAAACTTCTAACATCCCTTACAGTCTTAGCAATCGGCCAATCAACTATTGTTTTTACTTTATCTTCATCTATAAGGATTCCTTCTTTTGATATTACTCTTCCTAGATACACAAGTTTATCCTTAGAAAAGAAACATTTATTCTTTTTCCCATGCACTTTGTGTTCTCTAAGAGTTTGCAAAGTCTTCTTGAGATGTACCGCATGCTCCGAATCATCTTTAGAGTACACAAATATATCATCAAGGAAGACTAAGATGAATTCATCTAGGTAATCGTGAAAACTATTATTCATCAAGCACATAAATGTGGCAGGAGCGTTTGTTAAACCAAAAGGTAGAACTTTAAACTCATAGTGACCATATCGTGGTTGAAAAGCCGTCTTAGGAATATCCTCTGTTTTGATCCTAATTTGGTGATATCCAGATCTTACGACAATCTTTGTGAATACGGTCGCTCCACTTATGTGACCTAATAAGTCATCTATGTGAGGGAGTGGATACTTATTATTAATTGTTCTTTTAGTCAACCCCCTATAGTCAATGCATAATCTGTAAGAGCCATCTTTCTTCTTCTGAAATAAAACAGGCGCACCCCAAGGTGAGACACTTGGTTTTATTAAGCCTTTCTTCAAAAGATCATCTAATTGAATCTTAAGCTCCTTAGTTCATCAATGTTAAATCTATAGGGTGCTCTAGAATATGGCTCACTCCCTGGATATAGGTCAATGGCATGGTCAATCTTCCTAGGTGGGGGTATACCAGGCAAGTCTTCTGGAAATACATCGGCATATTCTTTCAAGAGATTTCCTACGTAATGTGGAATATCTTTGTCATTACCTTCTTGATGCAGATTGTTCACATACACTACAAATGTTTTGCAGCCATCACGTATACCTCTAACTATTTGCATAGCAGAAATAAGAGTAGGCTTAGGATTAAAGACATCACCTAGAATATGAATAGATTCATCATTTAGCTTCACAGTGATCGTTCTTTGTTCACAATTAATTGTCGCAGCACTTTGAACTAACCAATCCATGCCTATGATTACATCACTCTGTTTCATCTCAATTACATGGAAGCTTCCAGAAAAGTGTCTATTAGAAAGAGTAAATTCAAGGTTTTCAACATATCCTTTCATGTAGTGTAATCGTCCATTGGCCATCTCTACAGGTCTGGTTATCTGCATACTTAGGGCTATCCCTAGATTCTGTACGAATTTGAAAGATAGAAAACAATGGGTACTACCTGAATCGATCAAAAGTCTAGTTTTATGCGCAGAAATCATACCCGGAATCGTGATTACAGAAACCTTTGGAAAAGAACTAACCACCATGCAATGTAAAGTAGAGTCAAGGCACTTACCCCCATCATCTGCTTCCTCAATAATTGTACCCTCCTCGATGATGTTTATCGCTTTTGATTGTGCGGGTCGAAAGACTGCCTTGTTCGGGCACTCATATGTCCGATCCCCTTGCTCCCGGCAACGAAAACACAAGCCAAGTCTTTTTGCCCTCTCAATAAAATTAGGGTCTTGTTGCCACTCAATTGGTTGACGCCTCCTTTGATTTTCCATCAGCCGAGTAGGGTTCTTACCTTGGTTGTTAGAAGATGGAGTTTTCTTTGAATTGTTCATGTTCATTGCAACAGGTCTTTGTGGCCTAAGTCCGTTGCAATGAATCTGCTTCTATTTTCCTTCTACAAATTGAACTTCTCCATCTTCTCAAAGTTCTCAGCCATCGCAACAGCATCAAAAAAATCAATGCATCCAGATCCCTTAACTTGATAACGAAGTTCCTCACGAAGCCCTTCAATAAATTTACTCTTTATAGCATTACCACTAACCTCTAATGCATATTTATGAAGACGTAGGAACTTCTCTTTGTACTCATTAACAGATAAGCTATGCTTGTCACTTTCGTGTTGTCGGAAATTGTAGAACTCCATCTTCTTCTCCATATGGTAGTGTGGAGAACAATAGTGTTTTTCGGCTTGTTCTCTAAATTCCTTCCATAGAACTGGACCAGAACGCGTTCGAGTCTGCATATATGACTTCCACCATAGCTTGGCGATCCCACGCAGATGCAGGATTCCAACTTTTGCCTTGGACTCTTCACTAAATTGTCGAAGGTCAAAGAAATCCTTTCTTCAATCCATGCCTCAAGATCTTCGCCACTCTTCTTCTCGCCATCAAAATCATTTAACTTTGCCTTCTTGAAGACTTGATTAAGGGCAAACTCACCTGGTTCCATATCTTCATAATTGCGTTTCTGTTTTTCGCGAGGTACACTAGATGTTCCCACACCTTCATCTATTTCATCGTTCAGCTCCACAAACAAATTGGTTGCTCCTTCTGGTTGCTTTCCCCCTCGTTCTTTGCGCAATTCACCAAGAAGCTTCTGAATAAGCTCGTCTTGTTCACGAAACTTTTGTGTTAGACCTTCCATCGTTCCCGCGAATTGATTCTGCTCTGATACCACTTGTAGCGTTTCCTCAATCACAATCTTTCGATTACTCAGAAATAACAGTGGAGAGAAGAACGCAGAGATTCCACAAGGTAAAAGTAGATCTGATGTGGAAGAGTAGAACAAATATGACGCAGAGAAGGAAGAATTCATATATTATAGATGTGAATCAATGGTTACAGTAGCTTTGGACAATAGCTTCTTGACGAAGCCGCTACCTCCCGACCATCCCCGAGCTATCACAATCGCATTCTCACTCGCACTCTCAATCACACTCTCACTCTCACTCTCACTCTCAATCACACTCTCAATCACAGGATAATTCTCAGATTTCTATGTGTCCTGCGTGTTGATGCACAGGCCTTCTTATCTTTTTTCCATTTGATCGCAGCCGTGCTCCCCAAAGAAGTGTGCGATCCACCAAATTTAGAAAAAGTCGATTTTCTCCAAAACTTTCGCAAAAAGCCATGCGATCGTAGTGTACTTCCTTTCTTTAGCATACCTGTCAAAAATAGCAGAAAAACACCAAGAAGACATATCCGAAAACATACATAATTAGACATGGTGACACGTGAGCATGAGAATCACGGATTCGAATAGAATTAGACAAGCCCTCGTTTTTTTTTTCTGTGTTGGAAAAGACGGCACTTTTCAAAGCCCTATAACTCAAAAACAATGAGGAATTATGTTAAGCTTATGAGAGACACTTTTATTCAATTTTTCGATCTACACAATAGTGTTAGAGACGTCCGAGGTCCAAATCACCTCCAAATGCCACTTTTGAGCCCTGCAAGGTTTAAAATTCTAGAGAGAGTAAAATCAAGGCATTTTCTTACAATGAACTAAACGTAGGACCCTGAACGAGGTACTTAGAACATGATTCACAAAAATCTCACACAGACACTTTTATTCTCTTCTACTTGCTCTACCTTTCACTCATAGAGAGTTTTCCTTAATTCTTTCATCTTCACCTTCAAAATCCCACTGGAAAACATGATGCAATTAAGGTCTAGAGAGAGAATATGAAACTTTTCAACCCAAAATTTTTCCTACATGCATAAAATGACCTAATTTTTCATTCTAAGCATTATCCCCACAATGAAATTCAGAAAGTTCAAAATGAATTATTTCACTAGAAAAGAGGCCTATTACAATTCTAATTCCCCCCTTTAAGAACTCTGTCCTCACAGTTGGAAAGAAGGATAATGTGTTAGAAAGTCATCTAAATTCACCCAACTCGAATCTTCTACTGGGTATGAATGCCATTTCACCAAAATTTCTACTATAGATCTATTTCTAATAAATCTTTCCTTCCTATCTAATATTATTTCCGGTTGAAGCTCAAAAGAACCATCGTCTTTCAGCTTATAATTGTCTTGCAAAACATGAGCAACATTAGATACATATCTTTTAAGTAAGCTGACATGAAATACATGATGCACATTTAGATATTTAGGTAATTCCATCAAATAAGCAAGAGATCCGATCTTTTTCAAAACTTTAAAAGGGTCTACATATCGAGGAGAAAGTCTATGATCCTTCCCTAACAACAAGTTAGATCGGTGAGGATTAACTTTAAGAAATACCATATCATCAACTTGGAATTCAAGCGGTCTTCTCTTTAAATCATAGAACTTCTTTTGTCTTTTCTGAGCTTCTCTTATATGTTTCTTAATTTTCCAAGTTCTTCATCCATCTTATCAAGCATTTCTTTGGATACTTCTACTTTATTTGGAAAACCCAAAAACGAAGGTGGAGTCAAACAATTATAACCATACATAGCTTCAAACAGAGTCATTGTTATAGATGCATGCCATGCACTATTGTATGCAAACTCAACCAAGGGTAAATTTTCACTCCAATTATCATGCTTTTCATTCATATACATACGCAACATATCCTCAACTACCCTGTTAACCCTCTCGGTTTCCCCATCAGTTTGTGGATGGAAAGCTATACTCATACGAAGTTGAGTTCCAATCGATTCAAATGTCGCTTTCAAGAAGTTTGACGTAAATCTAGAATCTCTAGCAGAAATTATGCTTTTAGGCATTCCATGCAATCGAAATATTTCTTTTACAAAGATTCTTGCAACATTTAAAGCAGTATCAGTCTTTTTCATAGGAAAGAAGTGTGCCATCTTGGTAAGCCGATCGACTACAACAAATATGGTATCATGCTTACTTCTGGTCATAGGTAGCTTAGTGATAAAGTCCATAGAAATAGACTCCCACTTCTGATTTGGAACATCCAAAGGTTGAAGCATTCCTGGCATCCTCTTAAACTCAGATTTCACCTGTTGGCACTTCAAACATTCATTTACATATTTTCTAATATCCCGCTTCATGCACGGCCAAAAGTAAGAATACTTTGTTTTAACATATGTCCTTGAATAGCCTGGATGTGCAGAAACAGGTGCATCATGACAATCATGCAGTATTTTAACTTTTAGTGGAGATTCAGAAGATAAGAATAACCGATTGTTACAATACAGTGTTCCATTCTGCAAATGAAATTTTTCCTCATACGTTGTCGTAGAGGGGTGTGAAGGTAGGCTGAGGTTCATCTACAAGAATCACGCTAACCTAACCGTGTGACTGCACGCAGGGTGCTTCTAAGTATGCCTAGGGCCTTCGGTTCATTTTTTAGTTTAGGTGTGATTAAAACCTATATGTTTCTAATATATGGGAGTGCAAATTAAGAACTAATTATTTAGACTAAGGACCGTAAGGACGAGCGTTTCTATAATGTTCTATAGCTTCTAATTGATAAGACATAACTAAGTTCTCGTTTGTAATTTTATCTTTAACAAAGTCAACTTCTTCGTTCTCAATTTGATTTGAGTTAGGGTTTCTAACTAAATTAGGTGGGAATAAGTCTTTCTTGTCCTCCGGTTCTGGCAAAATTATGGTAATTAAAGGTAAAATTCTAGAAAGAAGACGATCATAATCTAACGTGTATAAAGTTTTGTTAACTACTTTACCTTTAATAATTTCAACTTCTATATTTTCGTTATTATTTGAACTATCAATTGAAGATGGAAGCAATGTTCCTATTATTAAGTTTTCTAATTCTTGATTCTTAATATCAGAATCGTTTGTAGATACTAGTTTAGAACTACTTGTAGATCCTATCTCTTTAGACATATGAAATAAAAAAGTAAAGATCTCAATTAATTTTCAGAGAAACAGTATGAAGAATTTCAAAATCAATCTATTTAAGCCTATACGAATCTTAATTGTATCGAAAAGTCGAAGTGCTAGAAATCTTTAGGATTTACGCCTATACAAAAGCTAATACAATTCTCTTTATAGATAATCCTATACAACTTAATAAACAATCTTCAAATATTGTAATTTTGTGATCCTGAAAATTTCATATGCTTGTTTTCTCGTAATCTCCTTTTGAAATCTCTTCAATGATCTGTAGGAGACATTAGGATTCATAAGTATGGTTTTAATTAGCATAAAACACTCATTAATCTAATTATGTTTTTAATGCATAAGTAAACACGCCTATTTAACTCATGCACACATATACTTCTACTTACATTCATATGCATATGCATTAATTCTAATATGCACATGCACTCATATATGCACTCATCACACATACACATGCATACACATACAGATGCATACACATACACATGCATACCTGCATCTTTATACATATCTGCTTTATGTATATATCATGTATTTTCTTTTCGTTTATCATGTATTTTCATATTCTATATTTATATATGTTCCAAATGTAAATGGCAAATACAAATACCAACAGCCAGCTAAGTAAATGGAAGTTTTTTATTTCAGAGCATACCGAAACCAATACAACAGAGTTGTAGCAAATCCTTTCCTATATTGAATGATCAGGTTTCGAATAAGTGACTCTTGAACTACAACTTTTCCCTTCCATGATGCACACGTAAAAACATTCATTTCGACACATTGAACATGTATGTTTAAGGATGCATATTAGACTCATATATAAGAACACTTTGACTATAGTGTTGCTAATTTCAAGGTTACTGAAAGCCTGCATAGATAAAATGTATGATCATCATAGTTTTGCCTATAACTATTGCCAAACCCTGCATGAAAAAGAATCATTTGCCTTTCAGAGTACACTTCTTAAGATTAAGTTGAATCATAGGGCTACGTACAAAGTGGTATTACAAAGCACTGTCACTCACAAAGCATGCATTCATATTTCTAGGACTTATCGAATTAATTTTAACAAATTTCTCTTCCATTCAGATTCTCTTTCTTGGGTTATGCTCAATTGTAAAGCTGTAGATTCAGTCATGTTTCAGGATATGCTATGGATCGGCATATGCACACAAGAAATACTCATGCTATTGTGGAGATACAGAAGAGTTCATGTGGAGAACATGTAATGCATTAGAAACTGATAAATTAATTCCAAAATATGTCGCTGCCTTCGAGGTTATCCTTCCACACTGAATTCGGAATGCAAAGATGCATATAGAAAGACTGATACGTGCAACTGAGCAATGATGATTCTAGTTCTGTTAGAACTTGACACTTTATATTGTGATAAAAGAAATCGATGAGCACATATGATTACTATTTGGATAACATAAATATAGAAGAGATCATGCGAAAATATGCATTCAAACTTCAACTACTATTGAAATGATTTCAAAGAGCGCCTACTTCATACCAGAGCTCCAATCCTATGATTTTGTTTTTTCAATTCCTGATGATTAAACATGGGCGCTGCACAAGCCTCTCTTCTACTCGCCATCTGTCACTCTTCTTTCACCAATCTTTTCGCGCTAATTCTATCTCTTTCTTTCGATCAGTAGAGGATTAGTGCAGATAAGTTAGACAACAATACAAATTACGGAACTTTGCACGCGCAAATCCCTAGCTGCTAGCTGAACATATGAGAAGATTTACTCAATTGTCGAGTTAATCACATGCTAGTTTACTTACCCGATTTTTCTGACATGGACACCCTAGATTGATCAAGACACAATTGTGCAAGCACACACACTATGAAATCTAACAACATCCATATATACAAACAAAAACTGCATCTATTCACACGATTCTCGATCGCCGAGTCTTGTTCGTCCCTCGAAGAAGGGAATAGGGGGAGCGAAGAGGGAATACTACTACAAGCGCTTGGCGATCAAAGGTGCAGAGAACTGAGGCGAGACAGATGTGATGGGCATTTCACAAACCACACATTTCCTTATTCTAGCACATCTTTAGTCTCTCTCTCTCGGTCGTATGTAGCACCTGCAACAACATGCATACCTTTCTCTCTCTCTTTCTCTCTATGCAACACAGCAAAAAAGTGCTCTACGCCTATGTTAGTGGTTTGTCCCGAAGAGATGAGAATCGAATCATATGAACAAAGCATATAAAAAAAATCCCATGTGAAGCCACATCGGAAGGCCAAAGAGAAGACAACCTGACAACAGCCATGTATATGACATATAATATGCATTAGTTGTGAGTTTCTGCTATCAAGGAGGAGGAGAAAGAAGATAAAGCTTATCCCTCTCTCTCTCTCTCTCGCGTCTGTCTACAGTAGGCCGATGGAGAAAGGGGAGGAGGTACAGACAATTCTCTCTCTCTCTCTCTCTCTCTCTCTCTCTCTCTCTCTCTCTCTCTCTCTCTCGCTCACGTACGCACCTGCAAGAGACATTAGGATTCAATAAAGAAAAAGAAATTATATTTATAGATAAATGTGAGCATGAGGACTAAAAGTTAGAGTTAGTTAACTAGTTAGTTAACTAGTTAATTTAACTAGTTATCTAACTAGTTTAACTAACTAGATTTCATGCATTCTAATTCCAAGTAACACACACTTAGAGTTAGACTTCAAATTTCCTACGTATATAATTCCTCTCTTTTGTTTTTCATTAATTCCTTTAATTTATTAATTAAATTTTCTATTACCTATTATTCAATATAACGAAAATATAATACCGAGATACATAAAGTATCATATGACCTATCAAATAATGATATTAATATTTAAATATATTCATCAATTATTAATAAATTCATTTCTTATAATTGACATATATTAGGATTATGATTTAAATCTATTGAAACTTATAATTATAAGTTAGGTCAATGCATACACATAAACACAAATGCATACTCGCACTGAATTGATTACATAACACTTATCTTTATAGTTCATAAGTAAAGTCATTCATGAATTTAAGAAGATTAAGACTATAGAGGGTATAAATAAAGATAAAATTAAAGATAACTTCAAGGGTTCAGCCGAATATCTTTTTACATTGTTTTGAGTTCTGAATATATATTGTGCATCTTTTGCCTGCAGGTACTTCAAGGAAAAATTAGTCAATTTAACTTAAAACATTAAAAGATATACGAGAGAGAGATATCATTTAACCGACTCTAAAGCAAATTATTTTTATTTTTCCATATGACAATTCGAGTGAGAAAATCCTTCCGACATCTGCCCCCACCAAACCTGCACATCGCCCTCGATGGGCCAACCTGCAGTTCAATAGGAAAGCAGTATCAAATTCTTTTGAAAAATATTTCTTGAACTATTTTCTTCAAAATTATATAAAATATGTTCCTAAAGGTAAGTACATCTTCTAATAGTTAAAAAAAACTTTTTAAAATTATGCAAACTTTTTCGTTCAATGCATGAAATTGAAAACAAGTTTTAGAAAGTCCCATAGAAATCAAGCAGACAGTTGTGGTACTTGCTCTTCTATTAATCCGTTCAAAAGTAATAAATATTTTATATAAATGGTCTATCCCTCACTCCCTAGCCACTTGCCATAAGATGCTTCTAACTAATTCCTCTATAACATAAATCTGCCTCATATTGCCCGTATAGAATTTCAGAGGTGGTTTCGAGACCACAACTGAATCATGATAACATTTTTCTTTTCTTTTCTTTTCTTTCTTTTTCTTTTTCTTTTTTAATTTTCCTTTTCTCATCTTGCAGTAGCCATTAATATACTGCTTGATGTTCTCATTTTTCTATTTTCTTAATTTTTCTTCACAACTTTTTTGTTTAAGGGGAAAGGCTTAACCCCTAATCATAGCAGAGGTTCTAGAGGAATGCTAAAGTGGGAACTAGGATCTCATTAGCTAAATGATTTGGAAGTTAAGGAAGTCTACCTATATAAAATAAACTTACTTCTTACTAGGAGTCGTAAGTCAAGTGTTCCGTCTCCTATCCTTATGAAAGTCATAGGGTCTCTAATTCTTATCCTCTCTTCATACACATCCCTACTTCAGTTTTAAATTCATTGTTTCATAATTTTAAAAATCTTCCTTTCCTATCAGAAGGATGTACATATCTATACATGAAATGCATCAATAAAAAATCATATTAACAACTAATAAATAAGTAAAGTTTAGAACTCTTTCACCTGATCATTTTTATTCTTCTTCATCATCATCCTCAAAGAAGTCTTCATCCAATTCAAATTTACTGCTTTCTCTTCCTCTAAACAACTTTATTCTTTTCCTAAAATCAAATTCTTTAGCATAGAACCATCAAATTCACGTAATTTATATGTACCTGTTTCATAAACTGAAACAACAACGTAAGGTCCGAACCAATGTTTAGTTAGTTTTCGACGTGCATCGTATTGAGTATCAAATGTACTATCATATACAAGCACCCAGTCACCACTTTCTATTGGTTGCGGTCTTAGTCTATGTTTCTTATCAAAATATAATTTATTTTTCAATCTAGATGTTTTTAATTTTTTTATTGCGTCTTCAAGATTTTCATTTCCTTGTTTTAATTGCTTAATTCTAAATGCTAATAAGTCCTCTCTTGAAATGTTATCTTTTCAACCTAAATTCATCCAATTAATTATCTGAGTATGGATGGGAAATAATGGTTTTTTACAGTACATGACTTCAGCTGGCATAAAACCAGTTGTTCTCGTGTACGTCATGCGATCAGCCCAAAGAGCAAATGGGAGATATTTTGGCCATTGACCAATATCTCCATGACAAGCCTTAGAAATAAATAGCCTTCACTATGGAAGGATACCCTCGTTCAATTTTTCCATTCGCTTCTGGGTTATAGGCGGTCGTAAGAGACAATCGAAGTCCATGTTGTGCAAAGAATTCTCTCGCATCTAACTCTCCTCTATCCGCTACTACTTTTTCTATATATCCAAATCTGGATAATACTTCTTCCAAAAGGAATACGCATACATTATAAGTTGTATTGGAACAAAGCGCTCTACCTTCGACATGGTTTGTCAAATCCTCTCGTGCAAGAACAATATATCTCATGCCATCATTGCTTTTAGGCATGGTCACAAGGTCTAATACCCACTTGTAATGAATACAAGATGGATAGGTCGGGTGAAGGGGATCTCTATGCTTGACAGAGGAGTGTAATTGGCACGTACTACAAGTGCTCACAAAACCTTTAACAGTTACATACATCCTCGGCCACCAGTAGCTTTCCCTAATCTTTTCATATGTAGCTACAAAACCTTTATGACCTGCCCAAAGGCTTTCGTGCATCTCTTGCATAACTTGCACTTGAAAAACCTTCAAACCTAGTACTCTTTGAGGGTTTCAAACCTTTCCTCTAGCATGTCTCCAAAGATATCCATCTTTCAAGAAGAAGTTGAAAGACTTCTTCCTGATGTTCCCGAATCGATTTGAAGACCAGCTTGGGGAAGGCTGAAATGAACTCAGATAGTTTCCTATATCTCGCCACTCTCCTTCATAATCGCACTCTCTAAATCTTTCATATGTATAGGTAGATGTTTCATAAATTATTAAATTAATATGATTATTTAATGCTTCACTATCATTATCGAACTTTGCTCTTGAAAGCATATCAGCAACGGTGTTATGTTTACCGGCTATATGAACAAAAGCAGGATTAATGAATTTAATATAGGCTATCCATCGAAGCATGGCTATATCCGGAGATGAACAATTAGCTATTAAACCTATTAATGGAAGACAATCGGTCTCTACTTGTAGAGGAGGTACTGGGGTATCCGCTTTTAACAA
Source organism: Ceratopteris richardii (assembly GCA_020310875.1). NCBI lineage: Eukaryota > Viridiplantae > Streptophyta > Polypodiopsida > Polypodiales > Pteridaceae > Ceratopteris > Ceratopteris richardii. The sequence goes on along the minus strand of CM035421.1, from coordinate 45,019,064 downwards.
AAGGTAGAAAATGGAGATTAAACACGTCCAGTACGTCACCTACTCAAGGGGGGTTCTCTTTAGGGAAGTGTACCCTTTAACATTTCTGTGAGTAGGCCGACAACGAGAATTTTACAAAAAAATGGTAAATGCTTCACAATTATGGACAACCAATAACAAATGAAGACTGTACTCTGCCTGATTCAAACCAGATGATTACAGAGTTGGGCAATTGATATATGATGCTCACAAGTGTAAACTTAGGTCTAACAAGCCACAAGCTAAGGGATGACAGATCACCCGAATAGTAAACACACCAATACAAAAGTTTCTCCTATCCGCATAAGGACCACTGATATGCAGACTAAATCAGAACAATACAAGTGGTAAGATCTTCTCAAGAGAATAGAGCGCAATCTACCACACGGGCTCACGGATAAGAAGAAGAATCCAAGCTACCCTTTTACACTATAGTGCTCATAGCCCTTCATTGAGAAGCCTCCCCTCTGTATACACAACAGAGTAGCTCCCACAGTAGACTTGAAACCACCAAGTGCAAGAGAGGTCTTCTGCACAATCTTGTACATGTACTCCAGTGTGTGTTGTCGTAGCCGTCGTAGCCCAAATGAGCACAAATCCTTTGATTTTATAGGCCCCAATAGGCCAAGAGAGCCTTGCCGAATCTTCACGTCCACTGATCACGCGCCGGTTAACCACCCAAAATTGGAGGGGTAGGTCAATTATTCTCTTGATTTGAATTGGATCCTAAAAAATAGATAGTCGTCATGAATGGTTGGCGACACCAGTTATTTTTTCCTCTTCCACTTTTACCCTCTACATTTTCACTGACCCTTTGTATGCAAGTTGAGATCCGCCCGTCATTTTTGAATGAGCCTAAGAAGCATATCCCTTGCCTTTGATGGATGGTGATCCCCAGAACAATCTAAATGCTAAGATACCCAACCATTCATACGATAATCCTTGAATTCCTCTTCCTTTTCTGCTCCAAGGGCTACCATGCTCGGGAGTGGAGGGCTGAGAGAGAGGGGGAATCAGGCAGGGGTTGAGGGGAAGCGTGATGCGGTTGAGGGGAGGGTGCTTGCGGGGGTGAGTGGTGTGGAAGGGGGTGAGCGGAGGAGAGTGGAAGGGCGCAAGGAGGGACGCATGGAGGGAGGAGGGGGAGGGTGCAAGGAGGGAGGAGGTGGTGGGAGGTGGTGAGGGGAGGGGAGGGGGTTGGCGGGGGATGGTGGTGAGGGGAGGGGAGGGGGCTTGCTGGGGTGAGTGGTGAGGGGAGGGGAGGGGGCTTGCGGGGGTGAGTGGTGAGGGGAGGGGAGGGGGTTGGTGGGCGCAAGGAGGGCGCATGGAGGGAGGAGGGGAAGGGCGCAAGAAGGGAGGAGGTGATGGGAGGTGGTGAGGGGAGGGGAGGGGGTTGGCGGGGGATGGTGGTGAGGGGAGGGGAGGGGGCTTGCGGGGGTGAGTGGTGAGGGGAGGGGAGGGGGCTTGCGGGGGTGAGTGGTGAGGGCAGGGGAGGGGGTTGGTGGGCCCAAGGAGGGCGCATGGAGGGAGGAGGGGAAGCGCGCAAGAAGGGAGGAGGTGATGGGAGGTGGTGAGGGGAGGGGAGGGGGTTGGCGGGGGATGGTGGTGAGGGGAGGGGAGGGGGCTTGCGGGGGTGAGTGGTGAGGGGAGGGGAGGGGGCTTGCGGGGGTGAGTGGTGAGGGGAGGGGAGGGGGTTCATGGGCGCAAGGAGGGCGCATGGAGGGAGGAGGGGAAGGGCGCAAGAAGGGAGGAGGTGATGGGAGGTGGTGAGGGGAGGGGAGGGGGTTGGCGGGGGATGGTGGTGAGGGGAGGGGAGGGGGCTTGCGGGGGTGAGTGGTGAGGGGAGGGGAGGGGGCTTGCGGGGGTGAGTGTTGAGGGGAGGAGAGGGGGCTTGCGGGGGTGAGTGGTGAGGGGAGGGGAGGGGGCTTGCGGGGGTGAGTGGTGAGGGGAGGGGAGGGGGTTGGTGGGCGCAAGGAGGGCGCATGGAGGGAGGAGGGGAAGGGCGCAAGAAGGGAGGAGGTGATGGGAGGTGGTGAGGGGAGGGGAGGGGGTTGGCGGGGGATGGTGGTGAGGGGAGGGGAGGGGGCTTGCGGGGGTGAGTGGTGAGGGGAGGGGAGGGGGCTTGCGGGGGTGAGTGGTGAGGGGAGGGGAGGGGGTTGGTGGGCGCAAGGAGGGCGCATGGAGGGAGGAGGGGAAGGGCGCAAGAAGGGAGGAGGTGATGGGAGGTGGTGAGGGGAGGGGAGGGGGTTGGCGGGGGATGGTGGTGAGGGGAGGGGAGGGGGCTTGCGGGGGTCAGTGGTGAGGGGAGGGGAGGGGGCTTGCGGGGGTGAGTGGTGAGGGGAGGAGAGGGGGCTTGCGGGGGTGAGTGGTGAGGGGAGGGGAGGAGGCTTGCGGGGGTGAGTGGTGAGGGGAGGAGAGGGGGTTGGTGGGCGCAAGGAGGGCGCATGGAGGGAGGAGGGGAAGGGCGCAAGAAGGGAGGAGGTGATGGGAGGTGGTGAGGGGAGGGGAGGGGGTTGGCGGGGGATGGTGGTGAGGGGAGGGGAGGGGGCTTGCGGGGGTGAGTGGTGAGGGGAGGGGAGGGGGCTTGCGGAGGTGAGTGGTGAGGGGAGGGGAGGGGGTTGGTGGGCGCAAGGAGGGCGCATGGAGGGAGGAGGGGAAGGGCGCAAGAAGGGAGGAGGTGATGGGAGGTGGTGAGGGGAGGGGAGGGGGTTGGCGGGGGATGGTGGTGAGGGGAGGGGAGGGGGCTTGCGGGGGTGAGTGGTGAGGGGAGGGGAGGGGGCTTGCGGGGGTGAGTGGTGAGGGGAGGGGAGGGGGTTGGTGGGCGCAAGGAGGGCGCATGGAGGGAGGAGGGGAAGGGGCGCAAGAAGGGAGGAGGTGATGAGAGGTGGTGAGGCAAGGGGAGGGGGTTGGCAGGGGATGGTGGTGAGGGGAGGGGAGGGGGCTTGCGGGGTTGAGTGGTGAGGGGAGGGGAGGGAACTTGCGGGGGTGAGTGGTGAGGGGAGGAGAGGGGGTTGGCGGGGGATGGTGGTGAGGGGAGGGGAGAGAAGGAAGGGGAGATAGAGAGGAAGAGAGAGAGGCATATGGAGGCTCTACAGACCTCCACATCAAGATTTTGCACCGTCCCGGTGCAATATCTTTATTTGCTTATTTCTTCAAAATGAACTGCACAAAATGAAAGAACAATGGTATTTACAGGGAATAAATTTCCATCTGCTTGTATCAATTCAAATAACTTTTCACCCTGGAGATGTTAACCAAGGGCAACCAGTTGCCTTGCAGATCCTCCAGTTGCACTGCACCGTGTGGCAATACTTTGATGACCTTATATGGCCCTATCCATTTAGGTGCCAGTTTGGTGAATGGCGACGGGATTTGATGCACCAGGACCAAAGATCCCTCTTGTATCTCATTAGTCCTTAAATACCTGTCATGCATCCGTTTGCGTTCCTCTTGCTTTATCTGTAGTTTCTTCATTGCTGCTTCCCTATATTCTTCCAATGCCACAAGTCTTCTGATTGGAGGCTCAATACCCATGGTTCTGGCTCCAATTTCCTTCCTGATGATAAATTCGAAAGGTGCCAATGCTTCTTTACCATAGACTAGGCGGAATGGGCTTTCGCCAGTGGTTCCCCTTCTAGTAGTTCGAAAGGCCCACATTGCACCTATCAGTGCCTGTGGCCAAGAATTTTGATGCTCAAAGGATAATTTGCGTAAGAGCCCAATCAAAATTTTGTTAGAACTTTCCGCTTGGCCATTCGCTCTGGGATAGTAAGCACATGACTTCCTGTGAAAGATTTTATACCTGTCAAAGGTGACTTGGAGCAACTGATTCACAAAGTGAGTGCCCCTGTCACTAGTGACTTCAATTGGACACCCGAATCTGGAAAAAATACGTTTAAACAAAAATTTAGCCACTGTCAAGGCCGAGCAATCTGTAGTGGCTTTAGCTTCCACCCACTTAGTTGCATAACACGTGGCCATAAGAATATATCTCTTTCTTCCAGGTTGACCCATTGGACTGATCGGACCAATAAAGTCAAGTCCCCATCGTTCAAAGGGTAGCCATCCTGTGGAGATGACTAATGGCTGGAAACTCATCTTGTTTGGCTTAGGAGCACATCTCTGACAGATATCGCACCCCTTGGCAAATTTGATTGCATCTTTGTATATCTGAGGACACCATAATCCTCGGTGGATAATCTTGTGAGCCAACTCTTCTCCCTTCATATGCCCTTCGTTGTGTGCTGCTTCAAGCAAAAAGTTTACTTCTTCTGGAAAAACACACTTTCTCAAGATACCATCATGACAGTATTTATATAAATTTCCGTTTATAAGAGAATATGCTTTGGTTTTCAAGAGCAATCTTCTCTTTTCTACAGGTGTCAAGTGTTCTGGGCTCTTTCCAATAGTGAGAACATGAAGAATTTCATCATACCAACCAATTCGAACTGTTACTAGAAAAAGATTGCTATCCACCAATTCGTCATTAATGCCTGTTGCCTTTTCGCTCATTGCCGTCCTGGACACTTGATCTGCCATGTAGTGCTCTTTTCCTGGCTTAATATGAATATCAAAATTAAATTCTTGAAATAGGAGTAACCATCGCCAAATCCTTCCAGCTACTCTGGGCTTGTTAATCAGGTACTTCAAAGGTTGATGATCAGTTATGACAATAAAATGCACACCTAAGAGGTAATGCCGGAATTTTTGAAGAGCGAACACGATAGCCAAACCTTCCCTTTCAGTAGTGCTGTAGTTCCTCTCTGCTTTGGTAAGCAATCTGCTAGCATAAACGATAGGTTGGTCTATCTTCTGTGATGATGGTTGAGCCAAGACTGCTCCAACTGCATGAAGACTGGCATCTGTATGTACATGGAACTCTAATGACCAATTAGGAACAGTTAAAAGAGGAGCAGTACATAGCCTCAATTTTAATTCGCAAAATGCTTTCTCAGCTTCAGGAGTCCATGAGAAAGGGACATTCTTACTTGTAAGCCTGGACAAGGGCTTAGCTATTTCTGAATACATTCTGATAAATCGTCTATGATATCCTACATGGCCCAAGAAACTTTGCACTTCCTTTGGGCTTTGTGGAATTGGCATGGAAAGGATAGCAGTGATCTTTGCCGGATCAACCGTTATCCCTTCAACTGATACTATGTGGCCCAGGAGAGTACCTTTGGTCACCAAAAAATGACATTTAGCAGGATTCAACTTCAAACCTGTTTTGAGACACTGCTCAAAGATTTCCTTTAGATTATCCAAATGGTTATTGAAATCTTGAACTATTGCCCTCTTGTCTGTTCCTGAAAATACTGAAAAATCATCCATAAAAATGCGCAGAAATGAGGTTAACTATTTCCCTAGTATGAGATACATAGTCCTATTGAAGGATGCTGGTGCATTCTTCAAGCCAAAGGCCATACGGGTATAAACATATGTGCCCCATGGTGTAACAAAATCCGTCTTGTCTCTATCTTCAGGATGAATGGCTATCTGATTGTAGCCACTGAATCCATCAAGAAAACTATATAAAGAGTGTCCAGCTACTTCTTCAAGCACCTGCTCTGTGAATGGTTGGGGAAAGCCGTCTTGAATCGTTACCTTATTCAAGGCACGAAAATCAACACATACTCTTATTTTGCCGTTTTTCTTTGGTACAATGACCATGGAAGAAAGCCACCGTGAGTGTTCTACCGGAACAATAATACCTGCCTCTTCCAATTTTGTGATTTCTAGCTTTACTGCCTCTGCATACTTTGGATTAAGTCGGTAAGGCCTACTTCTTGCAGGTGAAGCTCCTTCCACTAAGGGTATTCGGTGTAATCCAAGCTCCTCAGGTATCCCTGTTAAGTCTTTATAGGACCATGCAAAGACACTTTTATAGGTAAAAAGTAGGGAAGTTACCTTCTGCAATAAAGGCGGATAGTGCCATAACCAAGCAGCCAAGTGAACCATCTGAGGGTTCTCTTCATCTCCAAGATTTACTTCTTGAACAAACTTTTCAGAATTGGACTCACTTGAAAGTTCATCTCCACTGTATGCAGGAGCAGAGTTCAATTTATGATCCACAATTTGTTCCTTGATCCATCCTAAGGGTATATTTGAGAATGGAAGTTCTTGAAGGTCGCAATTATCTTCCCCAGATGCAGGCACAGCTTTGTCTCTTTCTGGTCCTGCAAGCATAAAATCATCTGATTCCTCATGTTTACTTGCCTTTTCCCTACATACCATCTTAGTGGCGCTAAGTGTTGAATTTTGATTATCTGATTCAATTGGAGATTTCTGTCCTTCAGGAGGTGCCTGCAAAAAATAAGCTTGACTTCCTTGCTTACTCTTTTCTATTTTGTTCAAGTGAAGAACATCAGTTTTTCCCTCTTCCCGTCCTCCTTGTGTTGCTTCTGCAAAATCTTCATTTACCTCACGTATCTCCACTGTGCAGCATTCTGCACTTCCCATCATCCAACTTAATAGGGCATCATCTTCTGAAGGCATTACCTGAGTTTCCATTGCATATCCAGTAGCCTTGTTGATGTCTGATCCTTCTTCCAAATGTATCTGTAATTGATTGTTAGTACATGTGGAAATCCATAACTTGTTCTTTCCCCAATCCTGTAGAGCCTTTGCTTGCCTTAGCCAAGGCCTTCCCAGGAGTAGAGGGTATGAGGTCTCCTGAGGCAGGGCAATAACAAAAAAGTCTAAAACAAAATGACAACCCTGCACTATCATGAGTACCTTTTCAACAATGCCCACTGGTGCAACCCGACGTTGATCTGCTAAGGTGACTATGAAGGGTGCTGCCTTTGTGGGATTGAGCCTTAGTTTCTCCATAGTGAAATCAGGCATCAAATTGATGCCGAAACCTCCATCTATAATAACTCCTTCTAGAGCTTCATCCTTGATTAAAACGGATAATCTTGAGCTCTGATAATCAGCCAAGGGTGCAGGAGGAAAATCCACCATAAAACCATCTATGCTAGGAGGTGGGCACAAGCATGCAGAATGTATAATCTTCAGCAGATCACTTCTTACTTTAGGATCTATTTTTATGAGTTGATACAGGCTAATCTTATGATGAATACCTTTCAAAATTTCTTCAATGTCCACTTCTTGCTTGCCTTCAGAAGTACTCGTTGGTTGATCTTTTAGCAAAGTAGCCGCCCTCTCATAAGCTTCTTCCATTTCTTCTTGGTCCTTCCATCCCACCCTCTTATCTACAACTCTATCTTTGAGTCCTTGTTGTTCCTCCTTTTGGGCTACTGCCGCTTGCCTGGCTCTGGTCATCATTGGCATGGATGAAGACAAAACAACATAAGATTGAGCGGTCATACCTTCTACTGGTGGGGAGACTGCAATCATGTGAATTGGAGCCGGACGACCTCTTGGGCAATCTCTGGTGTAGTGATCCTTAGCATCTGGACAGTGCTGACAAGGGGGTGCATCCTCTGGAAGAGAACACCTGTTCTGCATATGGCCATACTCCCCACAACGGTAACACATTAGGGGCCTATTGTATCTAGGCCGAGTTGGGCGGGTCTCTTCTCTATTAGGTGCATTAGAAGTGCTAGCATAATATGAATCTACACCTTGATGGTTACCTCGCTGTTGTGTCCCCTTAAGGTAGTAGCAGTCTCTTGCTTCATGACCCTCTTTGCCACAGAACTGACAACTGACTCTGTTAGGACAATTTACATTGGAGTGTCCATTATTATTACATATTGTACACCAAACCTGTCTTCGTATGTCCTGGGTAGTCCGCAAGTCTTCAAGCTCACGCCTAAGTTGAGACACTTCATCCACATTATGAGTTGAGAGTGGCGGTATGACCTTCTCTTCTTGGCGACTTTGCTGCATCCTTAAGGCTTCCAACTCCTTCCTGAGTTGCCCGATCGGATCCAAATCGGATGCATAATTTGGTTGAGACTCCACTTCAAAATGTATTCTAGCCTCCTCAATGCGTGATGCAGTTGCAACAAAATCATCAAGTGTTGCATCCAGTCTGAGGGATTCCCGAAGCTTTTTTTGAGATGACTTAGGCAAAGCCTTCTCAATCCATTTTTTGACTAAAAAATCTCCTGGAGCATGAGGCAAACGAGAAACAAGTGCTTTAGTTCTTGTGTGCAATTCATGGAAGGATTCACCTGCTCGTAATTTTAGGTTCTCTAGCTGATCTAGAGCTCGTTCTGAGGAGTCGCTTGGTCGAAATGTCCGCGAGAATGCCACTTTTAGTGCCTCCCACGTAGTGAAGTGCCCATCTGCATACTGGCTATACCATTTGTCTGCAAGGCCTTCCAATGTAGATGGAAAGAGCACCAACATTGCATCCTCCCGGTTCTGCAATCCTCTTCCACGACATAATGAGACGAATCTCCTCACGTGGTCATCTGCATCTTCATAAGCCAATCCTTTAAATGTAGGAAACTTGATGTTAAACCTAGAGAGTAAATGGGAAAGATCCTCCATTGGTGCCGGCGCTTCTTCTGAAGTATCAGAGGAAAAATCTAAGGTTCTCCTATGTTTCTCTTTTGATAATGGTGTTACTCCCAAATCAATGGATAGATTCAAGGATGGTGGAGGAGAGGTAGGCCCACTGGTTGTGGTTATTTCTAACTTGTTGAGACGCTTCCGTTCACGATGAGACTCCTTGTCCGCCCGCGTATGGGTCATGTACCTACTCGCAAATACAATGGGGCGACAATCCTCTCACAGAAATGCAAAGGTCCCATCGGGCGTGCCAAACTGTAGAGGAGGTACTGGGGTATCCGCTTTTAACAAAAGGTAGAAAATGGAGATTAAACACGTCCAGTACGTCACCTACTCAAGGGGGGTTCTCTTTAGGGAAGTGTACCCTTTAACATTTCTGTGAGTAGGCCGACAACGAGAATTTTACAAAAAAATGGTAAATGCTTCACAATTATGGACAACCAATAACAAATGAAGACTGTACTCTGCCTGATTCAAACCAGATGATTACAGAGTTGGGAAATTGATATATGATGCTCACAAGTGTAAACTTAGGTCTAACAAGCCACAAGCTAAGGGCTGACAGATCACCCGAATAGTAAACACACCAATACAAAAGTTTCTCCTATCCGCATAAGGACCACTGATATGCAGACTAAATCAGAACAATACAAGTGGTAAGATCTTCTCAAGAGAATAGAGCGCAATCTACCACACGGGCTCACAGATAAGAAGAAGAATCCAAGCTACCCTTTTACACTATAGTGCTCATAGCCCTTCACTGAGAAGCCTCCCCTCTGTATACACAACAGAGTAGCTCCCACAGTAGACTTGAAACCACCAAGTGCAAGAGAGGTCTTCTGCACAATCTTGTACATGTACTCCAGTGTGTGTTGTCGTAGCCGTCGTAGCCCAAATGAGCACAAATCCTTTGATTTTATAGGCCCCAATAGGCCAAGAGAGCCTTGCCGAATCTTCACATCCACTGATCACGCGCCGGTTAACCACCCAAAATTGGAGGGGTAGGTCAATTATTCTCTTGATTTGAATTGGATCCTAAAAAATAGATAGTCGTCATGAATGGTTGGCGACACCAGTTATTTTTTCCTCTTCCACTTTTACCCTCTACATTTTCACTGACCCTTTGTATGCAAGTTGAGATCCGCCCGTCATTTTTGAATGAGCCTAAGAAGCATATCCCTTGCCTTTGATGGATGGTGATCCCCAGAACAATCTAAATGCTAAGATACCCAACCATTCATACGATAATCCTTGAATTCCTCTTCCTTTTCTGCTCCAGGGGCTACCATGCTAGGGAGTGGAGGGCTGAGAGAGAGGGGGAATCAGGCAGGGGTTGAGGGGAAGCGTGATGCGGCTGAGGGGAGGGTGCTTGCGGGGGTGAGTGGTGTGGGAGGAGGTGAGCGGAGGAGAGTGGAAGGGCGCAAGGAGGGGCGCATGGAGGGAGGAGGGGGAGGGCGCAAGGAGGAAAGAGGTGGTGGAAGGTGGTGAGGGGAGGGGAGGGGGTTGGCAGGGGATGGTGGTGAGGGGAGGGGAGGGGGCTTGCGGGGGTGAGTGGTGAGGGGAGGGGAGGGGGCTTGCGGGGGTGAGTGGTGAGGGGAGGGGAGGGGGTTGGTGGGCGCAAGGAGGGCGCATGGAGGGAGGAGGGGAAGGGCGCAAGAAGGGAGGAGGTGATGGGAGGTGGTGAGGGGAGGGGAGGGGGTTGGCGGGGGATGGTGGTGAGGGGAGGGGAGGGGGCTTGCGGGGGTGAGTGGTGAGGGGAGGGGAGGGGGCTTGCGGGGGTGAGTGGTGAGGGGAGGGGAGGGGGTTGGTGGGCGCAAGGAGGGCGCATGGAGGGAGGAGGGGAAGGGCGCAAGAAGGGAGGAGGTGATGGGAGGTGGTGAGGGGAGGGGAGGGGGTTGGCGGGGGATGGTGGTGAGGGGAGGGGAGGGGGCTTGCGGGGGTGAGTGGTGAGGGGAGGGGAGGGGGCTTGCGGGGGTGAGTGGTGAGGGGAGGGGAGGGGGTTGGTGGACGCAAGGAGGGCGCATGGAGGGAGGAGGGGAAGGGCGCAAGAAGGGAGGAGGTGATGGGAGGTGGTGAGGGGAGGGGAGGGGGTTGGCGGGGGATGGTGGTGAGGGGAGGGGAGGGGGCTTGCGGGGGTGAGTGGTGAGGGGAGGGGAGGGGGCTTGCGGGGGTGAGTGGTGAGGGGAGGAGAGGGGGCTTGCGGGGGTGAGTGGTGAGGGGAGGGGAGGGGGCTTGCGGGGGTGAGTGGTGAGGGGAGGGGAGGGGGTTGGTGGGCGCAAGGAGGGCGCATGGAGGGAGGAGGGGAAGGGCGCAAGAAGGGAGGAGGTGATGGGAGGTGGTGAGGGGAGGGGAGGGGGTTGGCGGGGGATGGTGGTGAGGGGAGGGGAGGGGGCTTGCGGGGGTGAGTGGTGAGGGGAGGGGAGGGGGCTTGCGGGGGTGAGTGGTGAGGGGAGGGGAGGGGGTTGGTGGGCGCAAGGAGGGCGCATGGAGGGAGGAGGGGAAGGGCGCAAGAAGGGAGGAGGTGATGGGAGGTGGTGAGGGGAGGGGAGGGGGTTGGGGGGGGATGGTGGTGAGGGGAGGGGAGGGGGCTTGCGGGGGTGAGTGGTGAGGGGAGGGGAGGGGGCTTGCGGGGGTGAGTGGTGAGGGGAGGAGAGGGGGCTTGCGGGGGTGAGTGGTGAGGGGAGGGCAGGGGGCTTGCAGGGGTGAGTGGTGAGGGGAGGAGAGGGGGTTGGTGGGCGCAAGGAGGGCGCATGGAGGGACGAGGGGAAGGGCGCAAGAAGGGAGGAGCTGATGGGAGGTGGTGAGGGGAGGGGAGGGGGTTGGCGGGGGATGGTGGTGAGGGGAGGGGAGGGGGCTTGCGGGGGTGAGTGGTGAGGGGAGGGGAGGGGGCTTGCGGGGGTGAGTGGTGAGGGGAGGGGAGGGGGTTGGTGGGCGCAAGGAGGGCGCATGGAGGGAGGAGGGGAAGGGCGCAAGAAGGGAGGAGGTGATGGGAGGTGGTGAGGGGAGGGGAGGGGGTTGGCGGGGGATGGTGGTGAGGGGAGGGGAGGGGGCTTGCGGGGGTGAGTGGTGAGGGGAGGGGAGGGGGCTTGCGGGGGTGAGTGGTGAGGGGAGGGGAGTGGGTTGGTGGGCGCAAGGAGGGCGCATGGAGGGAGGAGGGGAAGGGGCCTAAGAAGGGAGGAGGTGATGAGAGGTGGTGAGGGGAGGGGAGGGGGTTGGCGGGGGATGGTGGTGAGGGGAGGGGAGGGGGCTTGCGGGGTTGAGTGGTGAGGGGAGGGGAGGGGACTTACGGGGGTGAGTGGTGAGGGGAGGAGAGGGGGTTGGCAGGGGATGGTGGTGAGGGGAGGGGAGAGAAGGAAGGGGAGATAGAGAGGAAGAGAGAGAGGAATATGGAGGCTCTACACTACTATTACATTAGCGCCTATAAAGTACTCTTTGTCTGTTTTTAAAGCTGTAACTAATCCCCATAGTTCTCTCTTAATTTGCGGGTAATTCTTTTGAGTATCATGAAGAATCTTTGCTCCAAAGCGAACTGTGTACCTTTGCTCTTCTTCATCTTCCTGCCCAATGGCCCAGCCTATACCAATAGGACTAGTGTCAACGGTTAGGATTACGGGCTTATTTCCTGTATAGTCAGTACGTTTCAAAACAAGAGCATTGATAAGCAATTGCTTTAGACGCCTCATAGTTCTGGAATGCTCATCAGTCCAAAAGAATTTCTTTCTTTTTCTCAATAAATCATAAAGCGGATTCGCTACATGAGCAAAGTGAGGGATCCAGATGACATAGAAAACACATGCACCTAGGAATCTCCTTACTTCACTTACATTGCAACATCTCTCAGAAATCCTACTAATGGCATCAGCTTTTGTTGGATAGGGTCTACGACCATAATGGCCACATAAATGGCCAACTATTAGCACTTCATTAACACCAAAAGTTGATTTCTCTAGGGAAAAAGTTAATCCAACCTCTTCAAATCTTTCAAATATCTTTTCACAATCTGAAATATGGCTGGAAACAAACTTTCTACAACCAAATGAATCTAAACTTTCATCCTTTTCTTTTTCCACACACCCCTTTATTGGAATATCATCAATAAAAGGCATCGTCACTTTTGGGATAAATTCATGTAGGACCAGATTCAAAGCATTCATCATGTGTGCCACAGAATTCGTGGCTCCTTGTGGTAAAGTACACATGCATACTAACCCCAAAGGAGGCTTCATCGTGGTCACATCTCGACTCTCAATTGCTAATTGAAACTGATCATACCCTCAATACAGGTCTCCCATTGAATAGATAGAGTGACCGGAAAATGCCTCGGCAAACTCATCTACAATGGGTCCTGTTCCTGCATTCCTAATAGTGACTTTATTCACAAGCTGCAGGTCCTGAATAAAGCGTAGCTTTCCGCTCTTTTTCGGTACCGTGAACCACCTATTAGAGTATGGTGCTGAGGATGGTTCCAAGATTCTCATGGCAATCTTCTCCTTTAATAGTCTCATTAGCTCAGGTAAATGAGCCTTTGGAACTGGAATCGGACGAAGATTCCAAGGAATATGTGGTACTGAAAAAATAATCATTGGAGCTACTAACTTTGGGTCTGCACATCCTATCTCATGTGGGAACAAAGAAAATGCTTTACCATGACAAACAATCATCTTGGTAAACTGCTCTTTTTCAATTTGAGAAAGAAATTCATCTCCAAATTTAATAAACTTCTTACTCTTCTCAGTAAATATGTGACCTATCTTATATCGATCTCTAAGAATAGGATCATTTGATACTCGACGAAGTATGTCATGACTATCTTTGGGTAAGGGTTGAGCTATAGGCTTTATTTTCTTTTCTACAGTTTTGTATTTAGTTTCTATGCTAACTTCATGCTCTAAGAAGAATTCACTAATAATCTCATACTCTTGAATAGAATTAAGAATTATTAGATTTGATTCAAAATTTTCATCAGAAACACTTTCAAGCTCTTCTAATAAAGTAGAAATTTTTGATAATTCAATTATACACTCAATTTTCTCGTGACTTGAAATTAATCCGGTTTTTTTTTAATATTTTTCAGTTTGTTTTCTAAATGTTTTTGTAAGGTTTTCTTTAGTAATATAATGCAAACTAGTTGTAGGAGTACAAATTAGATAATTTTCAAATTTATGTTCTTTGATAGGCGAGACATCAAAACAACGTCCACTATTGTCTCGCTCAATAGTGGAGTCTAGCAGAAATTTTGATCATAGTACGCTCCATATTCTCTTACAGTCAGTGGATCATCACATACATGACTGATCGAGTCAATAGGATTTCTTCTTAAGCTCTTTCTATTTCTAGTGTGGTTTGGGCAAACCGTCATAACTTGCAAAGAATCCATCCCTGATTTGGATCGAGTTCTTGCATACGCTGATCCATCATTCATTGCTTTTGTTTCCATTCTCATTTCAGGTATAAATGGCTGTCCAAGAATCACTTCATATGAACAATTATCTTGAACAAAGAAGTGAAACTCTTCTCGAACACCACCTATCATTATAGGCACATTCGCACATGCTCCTAATAAAATGCCAGAGCCATTATCAGCTGTTCTCATCCGCCAACCATGCTCTTTATCAATTGGCCATCTAAATTTGTCAAAGAACTTTTTTGAAATCACCTTTATCTCTCACCCTGAGTCAATGAGAGCCAAAGCTAAACAAGAATCCTTTTCATCCCCGATTCTAATCTTTACTTCTGGTGTGCCTCGTGCCCAGAAGGTAGAATTGTATTTATTTTCACTTTTTAACATTTCTTTATCAGGTTGTATAGGTCCTAGAAAATTTCTATTTACACTTCCCGTTGTAAATTCTTCATCATCCTCATAGTCACTTTCACTTAATGTAGCTGCATCATTCATAGCTAAAGTTTCTTCTGCCACGTCTTGCATGTCCTTGTCTTGTGGCAAAGGAAAGCGTCTTCTTCTAATAAGTCGAATAAAAATGTCCTTGAACTCTGGTTTCGCAATGGAAAACACTTGCTCAAGTGACATCGTTAGTTGACCTTTTAGAAGAATGTCATTTAAAATCTCCCTAACATCATTTTTCTTTTCAAGCTCAGAAATCATAATAGCATGTGGAGCTCTTCTACCTTTCTTCTTTCCTTTCTCTTCATTTTGCTTTTGATCCTCTTTATTGTCAGGTTTAGAGGTTTCCAATTTCTTTTGTTCTTCTTTCGATTGAACATTTTCATCGGTCGGCTTTTTGCCTTCCTTTATCATTTTTCTCTTTTCTTCTTGAGATAAATTTGATTCATCAAATTGAACTTTTTTATCAATTTTCTTTTCATCTTCTCTTGTTTGCCTCCTAGTTATCCTTCTATCACCTTCTTCTACATCATCATGTTGATCTTCTCGTCTCCGTTTTTCCTCAACATTATCAATGTGAGAAAAGACAGAAGATTGATCTACAGGAGATTTCCATGCGGTCTTGTACATTATCTCGTCTCTAGCTCGTACCAGTGCCTCTATTGAATATGGATTTTGGCTAGGCATTGAAGAAGGCCTATCCTCGACCGGCTCTAGTCTTGCAGCCGAAGTAGTGGCAGTTGCATCTGATACTGTTAAATTTCCATAAAGCTTTTTGATTCCGCCTTTACCCCAATTGACAGACAAAGGAAGACGAGACCTAAAGTCACATAGTCTTCTATCTATTTCCACAACTAATTGATTCGCCTTAGCACTTTTTAATTCTTCACAAGCAAATGATGCGTGCTCCAGACTATCACACCAAACACAGCGCTTTACGCCAGTCCCTCTTTTCTCATTAGTTCTTTGAAAGGGTGGTTGTACAGCAAACTAAGAAGCTTGCTATGGTACCGGCTGAAAGACTGGTTGTGGTGGAACATACTGAGGCATAACTTGTTGATTAGGCCGTGCTTGCCCTGCACCACTACTGCTAGCCCCTGGATCGTTAAAGCTCATGGAGTAAACTTGTTTATTTAAATTAGCAACCTCTTTTGAAAGAGATGCTTGCATGTTCATAACATTTTCCATTTGCTTACACAGAATATCTAGTTGAAATTCTATGGGAGCTTTAGTAGCAATTGTATTATTAGCCGTAGCCATAGTAGCAGGCATTGGCATGTCAACTTGCCTTATAGCAGGAGTCTCTCTAGGGTGCGAAGCATTAGGTTTAGCATACAAAATCGTTTGCCTTTGCTTCATTTGAGCAACAGCCTCTATCTCTTTTTTTACTTTCTCCCAGTCATCAGTTAGCCCATACCTTTTTCCTGGCTCTTCTATTCGTCTTTCAATTTCAGCCCTATCTTCTGGATTAAGTATCTTAAGAAAATATATAATTACATCTAGATTAATAGCATTTCTGTCATCTTCAGAAAGTTGAGCCAGACGTCTCATAAACTCACCGTGAAGATGAGTTAAAGACTCATTGCTCTTAACAGTGTTTAACCACCGCAAAAAACCTTCTCGACTGTGCTGGCTAAAATCCTCGAGATAGAACATTTTATGAATTTCCTTTCTAAATTCCTCCCAAGGTTTTTCAGCGTGTTCTTGTATAGATTCTAGAATTGAACTAGAAACTACACGTCCAAAGTATTTCACTAGCACATCTTCAGGTAATCCCTGGATTTGCACTTGCTCCTCAAATGCATCCAGGTATTCTGTAATGTTTAATCCGGTAAATTTTCCTTTTTCTTTTAGAATAGCTTGGACTGTACGTGTCCCTTGCTTCTCTATCATCATGTTCCTAAACATCTCCTCCATCTTGCATTCTTGATAACGTTTCGAATAGAGAAGAAGTTCCCTAATAGCCGGATCTAATTGCTCTCTAAATTGCCTAAATCTATCACTAGTTGATAAAGCCAGGGATGGCTTTACCCTAATCCTAGGCTTTACTAATTCTAATCTTCTTTTTCTAAAGTCTAATTGATTTCTTTAACCTAAATTTTGACTTATCTCTAATATTTACTCTTTTTTAATTTAAGTTTCTTAGAGATTTAATTTTTCTTTTAACTTTTTCAATTTTGAAGGGTTATTTTTTTATAAGGTAATTTTTATAAAATAGTTTTTCTTGAATTAAGTCTTTTAGTTTACTACTAATTTCTTTAAAATTAATTTCTTTGAAGAAATAAAAGCATTAACTATAAGTCAAAAGAAACCTAAATTTAAACTATTTTTATGCTATAAGCTTTCTTTTTATGCAATGAAAATAAAACAAACAATCTTTCTTTTTCAAAACTTAAAATCTTTTCTTTTTTATGATGCAAAAATAATGGCTTTTCGCAAAGTGCAGATATTTAAATGCTTTAAGTGAAAATTATATTTCCTAGATACAAAAGAAAAATTCAAATACTCTTTTAAATGGTAATATGAAAGTGCTTAGATCCTTGTGTAGATGAAAACAACTTTTCTTTTTAAGTGATGTGTATAAACTAAAAATAAAGAACTTGAAATAGACACCTTACTTGATGATATTTTTGCTGAAGAGGTTCAAAAGTAAACATTAAAACAATCTAAAACACAAAATTTATCTTGATTCTCTTGAACGTTGAAGGGGGGGGTTTAATCGACGAAGCTCCACCAGTTGGAAATCCTTCTTCCACGGTTTTGTCACAGCTTCAATCTTCAATTTTTCTGCATACAAGAAGAAAATGAAATTAGAGATTTAAATCAAAACTGAAAATGTAACGTAAGTCCTAGGCACACTATCGTCACGTTTCACATCGGGTTCACCAAAGCTGTCGTAGAGGGGTGTGAAGGTAGGCTGACGTTCATCTACAAGAATCGCGCTAACCTAATCGTGTGACTGCACGCAGGGTGCTTCTAAGTATGCCTAGGGCCTTCGGTTCATTTTTCAGTTTAGGTGTGATAAAAACCTATATGTTTCTAATATATGGGAGTGCAAATTAAGAACTAATTATTTAGACTAAGGACCGTAAGGACGAGCATTTCTATAATGTTCTATAGCTTCTAATTGATAAGACATAACTAAGTTCTCGTTTGTAATTTTATCTTTAACAAAGTCAACTTCTTCGTTCTCAATTTGATTTGAGTTAGGGTTTCTAACTAAATTAGGTGGGAATAAATCTTTCTTGTCCTCCGGTTCTGGCAAAACTATGGTAATTAAAGGTAAAATTCTAGAAAGAAGATGATCGTAATCTAACGTGTGAAAAGTTTTGTTAACTACTTTATCTTGAATAATTTCAACTTCTATATTTTTGTTATTATTTGAACTATCAATTGAAGATGGAGGCAATGTTCCTATTATTAAGTTTTCTAATTCTTGATTCTTAATATCAGAATTGTTTAAAGATACTAGTTTAGAACTACTTGTAGATCCTATCTCTTTAGACATACAAAATAAAAAAGTAAAGATCTCAATTAATTTTCAGAGAAACAGTATGAAGAATTTCAAAATCAATCTATTTAAGCCTATACAAATCTTAATTGTATCGAAAAGTGGAAGTGCTAGAAATCTTTAGGATTTAAGCCTATACAAAAGCTAATACAATTCTCTTTATAGATAATCCTATACAACTTAATAAACAATCTTCAAATATTGTAATTTTGTGATCCTCAAAATTTTGTATGCTTGTTTTCTCGTAATCTCCTTTTGAAATCTCTTCAATGATCTGCATGAGACATTAGGATTCATAAGTATGGTTTTAATTAGCATAAAACACTCATTAATCTAATTATGTTTTTAATGCATAAGTAAACACGCCTATTTAACTCATGCACACATATACTTCTACTTACATTCATATGCATATGCATTAATTCTAATATGCACATGCACTCATCACACATACACATGCATACACATACACATGCATACCTGCATCTTTATACATATCTGCTTTATGTATATATCATGCATTTTATTTCCGTTTATCATGTATTTTCATATTCTATATTTATATATGTTCCAAATATAAATGGCAAATACAAATACCAACAGCCAGCTAAGTAAATGGAAGTTTTTTATTTCAGAGCATACCGAAACCAATACAACAGAGTTGTAGCAAATCCTTTCCTATATTGAATGATCAGGTTTCTAATAAGTGACTCTTGAACTACAACTTTTCCCTTCCATGATGCACACGTAAAAACATTCATTTCGACACATTGAACATGTATGTTTAAGGATGCATATTAGACTCATATATAAGAACACTTTGACTATAGTGATGCTAATTTCAAGGTTACTGAAAGCCTGCATAGATAAAATGTATGATCATCATAGTTTTGACTATAACTATTGCCAAACCCTGCATGAAAAAGAATCGTTTGCCTTTCAGAGTACACTTCTTAAGATTAAGTTGAATCATAGGGCTACGTACAAAGTGGTATTGCGAAGCACTGTCACTCACAAAGCATGCATTCATATTTCTAGGACTTATTGAATTAATTTTAACAAATTTGTCTCCCATTCAGATTGTCTTTCTTGGGCTTAAGCTCAATTGTAAAGCTGTAGATTCGGTCATGTTTCCGGCTATGCTATGGATCGGCATATGCACAAAGAAAATACTCATGATATTGCGGAGATACAGAAGAGTTCATGTGGAGAACATGTAATGCATTAGAAACTGATAAATTAATTCCAAAATATGTCGCTGCCTTCGAGGTTATCCTTCCACATTGAATTCCGAATGCGAAGATGCATATAGAAAGACTGATACGTGCAATTGAGCAATGATGATTCTAGTTCTGTTAGAACCTGACACTTTATATTGTGATAAAAGAAATCGATGAGCACATATGATTACTATTTGGATAACATAAATATAGAAGAAATCATGCACAAATATGCAGTCGAACTTCAACTACTATTGAAATGATTTCAAAGAGCGCCTACTTCATACCAGAGCTCAAATCCTATGATTTTGTTTTTTCCATTGAATTCCTGATGATTAAACATGGGCGCTGCACAAGCCTCTCTTCTACTCGCCATCTGTCACTATTCTTTCACCAATCTTTTCGCGCTAATTCTATCTCTTTCTTCCGATCAGTAGAGGATTAGTGCAGATAAGTTAGACAACAATACAAATTACGGAACTTCGCACGTGCACTCCCTAGCTACTAGCCGAACATATGAGAAGATTTACTCGATTGTCGAGTTAATCACATGCTAGTTTACTTACCCGATTTTTTCTGACATGGACACCCGAGATTGATCAAGACACGATTGCGCAAGCACACACACTATGAAATCTAACAACATCCATATATAGAAAAAAAAATTGCATCTGTTCATAGGATTGTCGATCGCCGATGTCTTGTTCGTCCCTGGAAGAAGGGAACACGGGGAGCGAAGAGGGAATACTACTGCAAGTGCTTGGCGATCAAAGGTGCAGAGAACTGAGGTGAGACAGATGTGATGGGCATTTCACAAACCACACAATGCCTTATTCTAGCACATCTTTAGTCTCTCTCTCCCTCCGTCGTACGTAGCACCTGCAACAACATGCATACCTTTCTATCTCTCTTTCTCTCTCTCTTTCTCTCTCTCTTTCTCTCTCTGCAACATAGCACAAAAGTGGACTACGCCTATGTTAGTGGTTTGTCCCGAAGAGAGGAGAATCAAATCATATGAACAAAGAATATTAAAAAAATCCCATGAGAAGCTGCATCGGAAGGCCAAAGAGAAGACAACCTGACAACAGCCATGTATATGACATACAGTATGCATTAGTTGTGAGTTTATTCTATCAAGGAGGAGGAGAAAGAAGATAAAGCTTATCCCTCTCTCTCTCTCTCTCTCGCGTCTGTCTACAGTAGGCCGATGGAGAAAGGGGAGGAGGTACAGACAGCTCTCTCTCTCTCTCTCTCTCTCTCTCTCTCTCTCTCTTGCGTACGCACGTGCAGGAGACATTAGGATTCAATAAAGAAAAAGAAATTATATTTATAGATAAATGTGAGCATGAGAACTAAAAGTTAGAGTTAGTTAACTAGTTAATTTAACTAGTTATCTAACTAGTTTAACTAACTAGATTTCATGCATACTAATTCCAAGTAACACACACTTAGAGTTAGACTTCAAATTTCCTACGTATATAATTTCTCTCTTTTGTTTTTCATTAATTCCTTTAATTTATTAATTAAATTTTCTATTACCTATTATTCAATATAACGAAAATATAATAACGAGATACATAAAGTATCATATGACCTATCAAATAATGATATTAATATTTAAATAAATTCATCAATTATTAATAAATTCATTTCTTATAATTGACATATATTAGGATTATGATTTAAATCTATTGAAACTTATAATTATAAGTTAGGTCAATGCATACACATAAACATAAATGCATACTCGCACTGAATGGATTACATAACACTTATCTTTATAGTTCATAAGTAAAGTCATTCATGATTTTAAGAAGATTAAGACTATAGAGGGTATAAATAAAGATAAATTTAAAGATAACTTCAAGGGTTCAGCCGAATATCTTTTTCCATTGTTCTGAGTTCTGAATATATATTGTCCATCTTTTGCCTGCAAGTACTTCAAGGAAAAATTAGTCAATTTAAATTAAAAACATTAAAAGATATACGAGAGAGAGATATCATTTAACCGACTCTAAAGCAAATTATTTTTATTTTTCCATATGAAAATTCGAGTGAGAAAATCCTTCCGACAACGTCGATCCCCTGTTCGCATTCAAAGCATTCAAAATAGGTGCATAAAAAGGATCTTGTTTTATCTCTTCTTGAATTTGGTTGAGAAAATCAAAATTTATTACAGAAACAAGATTACACAAAGGTCTCCGACTCAATGCATCAACATCCTTATTTTCCTTACCAGCAAGATACTTAATGTCAAAATCATACTCTCTTAATAATTCAATCCAACGCTTCTGCCTGTTGTTAAGCAATGGTTGAGTGAAGATGTATTTTAGAATTTGATGATTTGTTTTCAATTCAAACTTAATCGCTAACAATAGATGTCTCCAATGCTTTATTGCATGCACAACAACAAGCATTTCTAAATCATGAGTAGGATAGTTAAGTTCATGCTTTCTTAGTTTTCTAGACTCATATGCGACCACCCTGCCATCCTGTCAAATAACACATCCTATCTGACTACCACTTGCATCACATGCGACCACAAAAGGCTTTCCCATTTCTGGTATTTTCAAAACACAATTCTCAACGACTTTTTGTTTCAATGTTTCAAATGATTTTTGACAGGCATCACTCCACACAAATCCTACATTCTTTTTAGTTAATTCAGTGAGGGGAGTAGCTATCTTAGAGAAATCCTTAATATGTGCTCTTTCATATTGTGCCAACCCAAGAAAACTTCTAACATCCCTTACAGTCTTAGGAATCGGCCAATCAACTATTGTTTTTACTTTATCTTCATCTATAAGGATTCCTTCTTTTGATATTGCTCTTCCTAGATACACAAGTTTATCCTTAGCAAAGAAACACTTACTCTTTTTCCCATACAATTTGTGTTCTCTAAGAGTTTGCAAAGTCTTCTTGAGATGTAACGCATGCTCCGAATCATCTTTAGAGTACACAAATATATCATCAAGGAAGACTAAGATGAATTCATCTAGGAAATCATGAAAAATATTATTCATCAAGCACATAAATATGGCAGGAGCGTTTGTTAAACCAAAAGGTAGAACCGTAAACTCATAGTGACCATATCGTGTTCGAAAAGCCGTCTTAGGAATATCCTCTGTTTTGATCCTAATTTGGTTATATCCAGATCTTAAGTCAATCTTTGTGAATACATTCGCTCCACTTAATTGACCTAATAAGTCATCTATGTGAGGGAGTGGATACTTATTCTTAATTGTTCTTTTATTCAACCCCCTATAGTCAATGTATAATCTGTAAGAGCCGTCTTTCTTCTTCTGAAATAAAACAGGCACACCCCAAGGTGAGACACTCGGTTTTATTAAGCTTTTCTTCAAAAGATCATCTAATTGAATCTTAAGCTCCTTTAGTTCATCAATGTTAAATCTATAGGGTGGTCTAGAATATGGTTCACTCCGTGGATATAGGTCAATGGCGTGGTCAATCTGCATAGGTGGGGGTATACCAGGCAAGTCTTCTAGAAATACATCGGCATATTCTTTCAAGAGATTTCCTACGTAATCTAGAATATCTTCGTCATTACCTTCCTCAGGTAGATTGTTCACATATACTACAAATGTTTTGAAGCCATCACGTATACCCTTTAACTATCTGTATAGCAGAAATAAGTGTAAGCTTACGATTAAAGACATCACCTAGAATATGAATAGATTCATCATTTAGCTTCACAAAGATCGTTCTTTGTTCACAATTAATTGTCAGAGCATTTTTAACTAACCAATCCATTCCTATGATTACATCACTCTGTTTCATCTCAATTACATGGAAGCTTCCAGAAAAGCGTCTATTAGAAAGAGTACATTCAAGGGTTTCAACATATCCTTTAGTGTAGTGTAATCGTCCATTGGCCATCTCTACAAGTCTGGTTATCTGCATATTTAGGGCTATCCCTAGATTCTGTACCAATTTGAAAGATAGAAAACAATGGGTACTACCTGAATCGATCAAAAATCTGGTTTTATGCGTAGAAATCATACCCCGAATCGTGATTACAGAATCCTTTGGGAAAGAACTAACCACCATGCAATGTAAAGTTGAGTCAGCACAGTTACCCTCATCATCTGCTTCCTCAATAATTGTACCATCCTCGATGATGTTTATCGCTTTTGATTGTGCGGGTCGAAAGACTGCCTTGTTCGGGCACTCATATGTCCGATGCCCTTGCTCCCCGCAACAAAAACACAAACCAAGTCTTTTTGCCCTCTCAATAAAATTAGGGTCTTGTTGCCACTCAATTGGTTGACGCCTCCTTTGATTTTCCACCGGCCGAGCAGGGTTCTTACCTTGGTCGTTAGAAGATGGAGTTTCTTTGAATTCTTCATGTTCATTGCAACAGGTCTTTGTGGCCTATGTCCTGTTGCAATGAATCTGCTTCTATTTGCCTTCTGCAAATTCAACTTCTCTATTCTCAAAGTTCTCAGCCATCACAACAGCATCAAGAAAATCAATGCATCTAGATCCCTTAGCTTGATAGCGAAGCTCCTCACAAAGCCCTTCAATAAATTTACTCTTTAGAGCGTTACCACTAACCTCTAATGCATATTTATGAAGACGTAGGAACTGCTCCTTGTACTCATCAACAGATAAGCTATGCTTGTCACTTTCGTGTTGTCGAAAATTGTAGAACTCCATCTTCTTCTCCATATGGTAGTGTGGAGAACAATAGCGTTTCTCAACTTGTTCTCTAAATTCCTTCCATAGAACAGGACCAGAACGCGTTCGAGTCTGCATATATGACTTCCACCATAGCTTCACGATCCCACGCAGATGCAGGATTCCAACTTTTGCCTTGGACTCTTCACTAAATTGTCGAAGGTCAAAGAAATCCTCTAGTTCTTCAATCCATGCCTCAAGATCTTTGCCACTCTTCTTCTCGCCATCAAAGTCATTTAACTTTGCCTTCTTGAAGACTTGGTTAAGGGCAAACTCACCTGGTTTGATATCTTCATAATTGCGTTTTTGTTTTTCGCGAGGTACACTAGATGTTCCCGCACCTTCATCTATTTCATCGTTCAGTTCCATAAACAAATTTGTTGCTCCTTCTGGTTGCTTTCCCCCTCGTTCTTTGCGCAATTCACCAAGAAGCTTTTGAATAAGCTCCTCTTGTTCACGAACCTTTTGTGTTAGAACTTCCATCATTCCCGTGGATTGATTCTGCTCTGATACCACTTGTAGCGTTTCCTCAATCACAATCTATCCCCAATCACAATCTTTCGATTACTCAGAAATAACAGTGGAGAGAAGAACGTAGAGATTGCACAAGGTAAATGTAAATCTGATGCAGAAGAGTAGAACAAATATGACGCAGATAAGAAAGAATTCTGATATTATAGATGTGAATCAATGGTTATAGTAGCTTTGGACAATAACTTCTTGACGAAGCCTCTACCTCCCAACCACCGCCGAGCTATCACAATCGCATTCTCACTCGCACTCTCAATCACACTCTCACTCTCACTCTTACTCTCAATCACAAGGTAATTCTCATTTTTCTATGTGTCCTCCGTGTTGATGCACAGGCCTTCTTATCTTTTTTCCGTTTGATCGCAGCCGTGCTCCCCAAAGAAGTGTGCGATCCACCAAATTTAGAAAAAGTTGAGTTTCTCCAAAACTTTCGCAAAAAGCCATGCGATCATACTGTACTTCCTTTCTTTAGCATACCTGTCAAAAATAGCAGAAAAACACGAAGACATATCCAAAAACATACATAACACATGGTGATACGTGAGCATGAGAATCACGGATTCGAATAGAATTACACAAACCCTCGGTTTTTTCTTTTTGTGTTGGAGAAACGACACTTCTCAAATCCCTGTAACTCAAAACACTGAGGAATTAGGTTAAGCTTGTGAGAGACACTTTTATTCAATTTTTCGATCTGCACAATAGTGTTAGAGTCGTCCGAGGTCCAAATCCACCTCCAAATGCCACTTTTGAGCCCTGCAAGGTTTAAAATTCTAGAGAGAGTAAAATCAAGGCATTTTCTTACAATGAACTAAACGTAGGACCCTGAATGAGGTGCTTAGAACATGACTCACAAAAATCTCACACAGGCACTTTTATTCATTTCTACTTGCTCTACCTTTCCCTCATATAGAGTTTTCCTTAATTTTTTCATCTTCACCTTCAAAATCCCACTGGAAAACATGATGCAATTAAGGTCTAGAGAGAGAATATGAAACTTTTCAACCCAAAATTTTTCCTACATGCATAAAATGACCTAATTATTCGTTCTAAGCATTATCCCCACAATGAAATTCAGAAAGTTCAAAATGAATTATTTCACTAGGAAAGAGGCCTATTACAATTCTTCCCCCCTTTAAGAACTCTGTCCTCAGAGTTGGAAAGAAGGATAATGTGTTAGAAAGTCATCTAAATTCACCCAACTCGAATCTTCTACTCGGTATGAATGCCATTTTGTTGAGCCCATAAAAGTCATGTTGGTCAAAGTCAACTACAGTCAAAGTCAAGGTCAAAGTCAACTGGTTAAAGTCAACAAGGTCAAGGTCAAAGTCAATAGGTGCAAAGTCAAAGTGCTAAAATGGAGGTGTCAAAGTGCACAGGTAGTGCACAATTAATTGTCCACAAAGGGTAAATTGGAGAAAGTGAGTTGCAGGTTGCAGAGGTATTTTCTCTAATTTCCCTAAGGTTCAAAGTGTGTTTTCAAGTGTTTTGGAAGGTTCAGGTGAACCCCCCCTTATGTGCAAAAGTGAAGACTTAAAAGGAAATGTGAAGGTATATGAAGCGGCAGCAGCGTACCATAGGTGAAAGTATGCCCCCCCCATTAAAATTTTGGTTTTATTTTAAAGTCACTATAGGACAAAACAGTGAGTCGTTGGCTGCCACTTGAAAAGACACTTGGGACATCAAAGTGAGCACCAAGATGCTATTGCAGTTAGGAGAGTACGTGATCGACACACTCAAATCAAGGCAAGGCCATTCTTGGACCAATCTTAGAGTAAGCAAGAGTGTATCTCAAGGTCCCATTGCAGTGGGCGCGTGTCGACAGAAGGTATTCACTCCTCCCCCTTTGTGGAAGCTTGGTGCAAGGTGTGCACAAGGATAAGCTTGAAGCAGGTGGAGGTCTAGTGCAGAGGAGGCCGGCGACAAGAAGACTTTGGGATTTTGGGTATTTCGTAAATTGGGCACTCTATGGGATTGTGCAGAGAGGTATTGGCTTGTCTTGTACTTCAAACATTGTATTTGTCTTACTGTAATCAATCGGCATAAGCTTCTAGGTGTATTTTCTCTTCTTGTTTCTTCCCTTTTCTCCTACAAACCCTCAAACTCCTTCTTGTCTAAGAATCAACCAACAAAATTTGGCACGCACGGTGGGACATCCAAGGAGATTTGAGCTTAGGAGAATCCAAGTGCAAAGCATAGAAAAGATCAAGTGTCGACAGAACCACAGTTCTACCTCATCAAACAAAAGGTAAATATTCTTATCAAGTGTCTCATATTCAGTGGGCTATGAGCTGCTCATGACCGCAACCCGGTCCCAAACATTGAGGGTCACCTGCAAGCAGACAAGAAGGAAGGTTGCTAGAAGGTCCTCCAGCCCACTATCTTTAACATCATCAGTCAAGAGCATGGCGGGTCAGGTAGACTTGGAAACTTTACTCTCTAGATTAAATATAAAGTTTCCTTCTTTCAAAGGCATGAACACATTAGAAGGTTTTTGGCACTATGTAAGACTAGAGGCCTAATGGGTAGGGAGGATGCCTTTTTGATTCTCTTGCCTGCCACATTAGAGGGATTAGCTGATAAGTGGTTCAGCCAGTTTGCTGAAAACCATTTTACCACTTGGGATGTGATGAAAGATGCTTTTAAAAATCAGTTCCAGCATGGCAACACTGCGGAGATTATCATAGAAGAGCTAGAAAATTTAAGATTAGGTCTAGGAGAAAAGTTCCCTGAGTTTGTGACTCGGGCCAAAGCACTAATGGCTAAATTGCCAGATCCACCACACGACTTTTTTGTAAAGAAATGGTTGGCTAAGCCCCTACCAGTGGCCACCCAATGCAAAATAAAGGAATTAGTGCTACCTACAGCCTCCATAGAGGCGTTCATCAGCATAGCCACACGCTTGGAGCAGATAAGGTACCAGTATGGAGCAACCTCTTCCCAACCAACATATGGTACAGAAATGGAGGATCCAGTGATACAGCTAAGGAAAGAGCTGGAGGGCTTAAAAAGAAATAAGCCCTACAAAGAGGAAGAGAATGCTGTTGCTCAGTTGAGAAGGGAGATTGAAGCACTAAAGCTCCAAAAGGAGGAGGAGGCCCAGGCAGAGGAATTGGCTCAGCTACGACAGGAGTTGTAGGAGCTCAAAGGAGGTGGCATCAAGAGTGGACTTTGGTGTTCCATGTGCAGCAAGCAAGGTCACATAGTAAGTGAATGTCCTCTGTTAAGTGTGACTTGTCAATTATGCAGGAAGGTTGGCCATGAGGCCCATGAATGCCAATCAAGAGGAATTCCTGCAACGATATACTGGACACAAGGAGGACCCCCAACACCAGCAAATGTGATGGCTGCTGCACCAAATCAAGGTAACAACTATAATCCTAAACAGAGGAATAACTTTGGAAATGGGCTTAGGAGGCCAATCATCTGTTTTAGATGTGGAGAATGTGGGCACTATCAAAGTAGGTGCACCCTACTAGAAAATGCCCCTCCTTGCAGGAACTGCCCTGATGCAAGAGACCATTATACAAATTGTTGTCCTAAGAATCAAGCCTCTTCCTCCGGGCCCCATATTCAAATGATTTCTATGCACAAGGAAGAAGTGTGTGATCCAATCAATGAGCCATCTCCATCTACCAGTGTGGTGCAATTAGAAGAAATAGAATCTTTGACTGTGCAGACAAGAAGCAAGGGGAAGGCTCAAGTAGACATAGGACAAGAATCAAAGATTAAGGAAGGGAATCAAAATAGAGAAACATCTGAAGATAAAGTCAACATAGGTGCAGATTCAAGTCAAAAAGGAAATCTCATATGCACCAGTGATGCCATTGGGCATGCCTTCAACAGGGCTCATGAAGAGTTTGATAAGTCAACTGGAGCCCATGCTCTCAAGGAATCAGAGGCCTCAAAACTACTCAAGTCCATGAAAAAGGAGGTTAGTATTTTTTATTTAATAAAGATGGATGGGAAATTCAGGTCAAAGTTATTGCAGATAATTGATGAAGCTTCCACTACAAGTTTGGTGGCAAAGACGGTTGTTTCACATAAAGGAAAAATTGTAGGGGAAGCACCCCTTACAGATTATAAAAGTCCTCGGCTTACAGTATCTATCAAGGGTCATGAATTTCAAGGAGTTATTGTGGATGGTGGTTTTGGCATGAACTTGATGCCTGAACATACAATGGAAAAGATTGGACTCCACCCTTCAAGGCTTGCAAATTTCATTGTTACTTTGGCAGATCAGAGCAAAGTAAGGCCCTTGGGAGTGATCCCAAAAGTTCCACTTGAAGTACAAGGTAATCTATTCATTTTGGATTTTGTGGTTTTAAGATTGCCCCAGGTTGAAGGAGGATTTCCTCTCTTAATTGGACGACCATGGCTGAGGCATGCAAGTGTCATTCATGATTGGGGCAAGGACACTATGTGGGTACAAAAGAAAGGGTAGGAGCTGACATAGATTCATTTAGAAGAGGGCCCAGATAATCAAGGAAACACTAGCATGATGCAAACAGTTGGCATTTGCATGGAAACAGAATCAGAGGATCAACCCCAAATAGATTTCGAGGAAGAAGAGGATATTCTAAATTGGCTCCAAGTAGGCGACTCTTCCTCTTGTTTTGGAATTTTTCTTAATAATTCTTGCAAGACTGAAGGTTATGATGAAGATAAGGAAAAAGTCGAGGTTGATGGATTGGGAGAGCCCATCATAGACCACAGAAGGGGCAGGAAGACACCCCTCAAATACAACTTGGAGGAGCATATGACAACCACAGATAAATAGGTTACTAAAGCTAAAGGCAAGGTAAAAAATTCTAGTGAAGAATGTTCTTTCCCAATTCAAGAAATCCCTGCAGGATGGATGCAGGACAAGGAGGAACACATTGAAGTCCAAAATACACTTGCTTATGAAGCAATTCACGAAAAGCTAGTAGAAGAAGACAAGGAAGAAGATGCACACGAAGATAATATGGTAGAGAGAAATCCTGTCCAAGAAATACAATTAGGCACTCAAGACAATAATCGGCCAGTTTTGGTGGCCACTTGGTTGTGGAGCCACCCAGGGCTCCTTGAAAAGGTAAAATCATTCTTGACCCAGTATATAGATGTTTTTGCCTGGCATTATAAAGACTTAGAAGGAGTGCCTGCAGCTTATGGAGAGCACAGAATCGCTCTGGTTGATGGAGCCAAACCCATAAGAGGAAAGAGCTATAGACTTAATCCAAAATATGCTGAAGCTGTCTATGTGGAAATCCAGAAGATGGAGGATGCAGGAATCATCATTCCTGTAGAACACTTAGAGTGGCTCTCACCTATGGTTATAGTACCAAAGAAGAATACTAATAAAATCAGAATTTGTGTTGACTTTAGAGCACTCAACAAGGTGACCATTCCAGATGGTTTCCCAATGCCTTTTGCAGAACAGGTCATTGAAGAAGTGGCTGGGCATGCATTATATAGCTTTATGGATGGATTCAGTGGCTATAACCAAATATCAATACATCTAGAGGATCGTGAAAAGAGTGCTTTTATCACACCTTGGGGAACATATGTGTATGTAAAAATACCATTTGGGCTCAGAAATGCTCCAGCCACCTTTAACAGAACGGTCAATCTCATTTTTGGCCCCCTATTGCTGGAATCACTTAGAATCTTCATGGATGACTTCTCTTCGTTTTCAGGATCTCACAAAGAAACTCCTCTAGATTGTTTGGACCACCACTTGAGGAAGCTGCAGAATGTTTTCAAAAGATGCAGGGAGACTAAGTTAAAGCTCAATCCAAACAAATGTCATTTCCTTGTGACAGAAGGAACTCTCTTAGGACATGTGGTGTCAGCTAAAGGTATGGCCCCAGATCCTGACAAAATCATTTCTATATTAAAGTTGCCTAAACCTAAATCCCCTAAAGAGATTCTGAGTTTCTTGGGGCATACTGGATACCATAGAAGGTTTATAAAAATGTATGCAGAGATAGCCAGACCTCTGGCTAGACTTACAGGTAAGGAAGTACCTTTTAAATGGGAAGAAGAGGAGGAAAAAGCATATCAAACATTACGGTCAAGGTTAGTGTCTGCTCCTATTTTGGTCACACCTGAGTGGTCAAAAATCTTTCATATACATGTAGATGCCAGTGCCTATGCAGTGGGGGCAGTTTTGACCCAACCTAGTGAAGAATTTAAAGTGGAAAGACCAATTCAATATGCCAGTAGAATCTTGACCAAGGCTGAAAGGAATTACAGTACTACAGAAAGGGAAGCCCTAGCAATGGTCTTTGCTATCCAAAAATTCCGTCATTACTTACTGGGAGTAAAATTTATTATTATAACAGATCACCAACCACTAAAATACCTACTCAACAAACCACAAGCCACTCGTAGAATATGGAGGTGGTTATTGTTGTTCCAAGAGTTTGATTTTTCTGTAGTCGATAAACCAGGTAAAGAAAATGTTATGGCGGATCACCTATCCAGAATCAATATGATGAATCAAACTAGTGGAATCAATGATGATTTTCCAGATGCTCATCTGTTTGCTGTACAAGCTCATGGTTGGTATTATGATATCAAAAATTTCATTAAAACTGGGTTGTATCCAGAAAAGGCTAGTGCTGTGCAAAAGAAGAGACTGCTAATCAAGAGTAGACCATATACCTTCATTGAAGATAAATTGTATAGACAGGGCAAGGATGACAGGTTCAGGAAGTGTTTGGAAGAAGAAGAAGTGAGGGAAGTCGTTCACTCTGCACATGAAGGAACAGGTGGGGGGCACCTTCTAGGGCATATTATGAGTTAGAGGATATTGGATGCTGGTCTATGGTGGCCTACACTATTTAAGGATGCAGATGAATGGGGAAAGGCATGTGACATTTGCTAGAGGTGTGGACCTAAGCCAACAAAGCAGAGGCATAACCCCTTGGTTGTTTCCACTTCGTGGCAACCATTTGAGAAGTGGGGACTAGATTTCGTAGGGCCCATCTACCCTCCGGCGATTCCCAAAAGAGAGAAATATCTCTTGATAGCTACAGATTATGCTACCAAGTGGGCTGAAGCTATTGCTTCCCCCGACTGCATTGCCCAAACTGTTGCTGATTTCATTTATAGTAGCATCATTTGCAGGTTTGGATGTCCACTTGAAATTTGTACAGATCAAGGTACCCATTTTGTCAATAAAGTCCTACAGGAATTTTTCAACAGGTATAGAATTCTACATAGGACCTCTTGTGCTTACTATCCAAGAGCCAATGGATAGGCTGAGTCGACAAATAAGGTTTTAATCTCAATGTTAAGAAAGGAGTGTATGTTACAGCCCACTTCCTGGGGCATTGCTTATCAAGGTACCCTATGGGCATACAGGTTAGCCTACAAAGAGGCCATAGGATATTCTCCATTCCAACTAGTCTATGGCATATTTCCCATTGAGCCCTTTGAATTTTTACATGGATCACCTAAGATAGCATTCATGCAGGGCAAGAAGGATTGTGATGTCTTTCAGAGGCTCGGAGCACTACATAAAGTGGAGGAGATTCGTCTACTAGCAACAAAACAATTGATAGAAACTCAGATGAAGAGGAAGGAGACACATGATCGACATCTGTGGAGCAACAACATTGAAGCACGCATGTTAGTTCTTCTCCATAGACCTCATCTTCATACACAACTGAGAGGAAAATGGCTTCCACATTGGGAAGGACCTTACAGAGTCAAAACAATGCTAAATTGGGGTGCTGTGGAGTTAGAGACGTTGAAAGGAGAGGCCTTGCCACTGGTCAACATATCCAGGCTCAAGGCCTATCTTCAACACACTTGAAGAAGTATGGATCACCTGGAACTGCATATCTGTCTAGGTTGTACATAGCTTTCCCATCTCATTTTGATCAGTTTTAGTAGCTTTCTTTATCAATTTCATTCTTGTTCCTGGTGTTTTTTAGCAAACCTAGAAGACATTTCATAACCTCTGCAAACGAAAAACTTTTGGGTATTTTTTGGAGATCTTTAATGCAATTTTAGCATTTTTCTAGCATTTTTTCTCCCTTTCCGATGTCATTTTCTTGCCAATTAGGAGGAATAAAAGGAGGCTCTCTGTGGTTTGATGGAAGAAATTGAACTTAGCCATGTGGAAAATTCATGAGAATTTTTTTTAGAATAATTTGGCTATTTTTTGGCTATTTTTTGGCTATTTTTTGGCTATTTTTTGGCTATTTTTTGGCAATTTTTTGGATTTTTCCTTCATTTTTTCTCTATTTTTGGGTTATATTTCACAAAAAAAAAAACCAAAAAAAAGAAAAAAAACAAACCCCCCCCGCTTTCCCCCCCCGCCCGTCCGCCCCCCAGCCCGCCCACCCGCCCGCCCACCCGCCCGCCCGCCCGCCCCCCCCCTCGTCCTGACAGCCCCCCCCCCCCCCCCGCCCGCCCCCCCGCCCGCCCACCCGCCCCCCCGCCTGCTCGCCTGCCCCCCCCCCCCCCCCCCCGCCCGCCCGCCCTCCCCCCCGCCCGCCCGCCCCCCCTCCCCCCCTCCACCCCTCCCCCCCCCCCCCCCCTTCCCCCCCCCCCCCCCCCCCCCGTCCTGACAGCCCCCCCCCCCGCCCGCCCGCCCGCCCACCCGCCCCCCCGCCCGCCCGCCCCCCCTCCTCCCCTCCCCCCCTCCCCCCCCCCCCCTCTCCCCCCCCCCCCCCCTCGCCCGCCCCCCCCCCCCCCCCCCCTCGCCCCCCCCCCCCCCCTCCCCCCGTTCTGACCAACCCCCCCCCCCTTTTTTTTATTTTATTTTTATTTATTTATTTTTATTTTAGTTTATTTTATTTTTTTTATTATTTATTTTATTTTATTCTCTTATTTATTTTATTTTCTTTTTTTTAACATTTCTCTGTGAGCGTTGAAAAAAAAAGAACACTTTTGTTTTTCTTTATTTTTTTATTATTTTACATGGCTCAAAACTTTTGGCTTTGGATTGTGCCTCGGTTGGCCGTTTTTTACAAAAATGGAGTCATTTTCATGTTTTTTGGCACCTCTAGACTCAGTTTTTGACTTTATTTTTACAAATTCCCACTTTTTCTATGACTTTTGATCCAAACCCACATGTTTTGAACACCTTTATCACATGTTTTATTTCACCAATTTATCCAAATGGTCTATTCTCACCTTGTCTTACCTTATGTTTAATAATATCCCATATGTACCCTCTGAAGCCCTCCATTTTGATCATTTTAGCCTCCTCCCGACCCCTGATTCCTACTCACAATCCCTCCCTTTACCAATATGCCCAGCCACATCCTTACCCCTACCTGCCCCATCCATCTTCGCACCCTCAGCCCTCCCTTCCCCTTCCTTTCTACCCTCCCATTGCCCCCCTTTCTGCTTTTCCATTCCAAAATCCCAATTTTGGTTCTTCTCTGGTGCTTGTTCTCTCCTGCTTTTGGTGGAATTGGTTGCTGCTCAGATGTCCTATTCAAGTTTTTGCAGCTCTATTTTCATGGTGATCAGAGTTTTAGCTATAGCTCTCCGGGACGGAGAGCACATTAGGTGGTGGGCAACTGTTGAGCCCATAAAAGTCATGTTAAAAAGTCAACTAAAGTCAAATTCAAAGTCAAAGTCAATTGGTTAAAGTCAACAAGGTCAAGTTCAAAGTCAATAGGTGCAAAGTCAAAGTGCTAAAATGCAGGTGTCAAAGTGCACAGGTAGTGCACAATTAATTGTCCACAAAGGGTAAATTGGAGAAAGTGAGTTGCAGGTTGCAGAGGTATTTTCTCTAATTTCCCTAAGGTTCAAAGTGTGTTTTAAAGTGTTTTGGAAGGTTCAGGTGAACCCCCCCCCCTTATGTGCAAAAGTGAACGCTTAAAAGGAAATGTGAAGGCATATGAAGCGGCAACAGCATACCACAGGTGAAAGTATGGCCCCCCCATTAAAATTTTGGTTTTATTCTAAAGTCACTACAGGACAAAACAGTGAGTCGTTGGCTGCCACTTGAAAACACAATCTTGGGACATCAAAGTGAGCACCAAGATGCTATTGCAGTTAGAAGAGAACGTGATTGACACACTCAAATCAAGGCAAGGCCATTCTTGGACCAATCTTAGAGTAAGCAAGAGAGCATAGTCTAAGGAAGCAAGAGAGAGAAGTGCAAGAGTCACCAGTGTGCGACGCAGAGAAGTGGAAGTGAAGGAGTGCATAGGGAGTGCCTAAGGGATTGTGCAGAGAGTGCTAAGCTAGTCCTGCCAAGTATCTCAAGGTCCCATTGCAGTGGGCGCATGCCGACAGAAGGTATTCACTCCTCCCCCTTTGTGGAAGCTTGGTGCAAGGTGTGAACAAGGATAAGCTTGAAGCAGGTGGAGGTCTAGTGTAGAGGAGGCCGGCGGCAAGAAGACTTTGGGATATTGGGTATTTCATAATTGGGCACTCTATGGGATTGTGCACAGAGGTACTCGCTTGTCTTGTACTTCAAACATTGTAATTGTCTTACTGTAATCAATCGGCAGAAGCTTCCGGGTGTATTTTCTCTTCTTGTTTCTTCCCTTTTCTCCTACAAACCCTCAAACTCCTTCTTGTCTAAGAATCCACCAACACATTTCACCAAAATTTCTACTATAGATCTATTTCTAAGAAATGTTTCCTTCCTATCTAATATTATTTCCGGTTGAAGCTCAAAAGAGCCATCGTCAAACATGAGCAACATTAGACACATATCTTTTAAGTAACCTGACATGAAATACAAGATGCACACTTAGATATTTAGGTAATTCCAGCAAATAAGCAAGAGATCCGATCTTTTTCAAAACTTTAAAAGGGCCTGCATATCGAGGAGAAAGTCCATGATCCTTCTCTAGCAACAAGTTAGATCGGTGAGGATTAACTTTAAGAAATACCATATCATCAACTTGGAATTCAAGTGGTCTTCTCTTTAAATCATAGAACTTCTTTTGTCTTTTCTGAGTCTCTCTTATATGTTTCTTAATTTTTCCAAGTTCTTCATCCATCTTATCAAGCATTTCTTTGGATACTTCTACTTTATTTGGAAAACCCAAAAACGAAGGTGGAGTCAAACAATTATAACCATACATAGCTTCAAACGGAGTCATTTTTATAGATGCATGCCATGCACTATTGTATGCAAACTCAACCAAGGGTAAATATTCACTCCAATTATCCTGCTTTTCATTCACATACATACGCAACATATCCTCAACTACCCTGTTAACCCTCTTGGTTTCCCCATCAGTTTGTGCATGGAAAGCTGTACTCATACGAAGTTGAGTTCCAATCGATTCAAATGTCGCTTTCCTGAAGTTTGAAGTAAATCTAGAATCTTTATGAGACATTATGCTTTTAGGCATTCCATGCAATCGAAATATTTCTTTTACAAAGATTCTTGCAACATTCAAAGCAGTATTAGTCTTTTTCATAGGAAAGAAGTGTGCCATCTTGTCAAGCCGATCGACTACAACAAATCTGGTATCATGCTTACTTCTGGTCATAGGTAGCTTAGTGATAAAGTCCATAGAAATAGACTCCCACTTCTGATTTGGAACATCCAAAGGTTGAAGCATTCCTGGCATCCTCTTAAACTCAGATTTCACCTGTTGGCACTTCAATTATTCATTTACATATTTTCTAATATCCCGCTTCATACACGGCCAAAAGTAAGAATACTTTGTTTTAACATATGTCCTTCAATAGCCTGGATGTGCAGAAAAAGGTGCATCATGACAATCATGCAATATTTTAACTTTTAGTGGAGATTCAGAAGATAAGAATAGCCGATTGTTACAATAGTGTTCCATTCTGCAAATGAAATTTTTCCTCATACGTCGATCCCCTGTTCGCATTCAAAGCATTCAAAATAGGTGCATAAAAAGGATCCTCTTTTATCTCTTCTTGAATTTGATTGAGAAAATCAGAATTTATTACAGAAACAAGATTACACAAAGGTCTCCGACTCAATGCATCAGCAACCTTATTTTCCCTACCAGCAAGATACTTAATGTCAAACTCATACTCGCTTAATAATTCAATCCAACACTTCTGCCTGTTGTTAAGCAGTGGTTGAGTGAAGATGTATTTTAGACTTTGATGATCTGTTTTCAATTCAAACTTAACGCCTAACAATAGATGTCTCCAATGCTTAAGTCCATGCACAACAGCAAGCATTTCTAAATCATGAGTAGGATAGTTAAGTTCATGCTTTCTTAGTTTTCTGGACTCATATGCGACCACCCTGCCATCCTGTGAAATAACACATCCTATCTGACTACCACTTGCATCACATGCAACCACAAAAGGCTTTCCCATTTCTCGTATTTTCAAAACACAATTCTCAACGACTTTTTGTTTGAATGTTTCAAATGATTTTTGACAGGCATCACTCCACGCAAATCCTACATTCTTTTTAGTCAATTTGGTGAGGGGAGTAGCTATCTTAGAGAAAGCCTTAATATGTGCTCTTTCATATTGTGCCAACCCAAGAAAACTTCTAACATCCCTTACAATCATAGGAATTGGCCAATCAACTATTGTTTTTACTTTATCTTCATCTATAAGGATTCCTTCTTTTGATATTACTCTTCCTAGATACACAAGTTTATCCTTAGCAAAGAAACACTTACTCTTTTTCCCATACAATTTGTGTTCTCTAAGAGTTTGCAAAGTCTTCTTGAGATGTACCGCATGCTCTGAATCATCTTTAGAGTACACAAATATATCATCAAGGAAGACTAAGATGAATTCATCTAGGTAATCGTGAAAAATATTATTCATCAAGCACATAAATGTGGCTGGAGCGTTTGTTAAACCAAAAGGTAGAACCGTAAACTCATAGTGACCATATCGCGTTCGAAAAGCCGTCTTAGGAATATCCTCTATTTTGATCCTAATTCGGTGATATCCAAATCTTAAGTCAATCTTTGTGAATACGGTCGCTCCACTTAATTGAGCTAATAAGTCATCTATGTGAGGGAGTGGATACTTATTCTTAATTGTTCTTTTATTCAACCCCCTATAGTCAATGCATAATCTGTAAGAGCCGCCTTTCTTCTTCTGAAATAAAACAGGCGCACCCCAAGGTGAGACACTCGGTTTTATTGAGCCTTTCTTCAAAAGATCATCTAATTGAATCTTAAGCTCCTTTAGTTCATCAATGTTAAATCTATAGGGTGCTCTAGAATATGGTTCACTCCCTGGATATAGGTCAATGGCGTGGTCAATGTGCCTAGGTGGGGGTAGACCAGGCAAGTCTTCTAGAAATACATCGGCATATTCTTTCAAGAGATTTCCTACATAATCTGGAATATCTTCGTCATTACCTTCCTGATGCAGATTGTTCACATACACTACAAATGTTTTGTAGCCATCACGTATACCTCTAACTATCTGCATAGATAGCAGAAATAAGAGTAGGCTTAGGATTAAAGACATCACCTAGAATATGAATAGATTCATCATTTAGCTTCACAGTGATCGTTCTTTGTTCACAATTAATTGTCGCAACATTTTTAACTAACCAATCAATGCCTATGATTACATCACTTTGTTTAATCTCAATTACATGGAAGCTTCCAGAAAAGCGTCTATTAGAAAGAGTAAATTCAAGGGTTTCAACATTTCCTTTCGTGTAGTGTAATCGCCCATTGGCCATCTCTACAGGTCTGGTTATCTGCATATTTAGGGCTATCCCTAGATTCTATAACAATTTGAAAGATAGAAAACAATGGGTACTACCTGAATCGATCAAAAATCTGGTTTTATGCGTAGAAATCATACCCGGAATCGTGATTACAGAAACCTTTGGGAAAGAACTAACCACCATTCAACGTAACGTAGAGTCAGCGCACTTACCCCCATCATCTGCTTCCTCAATAATTGTACCCTCCTCGATGATGTTTATCGCTTTTGATTGTGCGGGTCGAAAGACTGCCTTTTTCGGGCACTCATATGTCCGATGCCCTTGCTCCCCGCAATGAAAACACAGACCAAGTCTTTTTGCCCTCTAAATAAAATTAGGGTCTTGTTGCCACTCAATTGGTTGATGCCTCATTTGATTTTCCATCGGCCGAGCAGGGTTCTTACCTTGGTCGTTAGAAGATGGAGTTTTCTTTGAATTGTTCATGTTCATTGCAACAGCTCTTTGTGGCCTATGTCCCGTTGCAATGAATCTCCTTCTATTTTCCTTCTGCAAATCGAACTTCTCCATCTTCTCAAAGTTCTCAGCCATCGCAACAGCATCAAGAAAATCAATGCATCCAGATCCCTTAGCTTGACAGCGAAGTTCCTCACGAAGCCCTTCAATAAATTTACTCTTTAGAGCATTACCACTAACCTCTAATGCATATTTATGAAGACGTAGGAACTTCTCTTTGTACTCATCAAGAGATAAGCTATGCTTGTCACTTTCGTGTTGTCGGAAATTGTAGAACTCCATCTTCTTCTCCATATGGTAATGTGGAGAACAATAGCGTTTTTCAGCTTGTTCTCTAAATTCCTTCCATAGAACAGGACCAGAACGCGTTCGAGTCTGCATATATGACTTCCACCATAGCTTCGCGATCCCACGCAGATGCAGGATTCCAACTTTTGCCTTGGACTCTTCACTAAATTGTCGAAGGTCAAAGAAATCCTCTAGTTATTCAATCCATGCCTCAAGGTCTTCGCCACTCTTCTTCTCGCCATCAAAATCATTTAACTTTGCCTTCTTGAAGACTTGGTTAAGGGAAAACTCACCTGGTTCCATATCTTCAGAATTGCGCTTTTGTTTTTCGCGAGGTACACTAGATGTTCCGGCACCTTCATCTGTTTCATCGTTCAGCTCCACAAACAAATTTGTTGCTCCTTCTGGTTGCTTTCCCCCTCGTTCTTTGCACAATTCACCAAGAAGCTTGTGAATAAGCTCCACCTCCAAATGCCACTTTTGAGCCCTGCAAGGTTTAAAATTCTAGAGAGAGAGTAAAATCAAGGCATTTTCTTACAATGAACTAAACGTAGGACCCTGAACGAGGTACTTGTGCTCCAAATCATCTTTAGAGTGCACAAATATATCATCAAGGAAGACTAAGATGAATTCATCTAGGTAATCGTGAAAGATATTATTCATCAAGCACATAAATGTGGCAGGAGCGTTTGTTAAACCAAAAGGTAGAACCGTAAACTCATAGTGACCATATCGTGTTTCAAAAGACGTCTTAGGAATATCCTCTGTTTTGATCCTAATTTGGTGATATCCAGATCTTAAGTCAATCTTTGTGAATAGGGTCGCTCCACTTAATTGAGCTAATAAGTCATCTATGTGAGGGAGTGGATACTTATTCTTAATTGTTCTTTTATTCAACCCCCTATAGTCAATGCATAATCTGTAAGAGCCGTCTTTCTTCTTCTGAAATAAAATAGGTGCACCCCAAGGTGAGACACTCGGTTTTATTAAGCCTTTCTTCAAAAGATCATCTAATTGAATCTTAAGCTCCTTTAGTTCATCAATGTTAAATCTATAGGGTGCTCTAGAATATGGTTCACTCCCTGGATATAGGTCAATGGCGTGGTCAATCTGCCTAGGTGGGGGTATACCAGGCAAACCTTCTGGAAATACATCGGCATATTCTTTCAAGAGATTTCCTACGTAATCTTGAATATCTTCTTCATTACCTTCTTGATGCACATTGTTCACATACACTCTTCTTCATTACCTTCTTGATGCACATTGTTCACATACACTACAAATGTTTTTGCAATCATCACGTATACCTCTAACTATCTGCATAGCAGAAATAAGAATAGGCTTAGGATTAAAGACATCACCTAGAATATGAATAGATTCATCATTTAGCTTCACAGTGATCGTTCTTTGTTCACAATTAATTTTCGCAGCATTTTTAACTAACCAATCCATGCCTATGATTACATCACTCTGTTTCATCTCAATTACATGGAAGCTTCTAGAAAAGCATCTATTAGAAAGAGTAAATTCAAGGTTTTCAACATATCCTTTCGTGTAGTGTAATCGTCCATTCGCCATCTCTACAGGTCTGGTTATCTGCATATTTAGGGCTATCCCTAGATTTTGTACCAATTTGAAAGATAGAAAACAATGGGTACTACCTGAATCGATCAAAAATCGGGTTTTATGCGTAGAAATCATACCCGGAATCGTGATTACAGAAACCTTTGGGAGAGAACTAACCACCATGCAACGTAAAGTAGAGTCAGCACACTTACCCCCATCATCTGCTTCCTCAATAATTGTACCCTCCTCGATGATGTTTATCATTTTTGATTGTGCAGGTCGAAAGACTGCCTTGTTCAGGCACCCATATGTCGGATGCCCTTGCTCCCCGCAACGAAAACACAGACCAAGTCTTTTTGCTCTCTCAATAAAATTAGGGTCTTGTTGCCACTCAATTGGTTGACGCCTCCTTTGATTTTCCACCGGCCGAGCAGGGTTCTTACCTTGGTCGTTAGAAGATGGAGTTTTCTTTGAATTGTTCATGTTCATTGCAATAGGTCTTTGTGGCCTATGTCCCATTGCAATGAATCTGCTTCTATTTGCCTTTTGCAAATTGAACTTCTCCATCTTCTCAAAGTTCTCAGCCATCACAACAGCATCAAGAAAATCAATGCATCCAGATCCCTTAACTTGATAGCGAAGTTCCTTACGAAGCCCTTCAATAAATTTACTCTTTAGAGCATTACCACTAACCTCTAATGCATATTTATGAAGATGTAGGAACTTCTCTTTGTACTCATCAACAGATAAGCTATGCTTCTCACTTCCGTGTTGTCTGAAATTGTAGAACTCCATCTTCTTCTCCATATGGTAGTGTGGAGAACAATAGCGTTTTTCAGCTTATTCTTAATTCCTTCCATAGAACAGGACCAGAACGCGTTCGAGTCTGCATATATGACTTCCACCATAGCTTCGCGATCCCACACAGATGCAGGATTCCAACTTTTGCCTTGGATTGTTCACTAAATTGTGGAAGGTCAAAGAAATCCTTTAGTTCTTCAATCCATGCCTCAAGATCTTTGCCACTCTTCTTCTCGCCGTCAAAATCATTCAACTTTGCCTTCTTGAAGACTTGGTTAAGGGCAAACTCACCTGGTTCCATATCTTCAGAATTGCGTCTTTGTTTTTCGTGAGGTACACTAGATGTTCCAGCACCTTCATCTATTTCATCGTTCAGCTCCACAAACAAATTTGTTTCTCCTTTTGGTTGCTTTCCCCCTCGTTCTTTGTGCAATTCACCAAGAAGCTTCTGAATAAGCTCCTCTTGTTCACGAACCTTTTGTGTTAGACCTTCCATCGTTCCCACGGATTGATTCCACTCTGATACCACTTGTAGTGTTTCCTCAATCACAATCTATCCCCAATCACAATCTTTTGATTACTCAGAAATAAAAGTGGAGAGAAGAACACAGAGATTGCACAAAGTAAAAGTAAATCTGATGCGGAAGAGTAGAACAAATATGACGCAGAGAAGGAAGAATTCTGATATTATAGATGTGAATCAATGTT
This sequence comes from Ceratopteris richardii, assembly GCA_020310875.1. Lineage (NCBI taxonomy): Eukaryota > Viridiplantae > Streptophyta > Polypodiopsida > Polypodiales > Pteridaceae > Ceratopteris > Ceratopteris richardii. Next base: position 44,977,281 of record CM035421.1, on the reverse strand, counting down.
TACAATAGCTTTGGACAATAGCTTCTTGACGAAGCCTCTACCTCCCGACCACCCCCGAGCTATCACAATCGCATTCTCACTCGCACTCTCAATCACACTCTCACTCTCACTCTCACTCTCAATCACACTCTCAATCACAAGGTAATTCTCATATTTTTGTGTGTCCTCCGTGTTGATGCGCAGGCCTTCTTATCTTTTTTCCGTTTGATTGCAGCTATGCTCCCCAAAGAAGTGTGCGATCCACCAAATTTAGAAAAAGTCGAGTTTCTCCAAAACTTTCGCAAAAAGCCATGCGATCGTAGTGTACTTCCTTTCTTTAGCATACCTGTCAAAAATAGCAGAAAAACACCAAGAAGACATATCGGAAAACATACATAATTAGACATGGTGACACGTGAGCATGAGAATCACGGACTCGAATAGAATTAGACAAGCCCTCGTTTTTTTTTTCTGTTGGAAAAAATGGCACTTTTTACAGCCGTGTAACTCAAAAACAATGAGGAATTAGGTTAAGCTTGTGAGAGACACTTTTATTCAATTTTTTGATCTACACAATAGTGTAAGAGACATCCGAGGTCCAAATCCACCTCCAAATGCCACTTTTGAGCCCTGCAAGGTTTAAAATTCTAGAGAGAGAGTAAAATCAAGGCATTTTCTTACAATGAACTGAACGTAGGACCCTGAACGAGGTACTTAGAACATGATTCACAAAAATCTCACACAGGCACTTTTATTCTCTTCTACTTGCTCTAGCAAAACTTTAAAAGGGCCTGCATATCGAGGAGAAAGTCTATGATCCTTCCCTAGCAACAAGTTAGATCGGTGAGGATTAACTTTAAGAAATACCATATCATCAACTTGGAATTCAAGTTGTCTTCTCTTTAAATCATAGAACTTCTTTTGTCTTTTCTGAGCTTCTCTTATATGTTTCTTAATTTTCCCAAGTTCTTCATCCATCTTATCAAGCATTTCTTTGGATACTTCTACTTTATTTGGAAAACCCAAAAACGAAGGTGGATTCAAACAATTATAACCATACATAGCTTCAAACGGAGTCATTTTTATAGATGCATGCCATGCACTATTGTATGCAAACTCAACCAAGGGTAAGTATTCACTCCAATTATCCTGCTTTTCATTCACATACATACGCAACATATCCTCAACTACCCTCTTAACCCTCTCGGTGTCCCCATCAGTTTGTGGATGGAAAGTTGTACTCATACGAGGTTGAGTTCCAATGGATTCAAATGTCGCTTTCCAAAAGTTTGACGTAAATCTAGAATCTCTATCAGAAATTATGCTTTTAGGCATTCCATGCAATCGAAATATTTCTTTTACAAAGATTCTTGCAACATTCAAAGCAGTATCAGTTTTTTTCATAGGAAAGAAGTGTGCCATCTTGGTAAGCCCATCGACTACAACAAATATGGTATCATGCTTACTTCCGGTCATAGGTAGCTTAGTGATAAAGTCCATAGAAATAGACTCCCACTTCTAATCTGGAACATCCAAAGGTTGAAGCATTCCTGGCATCCTCTTAAACTCAGATTTCACCTGTTGGCACTTCAAACATTCATTTACATATTTTCTAATATCCCGCTTGATACATGGCCAAAAGTAAGAATACTTTGTTTTAACATATGTCCTTGAATAACCTAGATGTGCAGAAAAAGGTGCATCATGACAATCATGCAGTATTTTAACGTTTAGTGGAGATTCAGAAGATAAGCATAGCCGATTGTTACAATACAGTGTTCCATTCTGCAAATGAAATGTTTTCTCATACGTCGATCCCCTGTTCGCATTCAAAGCATTCAAAATAGGTGCATAAAAAGGATCCTGTTTTATCTCTTCTTGAATTTGATTGAGAAAATCAGAATTTATTACAGAAAAAAGATTACACAAAGGTCTCCGACTCAATTCATCAGCAACCTTATTTTCCTTACCACCAAGATACTTAATGTCAAAATCATACTCGCTTAATAATTCAATCCAACGCTTCTGCCTGTTGTTAAGCAATGGTTGAGTGAAGATGTATTTTAGACTTGATGATCTGTTTTCAATTCAAACTTAACCCCTAACAATAGATGTCTCCAATGCTTAAGTGCATGCACAACAACAAGCATTTCTAAATCATGAGTAGGATAGTTAAGTTCATGCTTTCTTAGTTTTCTAGACTCATATGCGACCACCCTGCCATCGTGTGAAATAACACATCCTATCTGACTACCACTTGCATCACATGCAACCACAAAAGGCTTTCCCATTTCTGGTATTTTCAAAACACAATTCTCAACTAATTTTTGTTTCAATGTTTCAAATGATTTTTGACAGGCATCACTCCACGCAAATCCTACATTCTTTTGAGTTAATTCGGTGAGGGGAGTAGCTATCTTAGAGAAATCCTTAATATGTGCTCTTTCATATTGTGCCAACCCAAGAAAACTTCTAACATCGCTTACAGTCTTAGGAATCGGCCAATCAACTACTGTTTTTACTTTATCTTCATCTATAAGGATTCCTTCTTTTGATATTACTCTTCCTAGATACACAAGTTTATCCTTAGCAAAGAAACACTTACTCTTTTTCCCATACAATTTTTGTTCTCTAAGAGTTTGCAAAGTCTTCTTGAGATGTACCACATGCTCCGAATCATCTTTAGAGTACAAAAATATATCATCAAGGAAGACTAAGATGAATTCATCTAGATAATCGTGAAAAACATTATTCATCAAGCACATAAATGTGGCAGGAGCATTTGTTAAACCAAAATGTAGAACCGTAAACTCATAGTGACCATATCGTGTTCGAAAAGCCGTCTTAGGAGTATCCTCTGTTTTGATCCTAATTTGGTGATATCCAGATCTTAAGTCAATCTTTGTGAATACGGTCGCTCCACTTAATTGACCTAATAAGTCATCTATGTGAGGGAGTGGATACTTGTTCTTAATTGTTCTTTTATTCAACCCCCTATAGTCAATGCATAATCTGTAAGAGCCGTGTTTCTTCTTCTGAAATAAAACAGGTGCACCCCAAGGTGAGACACTCGGTTTTATTAAGCCTTTCTTCAAGAGATCATCTAATTGAATCTTAAGCTCCTTTAGTTCATCAATGTTAAATCTATAGGGTGCTCTAGAATTTGGTTCACTCCTTGGATATAGGTCAATGGCGTGGTCAACCTGCCTAGGTGGGGGTATACCAGTCAAGTCTTCTGGAAATACATCGGCATATTCTTTCAAGAGATTTCCTACGTAATCTGGAATATCTTTGTCATTACCTTCCTGATGCAGAGTGTTCACATACACTACAAATGTTTTTCAGCCACACGTATACCTCTAACTATCCCCATAGCAAAAATAAGAGTAGGCTTAGGATTAAAGACATCACCTAGAATATGAATAGATTCATCATTTTGCTTCATAGTGATCGTTCTTTGTTCACAATTAATTGTCGCAGCATTTTTAACTAACGAATCCATGCCTATGAGTACATCACTCTGTTTCATCTCAATTACATGGAAGCTTCCAGAAAAGCATCTATTAGAAAGAGTAAATTCAAGGTTTTCAACATATCCTTTCGTGTAGTGTAATCGTCCATTGGCCATCTCTACAGGTCTGGTTATCTGCATATTTAGGGCTATCCCTAGATTCTGTACCAATTTGAAAGATAGAAAACAATGGGTACTACCTGAATCGATCAAAAATATGGTTTTGTTCGGGCACTCATATGTCTGATGCCCTTGCTCCCCGCAACGAAAACAGAGACCAAGTCTTTTTGCCCTCTCAATAAAATTAGGGTCTTGTTGCCACTCAATTGGTTGACGCCTCCTTTGATTTTCCACTAGCCGAGCAGGGTTCTTACCTTGGTCGTTAGAAGATGGAGTTTTCTTTGAATTGTTCATGTTCATTGCAACAGGTCTTTGTGGCCTATGTCCCATTGCAATGAATCTGCTTCTATTTGCCTTCTACAAATTGAACTTCTCCATCTTCTCAAAGTTCTCAGCCATCGCAACAACATCAAGAAAATCAATGCATCCAGATCCCTTAACTTGATAGCGAAGTTCCTCACGAAGCCCTTCAATAAATTTACTCTTTAGAGCATTACCACTAACCTCTAATGCATATTTATGAAGACGCAGGAACTTCTCTTTGTACTCATCAACAGATAAGCTATGCTTGTCACTTTCGTGTTGTCGAAAATTGTGGAACTCCATCTTCTTCTCCATATGGTAGTGTGGAGAACAATAGCGTTTTTTACCTTGTTCTCTAAATTCCTTCCATAGAATAGGACCAGAACGCGTTCGAGTCTGCATATATGACTTCCACCATAGCTTCGTGATCCCACGCAGATGCAGGATTCCAACTTTTGCCTTGGACTCTTCACTAAATTGTCGAAGGTCAAAGAAATCCTCTAGTTCTTCAATCCATGCCTCAAGATCTTTGCCACTCTTCTTCTCGCCGTCAAAATCATTCAACTTTGCCTTCTTGAAGACTTGGTTAAGGGCAAACTCACCTGGTTCCATATCTTCAGAATTGCGTCTTTGTTTTTCGTGAGGTACACTAGATGTTCCAGCACCTTCATCTATTTCATCGTTCAGCTCCACAAACAAATTTGTTGCTCCTTCTGGTTGCTTTCCCCCTCGTTCTTTGTGCAATTCACCAAGAAGCTTCTGAATAAGCTCCTCTTGTTCACGAACCTTTTGTGTTAGACCTTCCATCGTTCCCACGGATTGATTCCACTCTGATACCACTTGTAGTGTTTCCTCAATCACAATCTATCCCCAATCACAATCTTTTGATTACTCAGAAATAACAGTGGAGAGAAGAACGCAGAGATTGCACAAAGTAAAAGTAAATCTGATGCGGAAGAGTAGAACAAATATGACGCAGAAAAGGAAGAATTTTGATATTATAGATGTGAATCAATGGTTACAGTAGCTTTGGACAATAGCTTCTTGACGAAACCTCTACCTCCCGACCACCACCGAGCTATCACGATCGCATTCTCACTCGCACTCTCAATCACACTCTCACTCTCACTCTGACTCTCAATCACACTCTCAATCACAAGGTAATTCTCAGATTTCTGTGTGTCCTCCGTGTTGATGCGCAGGCCTTCTTATCTTTTTTCTGTTTGATCGCAGCCGTGCTCCCCAAAGAAGTGTGCGATCCACCAAATTTAGAAAAAGTCGAGTTTCTCCAAAACTTTCGCAAAAAGCCATGCGATCGTAGTGTACTTCCTTTCTTTAGCATACCTGTCAAAAATAGTAGAAAAACACCAAGAAGACATATCCGAAAACATAAATAATTAGACATGGTGACACGTGAGCATGAGAATCACGGATTCGAATAGAATTAGACAAGATCTCTTTTTTTTTTTGTGTTGGAAAAAACGGCACTTTTCAAAGCCGTGTAACTCAAAAACAATGAGGAATTAGGTTAAGCTTGTGAGAAACACTTTTATTCAATTTTTCGAGCTGCATAATAGTGTTAGAGACGTCCGAGGTCCAAATCCACCTCAAAATGCCACTTTTGAGCCTTGCAAGGTTTAAAATTCTAGAGAGTAAAATCAAGGCATTTTCTTACAATGAACTAAACGTAGGACCCTGAACGAGGTACTTGGAACATGATTCACAAAAATGTCACAGAGGCACTTTTATTCTCTTCTACTTGCTCTACCTTTCCCTCATACAGAGTTTTCCTTAATTCTTTCATCTTCACCTTCAAAATCTCACTGGAAAACATGATGCAATTAAGGTATAGAGAGAGAATATGAAACTTGTCAACCCAAAATTTTTCCTACATGCATAAATGACCTAATTATTCGTTCTAAGCATTATCCCCACAATGAAATTCAGAAAGTTCAAAATGAATTATTTCACTAGAAAAGAGTCCTATTACATTTGATGACGTGGCATCTCTTATGTAAATCTTATGTAAAAAATCAAAAGACATAAACAAGAAAGTAACCGCCGTGAGCGATAGTTGCCGCCGCGATGAATCTCTTTGTCACTGTCTCTCTATTATCGAGTCTGATTGTCGCTATGTAACTGTGTGTATTTAATCGTCATAGCTGCGCCTCGTTCAATATGGAATCTATCGAGGCAAAGGGGAGATGGACGCTGCTTCACTTCTCCGTCGACGTTGATGCACAAGCGCCCGTCTGTTGGAGAGGGATCCGAGATGCTGAAGCGCAAAGGGGAGATGGTCGCTGCTGCACTTCTCCGTCGATGTTGCTGCCTCTCAGAAGAATTTAACCTGTTTGGAAAAACCATACAACTCCGTCCCTGAGGAGAACAACAACAAAAGTCTGTCCGGCGATTCTGAGCACTCCCTGCCATCGCCGTGGGAGCATCAGGACTGTTTAGCCAAGCTTAAGTCTTCGTCTATTGTGGTGTCTGTGGCGACACTTCGAGTGTCTATCGCGATAGCTGGGTTGTGGTGTCTGTCGCGACACTCCGGGTGTCTATCGCGACACCTGGCTTGTGGTGTCTATCGCGACACTCCGGGTGTCTATCGCGACACCTGGCTTGTGGTGTCTATCGCGACAGTGCGAGTCGCAGAAGGGCTTGTCTGGCACACTTTTTGAGGAAGCGCTTGGCTTAAAGAGTTTTGGTCTGCTCTGTGATTCGTGATGATCTCCTCGATGCTCGTTCGACGAAGATAGTACGATGGATAAACAAATCTTATTTAAAAAAAAGAAGTGAAAGTTTTGCGAAAGCCAACCTTAGTAGAAGAGGCTTTTCCATGGAGGTTTAATAGCCACTCTAGCTTTTTGCCTTCGATATCATTTTTAAGGTTGGAGGATCCAGCGCTTCTTCTTCTTAGCTCCCTTCTCTATTCGCAAGGGACCATGGATTCCTTGAGTACTCAAATTACTTGGTTTTGGGGGAAAAAGATTTAATCGGAAGCTCATTTCATTATTAAACCTAGTTTTCCTAAGTTTTTCAGAGTTCGGGGTGTCCCTCTTTTGTCATGGATTTGGCGACCCCCTCTCTTGTGAGAAGTAACCTGGCCCCTCCTCCCGGAGAGACCGATAACCTGGCCTCTTTGTTGGAGGGGGGTTCTTGTGCCGCCCTAGGGGCCTTCGAGAGTGCTGAACCCCCCTTGGTCTCCCTCAGTAGATCCGCAATTCTTTCAACTCAGGAGGAGCTCAAGAAAGTTTGCCTCGTCGGCCAAATGTTCGGCCCTAAGCCCTCGCTCGAAACTGTGCGACAGTGGCTTCGCAACGAGTGGTTCCCCCGTGGGCTAGTTGTTTGTAAGTGTCAGTTCTTACCATCAAGCCACTTGCTGCTGGTCTTTGAAAATGCAGATATGGCGTTTCGAGCCCTTAGTGTCGGAACTTGGCAACTCGGCCGGGCGACCCTGTGCCTATTCAGATGGTCCCCTGATTTTACTCCCGACAACTCGAAATCGCTTCGGTACCCTCTCTGGGTTGAGCTCCCTAACCTGCCATACTTCTTGTACAACTTCGTGTTGGACATCGTTTCTCCTATCGGCAAGCCGTTGGCCTCACGCGAGGACATTGGTGGTCTCATTTATGAAGGTGCAAGACACTCGTTCAACACTCGGTGGCACCCTCAAATCTGTGTTGAGGCTGACCTCAGTATGCCACTTCCATCGAAGATCAAACTGGACTTGGGCGAAGGGGATGTATGGGAGCAAGACATCAGTTACAAAAACCTTCCCAACGCGTGCTTTCGTTGTGGCCAACAAGGTCACAGGATTAAAGATTGCCCTTCGAGACGAAAAAGCAAGCGAAATCAAGAAGCCCCCAAAAATGCTCAAGATAGCAATGGTGCATTGAATCACTCGACGAAAGTAGAGGAAGTCAAGGGCCCCCTTAATCCAGAAGCTGACGGAGACGGGTTCATCGAAGTCAGAAGAAGAAGGAAAAGAAGCCCTAGGGCAACTTCTGAGCGAAACAACATGTCAGTTACCCCCTCCAGCAACTTGTATTGCAATCTGGTAAAGGACATCAATGAGTTTGACTACCCAGGTGGGAACCAACTTGAGGTGGACACCGACGTCAAAGGCCTAGAGATCCCTGACAGTAAAGAAACCTTGCAGGAGGGTTACACTACAAGCAAAGAAGACGGCTTTACTACTAGCAACGAAGATAACATGGATAGTGAAAGCTCCATCATCGGATCGACTATTCCAGAAACGGAGCTGAAAACGGTGCCCAGTTCTTCCCAGTAGGAGGCATCCCGCAAAGGAAAACAACCTATGGAGTTACCATGGAAAATCCCCCACAAGAACCTATTGCTAACTCGGGATCCGATCCGAGCGAAAAAGAAAGATGAATCCAAGAAAAGAAAGGACAAAGCTCCCTCCCGCAAAGAGGGATTATTACGACAATGATCATCATCTCGTTAAATGCTAGAGGGCTAACCAACCCCTCAAGAGCGATCATCATTGGTCAATGGCTTCGCAACATTAGCCTAAACCCAGATTTTATATGTATCCAAGAGATTAAAATTGACGGAGAAGACCTCCAGAAACGGCTTAGACATGTCTCCTTGACCCATGTTTGGATTTCAACGGCACATCAGCGGGGGTCCGGTGGAACGGTAATCGGTATTAATCAACGCTCGTTTGAAAAGCTTGAGAACTCCATTGAAGATGAATGCCATCGATGGATTGCTGTTTCTTTCGGTGCTCCCTTTTGTTTTACTTTAGTTTCTTTGTATGCCCCTAATGGGGAGTTAGAGAGACTTAACACTTGGGCCTCCTTGGACTCGCTCCCCCACAACGTGCTTATTTGTGGTGACTTCAACATGGTAGAGGACCCTATGGACAGATGGATGGGCAAGGGTAGGGTCATCGATAGTCGGGAGAAAGAAACGTGGGACAAAACTAAACTACACTTGGATCTAGTCGAATTCAAAGACTCGAATGGCTTTTCTTGGTCAAATCTCCAAGCAGGCGAGGACCTGAGGAAAGCTAGACTTGATAGATGCTACATTTCTCAGAGTTTTACTCATCAGTGGGGCCACCCTTCGCTCTCGCAACGCACCGACCTCACCATCTCTAATCACTACCCGATCGTCATCACTTTTCAACCCCCCACCAAGATCCGTAAGGCTCCTTGGTTCCATGCCAGTGTGCCCTCCTTCTCTCTCCCCTACGTCCATCAAGAAATTTCTGACGTGTGGAAGGAGGCATTCGCCTCTGGCTTGTCCCCAGCCAAGTGTTGGAGAAGTGCGGTCGATAAGTCACGACAGATCATGATTAGATCCAGGAAGATGCTTGAGACTGTGCGGCGGGCTCGTAGAGAAGCTCTATATCATAGAATCTGGCGGCTCGAGGAGGAAGTGAACAAAGGAAAATCTCAAGCCCAGAAAGGACTTCAAAAAATCAGAGCGCTGCTGAGATACGAGGAAGAGATACAAAGGAAAAATTTGCAAATTTTCTTCAAGGAGTGGTGGGCTGGCAAAGCCGACAAACCCACCAAAGAGATGTGCCATATCCTCAAAAGAAAACACAACAGAGAATCGATCCCCTTATTGCTAGACGCAAATGGCAATGTATGCAATACGGAAGAAGCTAATTTTGGGATCATTGAAGGGCACTTCACGAGACTCCTGGGGACCTCAAACCCCCTCTCCCACCATAGAAGGGACTGTATGGCAGCCATATCTAGGGTTTCCCCCCACAGGATACCACTCAACCTTCAATCTCTGCTTCATGCCTCTATCTCTGAAGCCGAAATCATTGAGGTCATTGATGCCCTCCCTTCAGGTAAAAGCCCGGGACCCGACGGGCTCACTAATGAGTTCTTTAAATCCTTCAAGTTGGTGGTTGCCACCCCTCTTCATTTGGTTTGGCAAGAGGCACTCAAGTTTGGCGCGCTTCCTTCTTGTCTCAACAATGGCATTATCAAGTTAGTACACAAAAAAGGGGAAAAGAACAGAATAGAGAACTGGCGTCCCATTACAATGCTCCAAACAGGATACAAGATCATCGCCAAAGTCATTGCCAACAGAATCTCTTGCCACTTGAGAGCGTGGTTAAGCGAGGACCAAAAAGGTTTCATCAAAGGCAGGTCAATTTTGGAAACCATTATAGATATCTGGGAAGGTCTTGAATTTGCAAATGAGTCTAAACAAGAAGTAGTATTCCTCAAGATCGACTTTGATAAAGCCTACGACAGGCTAGAATGGGACTATATTCTACAGTTGCTACAAGATCTTGGATGTAGTCAGAAATTCACCAAGATGATTGCGACCCTTCTCGGAAACGCATCGACCCAAATTAACATTAATGGAAAACTTTCAAAGGTGATCAAACTTAGAAGATCTATCAGACAAGGGTGCCCATTGGCTCCCCTTCTCTTTGCCATTGCCACGGAAGGGCTTAGCAGGCTGGTGGAGCATCAGGTGGAAGCTGGTAACATTAAATGCACCACATGAGGGTGATGAGAGGGTAATTAACCTTCTTTGTAATGTCATCTAAGCTCTGTAAAAGCTTCCCCTGCTTTGTGGGATTTGGGGGGTCCCGTGGGCACTAGTCCCCTTCTCTTGTACTTTTCTTTATTTAATTCAAGTCCGGGAGAGTAGGCTTATGCCGAACTTCCTTTATATTAAAAAAAAATATGGAATCTATGAAAGTTTCGAGTCCACTTGAAAGCGGTGACATGTTTATGTTTATTTGCACAAAACACCTACAATCCTTGCTAAGTACCGACACAATATATATACATATTAGACATATAATCAACATATGTAACGGAAATACGCATTAAAAATACTCTCAAGGCCATAAAATCAAGGTGTACCTCCAAATGAAGGTACTTGAGAAACGTGGCTTAAAATATTGAGGAACTAAAAGGAAGTTAAAGAGGCTCACAGTACACCGAAAAAATATAATGATGAAATGGAAGAAAAATGAACTAAACTATGAAATGAGATCTTACATCACAAGCATGAATATTGAAACTCAATGTGAACATGAATGAATTAATTACAAGTGATATGAGGCCCTCCTTTATTTAGACTAGAAGGAAATTATCATCATGTGGGATAATGTGAGCTTGCATGAGACTGCATGAGGGCATATGAGAGGTTCCCTTGCATGTGCGATTATATGGATGCATGTAGATAGAAAAGGGTTAAGCACGAATATCTGAGCACTCCTCGTCAATGTTATAATTTATGACCCTTCTATTGTGATGGGGGAATTCGTGACATTTGGCATAACTTAGTCAATCAGAAATTTGAAAGGTAGCTTCTTCTGACTGCTAATTTGAAGGCACAAGTTTAGAAAAGGGAATACTCGTAATTTGAAAGGTAGCTTCTTCTGACTGCTAATTTTAAGTCAAAAAGGTAAGACTCCTCATTGGAAGAAAGAGGAGGTTTAGTATCTTGAATGAAGTTTAGAAGGAGAAGCTAGATGAGAAGATTTAAAAAAAATAAAAAAATAAAAAACAGAGCAACTAGCTTTTATAAAGTCCTTATCATTGAAAGAAACTATGCGATAGAGATCAAACGATTTGCGGTCATTGTGCTGCTTTGAGATGAAGGTTACTGTAGTATTTGGAAACATCAACTTAAAGAAGTGAATCTCTACAAAAATAAATAAATAAATGATCTCTGTTGAACATCAAATAAGACACAATTAGTCTATTGTCCTTCATAATCTGTCTTTCGATCATGCTTAGTGTATGCCTAATATGAAACAAATGATATAGATTCATCACAAGAATGGGAAAGAGATGATTTTGTTTGTGCTTCTTATATGTTCTCTTACTCAATCCACAAAAAATATTAGATTTTTCTCTTCTAAAAGTGCTCTTAGGATTCCTTAATCAAGCTATTTCGATCATGCTTAGTGTATGCTTGATATGACACAAATGATAATAGATTCATCATAAGAATTGGAAAGAGATGATTTTGTTCGTGCTTCTTAGATGTTCTCTTAATCAATCCACAACAAATATTGGATTTTTCTCTTGCAAAATGGCTCCTAGGACTCCTTAGTCAAGGTATTTGCTTACTTGCACCCTCCTTTCCACAAAACGCGTGACAACATTATGATATACAAGAAAGGAACATGCATGAAAACTTGAAAAGAGAATACATAGTTTGAAATATTCAATAGGTTTATGTGTAGATCCTTCATTCTTCAACGTCTCCACTCCAAATTTTCATTTTCTATACACTTATACTTCCAAATTTTACTTTTAATTAGCATTGTGGAAACCTTGGTCATAAATTCCTCTTCGAAAAGCATATGCTTTGCTAGTTGCCATGCAAATAAGACAGGTTTGTAGAAATTTTCAATGAATTCATACAAAAATTCTTAAAAAGCCTAAATATGCAAACAATCTATCTCATTTTTCAATCCATGCTTTTAGGCGTAAACCTAATTGTATATATTGTCGAGAAATGGGGATACCATGAAGAGAGCATCCCAATATAACTACTACTGTACATTAAATGTTTAAATGCATCATATGGGGATGCACTTTACATAATGGAAGCAATTAAACATGCATTATGAATGCTCAATGTGATGAGTCCTATATAAAACAATACTTCCATGCTTTCCTTCTCTTCAAATGTATGGATACAATCACTCGGATGTATGTGAATAGTTTTATCCATAATACCTTCCGTTTGCATGTGTTCGCTTGTGTTTCTCATAATCTATGTGCATAGCATCATGTGCCTGCATATCCACATCTTTATCGAGCTCGTAATTTTCTTCTATATCTTCATCCACATATAAGGAGCGTAGAATTATGTGCCTAGGACTTAACTCCTAGCCTATTTCTAGCCCTTGTCTAGTCATCATCTAGAGTTCTCTCTAAGGTTTCTCTCCCTGTCTACCCATAGGGATAGGCACCTTGATCATACTCTCTAGCTTCGGGCTTTGGCAATGCCTCTAGAAAGGAGTTTATGGATCCTCAAAGCATGTACATCGCTAAAACACAACACTCTCTTCCCTTTCAAAGATAGTTTTTTTCAATGATATGGAAGAATCTATAAAACTAGGAATCATAAAATGTTATCCCAATTAATAAAAGTAGTATATCTTGGTGTGCAAAATACATGATAAATAGTCTCTTTGCGAGCTATCCACTATTTACACAAAGAAATAGCAGTCCTATCATAGGGCATGATCTGATCTAGGAATCCCTATAAGGTCCTATGAATAATATCCTTAGACTTCTTACGCCCATACATTGACCACCCGTGACTACTTGTCACCTATAGAGACCTTGAAAAATTCCCCTTTGTCCTTAAAATGCCCAGGAATAACTTGTCAACTGTTAATAATTATAATAAAGAATAATAGTGTGCTCATCTAAAAATACGAGCCACCTATGTAGGTTCCACAAATTCGTTAAGTAAGTAACTAAGCACAGGTCTACGAGAATGTAAAAGATAAAGAATTTAAAAGAAACGTGTAATGTAAACGTCTAAGAAAATCTCACCATGTCTCGAGTCTCTAAGGTAGATACTAAATCTTATCAAAACTAATGAAATAATATTGTTTTCAAATTAAAAAATAAACTACTCATAAATAATGGAAATCTCTTCCAAGTAAAGTTTTAAGATCTAAACTCAAGTAAATCCACTAGATTTACCCATTTAAATGAAATCAAACTAGAAAGAATTCCTACCTTGGTCCAAACTATGGATCCAAGATCTCAATATTTCGTACACATGTGTGATGGTCCACACTCTCGTATTAAATTCGTCATTTAGAAAATCTTCATCCACTCTATTGAACTAAATCCCTTATACTTAATGCACATTTGTAAAGAAAGTACAACACGTACTAGAGCTAACAATGCCTTTACAATACTAAAATGAAATTAGTCATGTGCAAAAGAGCTTGTATTATATGTCACCATCACTATGATGGAATGAACACCCATGCACAACGAACGACAATAAAACTCAAAATGTGACTCTACCAAATACGTTGAAATAATGATAACAAGATATGTGTACACTCATAGCCCACAATGCTACGTATCTAGCTCACCTCATAAATAACATGCATAAAACATTGCATGATTATCAAATGAATTAGTATGTAATTTTATAGTCACTTGTTAATGCAATTGCTATTAAAAAAAATTCTTATGTTCAAATCTTGCGTCTTCGTTTCAACGTGAAGTGCCTATGAAGTCTCCTTGTTTTGCATGACACAAAGTGATTTCCTTAGATTTGGTATAGTATGAAGCTCAAATGAGTGATATCTAGAAACAAAAATCATGGCTGAGTCTTCTCACACCTATGTAGAACAGAAAGTTTGATGCCCTATACGACCAAACACTATATCTCAAACAGATGTGTGTATGAGATAGAACTTGAAGACTTTTTCAATATGAGCAGGACAAGTAGATGAGTACTCAGAATCATAAATAACAAGCATGAAGTCAAACATGAAGTCATGAAGTGCTCATGACATCCAAAACTTAAAACGACTTGCACGAAAATGAAGATATCCATAAGATTACTTACGCATAACAATCACTTGATTTCGAAATTCTCTCAAAAGCATTTGATCAAATCATTACTATGCTTGAATACTTCATGATGAAGTCCATAATGTAAAGAATCATTTTCTTGAAGACCTTAGACTAATGAAATAATATGTACACTTCAACATAAAACAAAATCTCTTCTAGTCTTTGTCCACAAAATTGTAACTTTTATTTTATTAAAGCACGCATTGAGAATGAGAATGCTTTATTTTCTTCACCTTCCATTAGGTAAGCCTACAAAAAACGAGGCTTCCGACTAAGAAAGATAATAAAATAAAGTAATTATCATAATTCATTATGAAGTTTGAGGTTCCACATATGTACTGATCAATCACTATTAGAGTGTTAGGAAGATTTAAAAACCATGGATTTGTTACAAGCCTTGAAATTGAAAAAGACATAGAATGAATCCAAAAGAGAGAACTTCAACGACAAAGAGAGGAGAATTGAAAGAGAGAACAGTTTACTGAAAAAGAGAGGCAAATCAAAGACTGGGAGAGACTTTGCGATAGAGAGAGAGAGAGTTCATCAAAATATTGACAATTGATCACCATGGAAGTGTTCTAGTTGTGCAAAAATCTATAGACAAATTGTCGCCTAATTTACCGGTTTGTTAAATTTTTCATGCGGTTTTTATGTATCATTCAAGTGATATTATCATCGATAGAACGCATTTAAAAAAAAAAAAAAAAAAAAAATCATTGCCTTAGCAATGCATAAGCAATAGTTTCCGTTCTCTCTTTAAGCAACGTGACGCTTATGTGTCTCTTAAGCAACGCTTTTTCATATTAGCTACATATGCATTGACTAAGGATGGATCCTCTGAGTATAATTCGATGGAGTGTGAGAGTTGCATTTAGAGCACCAAAAGAAGACATTTAAGTCTTGAAAGACATTATATAATTTGAGCTACTAACATTTTAAAAGTTGAGGTTTAATCAACACCTTGAAGTGTAGATGACAAAAAAATAAGAAATGTTTGTGCAACTTATAAATTCTGTGAAAAAATGAATTCTTTAGAGTCGTTTCGAATACACAAAAATGTACATTAGATATTTTGAGCACACCACATTGCAATCGTAGATTTATGCTTCTACTTATGATTTTGTAACTTTACACAGTAAATGGAGATTTTGAAACATACAAGAGATAAAGAACACATGAATTTTCTTTAGTATTCCTCCCTCAATTTAAAAATAGATTTAACACATTATTATACTCAATCATTAAACACGTACATATAGAATTTTTTCAATGATCTCACAAACTCAAAAGCCTGATTCCATAATAGAGAGCAACAAGCAATAGAGTTTTTGGCTCGTATAGAAAGTCACAATACGAAGACAGCTTGAATCTACTTAAAATAGACAGGTGGTTATTCATGAAAATCGTTTTGTCTAAAATCAAATATAAATATTCTATTACGTGTAGCATTTCTAACCACCTTTCTAGCGTGACCATTTGAATACATGGAATATAGCTATGAGGAATTTCTTGTTTATTTGAAAACGGAATTTTATTGGCTTATCCATGAATTTCTTTCGAGAAATCTAACAAACTTGAGATAATTCATCAATTTCAATGCATTTTTCCCTCCAACACCTATTGATTTTTACCTCTTCGAGTTGTTCAATACTTTTCCAAGTTTTAGAGATCGTAAGTGCTTTAAAATCGTATAGAACCTAGAAGCAATAAAACCAAAGTAAAAAACTCAATAATAATCACCTGTAGGAAAGAATCGTTTGGTATGTAGTACACCTTTTCAAGAGCTATTTAATGTAAACTGAACTGAATTTGCAAAAATATTGAAGTTTTAAAATATAATTTGAAGAGTCCAAGTCTCGTTTTCTATAGCGTTTGTTAGCTCCATGACTTTCTCTGAGTACTTTTGAAAGAGTGTATCGCCTTCAAGTTACATTCAAGCGTGAAAATACTCCAACAGGCTTTGTGTTAATGAGAGGCATTTTGTATGTGTAAAACCTAAAGACAAATGTGTTTTGTTTTCGCACATGTTCTTCTATGTCTGTGAGAGGCATACTAGATTGTGAGTGCATAGTAGATTGTGTTGTTTGTGAGTGCATGATCATCTATGTGTGCAATAGTTTGTATACATTGAGGACAAGAAAATTAATAGAAGGATATATAGAAATCATGCTTATGAGTATATTCTTGTTATTAATTGTAACATTGTTGTTCGTGTAAGAGACAAGAGATGTTTCAGTGCATGCTCTTTTGTCTCTGTGTGTAAGAAACAGTTTTTATAGTTTCAGAAGAGAGAAATGGAGAAAGAGAGAGAGAGAGAGAGAGAGAGAGAGAGAGAGAGAGAAAGATAGAGAGAGGGAGAGAGAACTCATTTATGCGTGTGAGTGTGTGATGGTATATATGTGCACTAACACAATCTTGTTTACTTAGACTATGGACTCAAAGCATATAATATGCACGTTGCGAACTCTATCTTTTAAATATCAATATTTGTAACATGGATAACAGATTTTTAACTACTTCACAATTTCGTGAACTAGTGACAAGCAAGATAAAAGCGTTTTTTGCGTACTATTTTTACACTACATAAACTTTTAGATAATTGATTAACCCTATTGATTAAAGCATATGTTAAACTCATATTTGGTCCACATAATCGTAGTTTTTATCCATTTTCTATGTAAAGAAAATCAATTCGATTTCTGTTGCATCCAATTATTGCTTTGAAACCGAACCCCGCCGAATATCCTACCGATGGTGTGTTTATAAGTAGTCCGATTGTGGGAAGTAGGTTATAGCCCACTTTCTATTGTTCGATCCTCTCTTACAGAAAAACACATAGCTCGCCTTCACTTCTTCCAATGCATCTTTGGTGTTCGCTGTGTTTATGCGTCATTGCTTCTGCCTTCCATAAGCTGGTTCTTGCATCCTTTTTCTAAATCCCAGCTCTGATGGACGAAACTAGATCTGCCGCACGCTATGACGACCAGGAATTCCGGAACAGATTACGCCATGCCAAAGAAGTCGCTCTAAAAGCCGCTTTCCTGCACCCTGTCCTGAACATCCTCGACCTTGTATGGCGCGCAAATGCAGCACTATTGCTGACCCGAGGTATTGAATTCACAGTTGCCACACTAAGGCGGGCCGCAAGTTTTGAATCCACTCACACTCAATGGGATTTCTATCTTGTCACCGGAGTGCTAATCGCTCATACTTTGCGGCTCCGGCCTGTACAAACTTGGAAGAAGATCTTGTCAGACGCTGATGAGGAAAACGCCTATTCCAGAGCTCTGCCTCACTTCTGCCATCGCCATCTCTCCCTCTTTGCAAACATCACTACCTTTATTTCCCTGATTCTCAGAGTATATCACATTGATTACAGACGAGCACATCCCTTTTCAGGTCGTGATCCACTAGATCTAATGAGTTCCCTTTTCATATTATATATTCTGGAAATTACTCTCTTCTGCATCCATCTTTTATATTTAATCTTGATGTATTTTGGGGATCTCTGTCACATGAAGAAAAATGTGATACATGAAGACTACATCGTCTCTTTATACTTGACGGAAATCTTCAAAGAAGCAGGCGCGAGTGGACGAATCAAAGCAAAGGAGATGGATCTCACTGAGCTTGGATTCAGAACAATCGCAGCCTCCATGAGGAGAGGCAATAATCCTCTTGCGGTGAGACAGTATAGCGAGCGCCTTATTGATTATATATACAATCAGCCTGGATGTATACGCAGGGTGTGCGAATACCTGAAATCGGAAAAGCTTTGGTTGAGAGCCGCGGCAGGTAGTCTTCCAGGCTTCTGGGCCACGCAAAGGAAGATAACTTTACAGACAGAGCTTTTCTGGAGGCTACGTGAGGTGATGCATGGTGGCGACAAAGATGCAGAGTGTGCTATCAGAAGCGCGCAGTTTTTAGCTGCACATTGGATCGACAATAGGGTGGATCTTAAGCAGGAGTATCCTTTCCTTGTGGATGATCCGGATGCTGGAACGAACATAGTAGACACATTGGTGAACATTGTCTCTCAGAGGACTCGGCCAACGTTGTCTTTCCAGGTCAAGGCTTTGGCCGCATGTTGTCGACACCATCTGGTGCTAGAGTACTTCTACCACAAGCTTGATTTGGAGCTTGTGCATGAGAGAGGACATTCAGAACGTCCCATTGCGAAGGGTGAAGTGGGAAAGATGCTGCATGAGCTGGTCATCTCTGCTACGGTCCACACGCTTGGGGGCGATCGGACCTGCAGCGCAAACGAGACTGCAGAGCCAGAAGGACGAAATGACTACAGTCAGGAGAATGTTTCTAAGCAGCTGATTCTGAGAAGCAGGCTGGGACATCTTTGCATGAAGCTCTGTGAGATAATTGATCCTTCGAACAGAAATATATGTTTTATAACAAAGATTCATGCTAGTGAAGCGCTAGTACGTTTGCTACTTCATGGGCGAAGTCCGATCGACGATGATAGGAGACGCGTGTTTGAAGACATGGTAAATGGCATTATGGCTCCTGAGACGAGGGACAGCCAAAAGATTGAGTTGCAAGACGTTAAGGCCATGGAGAGAGTTCGTCAACTGCTTTCTCTCGATGAGTTCTCTGGATGGAACCAGTTTCAAGTTTCAGGGATCGATGATGATCGTGGTACTTTCGTTGAAAAGCTCCCTCAAGCGTTCGTGAAAAGGAAGGTGGAAGATGCGAGGAGGGATAGCGTCAGTCATTGAAGGCGTATTTGTCATACGGTGTATTTGTTTCATGGAAGCTGTCTGTGTGCTTTTAGGCGTTTGTGCATCGTGAATCTCACGAATGTGTGCAATGCATTCGCGAGTCGCTAGTATTCGGAAGCTGTCTGTTCAGCCGTTTTTCCATATTGAATCTCACGACACGGACTCACCAGGTATCATGGTATGCATTCCGCGCATGGTTCTTTTTGACCGTCGTATTGACATATACACTAAAAGTATAAGGGAATCATGTAGACCTCTTTTTGTATCCTTTTCTTTCCGTAGTCCTTTATCTCTTGTCTCTCTCGCAGCAATCCTCTCCTCTCTATCTCGTTCCATTGTTTCAGTTCCCTAACTCAAAACTCTTTCTCATCTAACTTTATTTCTTTGTAATTTGCATTCTTTCTTTCTTTATTTCTCTCGCTTTCCCTCTATCTTTCGTCTTTGTTTCTTATCTCTTATTTCGTCTCTTGTCGGATGAAATCCCTTAGGGGGAGTGTATATCAAGAGATTTTTTCAAATTTATTTCAATATTTTTCTAGCTATCAAGTGATGTTTTGACTGTAGAATGCTAAAATGTTTCGTAAATTGTTTGAAAGTTTAATTGATTGGATCGATTAATTAATGAGGACATTGGACTTCTACATTAAAACTATATATTTATCATTAAACCCTTAGAAATATATCCCAAACCCCTGCGAAACTAATCTTATCCCTTGAAACTAACCTCAAAACCTTTAAATCCCTAGTTTTGACCCTTAGAAACCCCTTTGATTTTGAAGTCAAAGTGTGAATAAACTCATTAATTGATGTTCTTGACCTTAATCATAGTTAAATCCTAGTTTTTCCCATACAAAAACCTTAGGTTTACAGCCTTCGAAATGCCATTCAACCAGTTCTAACCCATTAGTTTCATTTAAACTTGTACATAGGTCTGAAACCAAATAAAAACCTTAGTCAGAAATAAAAAGGAAAAAGAAAATGAAATAAAAATAGAAAAATAAAAAAAGAAAAACAAACAATAGAAACAAAAGAATGGATTTCCAAAAATAGAAAAAGGACATGGAAGAAGATTTAAAAAATATAAGAGATCAAAAAGGAGGTTAGACGCTTCTAGAGCTCTAGAGAAAAGACCTAGGGGAAAGTTATAAATAGATGCCAAGTGCTCATTTTCTTTTACCATGGATTTTCTCTATGTATGCTTCTTGCCTTTTTTCTTGCTCATTTATTTTCTTGTTTATGCTTTTATCTTTCTTGGTTCACGCTCTACGAATAATTTGTGTCTCTCTCCATGACCATTGCTCTCAAGCTTTCCATCTCTAGCTACCATGCTAAGAGAGAGAGAGAGAGAGAGAGAAAGAGAGAGAGAAAAAGAGAGTGAATGAGAGAGAGAGGCATATCTCTCTCCCCTCATTGCTCCTTCCTATGTAAAGAAAAATCATTTGCTCTCCTTGACAAACACAGAGAAAGCTCGATTGAATTAAATGGATGTTTTCTCTCCATTGAATTAAATGGATGTTTACATAGTAAAGAAAGAATATCATGAGTTTTCTTTTCCTCTTTGAAAATTCATCTTGTTGTAAGCATGCTCTAAGTGCAATGAATAGAGAAAACGATTTCATCATATCTCCTCTCTATTCTCATTGCAAATAAAAAGGATTTTGATGTTTCCTTTTTTTATGATGCATATGAGAAGAAACTGGATGTTTTTTTCCTCATATGTTGTTTTTCATGAGTTTTGAAGAGAGAGATAGAGAGAGAGAGAGAAATGGGGAATGAACGATGGCAGAAGGATTTTGGCACGGAAGCATGCATGTGGTAGGAATTTGGAGAGAGAATTTTGATGATGTCACGGTGGTGACTCCAAAGAAGAGGGGAGAGAGAGAGAGAGAGAGAGAGAGAGAGAGAGAGAGAACTATACAGAGAATCTAAGGCAGACGTAGAAGATCGTTCAGGAGAGAGAGACAGAGAGAGAGAGAGAGAGAGAAACAGAGAGAGATGAGGCAATTCGGTGAAGAAGAAGAACATAGAGAAGCAGGCATAAAGAATAGATTCACGTTGCCTCCTAATGTGACATTAAAGAATCTTGAAGGACTTCTATCGGTTAAATTAGATGAGTGAAAGGGATCTAGTTTAGAGATATATGCATCAAACACAGTGGCACCTAGACTAGAATGTAGAAGGAGAATCCGCAAAGATCACTATAGAAAAGAGAGAAAGAGGTGAGAAAGGAGTTCATAGAGAGAGAGAGAATGGATTGGTGTTGTAACGTAGAGAGAGAAGAAGGGAGGTGCTTCTGATGCAGTGAATATAGAATGAGTGTGTGAAGATGAAGAAATAGAAACTATTGGAGAGAGAGAGAGAGATTCACATAGGGTCTGCTTTAAAAAACAACGATGGCAGTGGAGAAAATCACCAATAGAGAGAGAGAGAGGAGAGAGAGAGGAGAGGGAGAGAGAGGAGAGAGAGAGAGAGAGAGAGAGAGAGAGAGAGAGAGAGAGAGAGATATGCACCTCTTTTGAACTTTGCTTACCCTCTAGCACCTTCTTCAACTCGGATAGAAAGAGAGAGAGAGTGAGGGAGAAAGGAGAGAGAGAGAGAGAAAGAGAGAGAGAGAGAGATAGAGAGAGAGACACACACACACAGAGAGAGAGAGAGAGAGAGAGAGAGAGAGAGAGAGAGAAGCACAGGGATGGTAGAGCACAAGAACAAAGTGATGGCGACAAAAGTTGCACAACATAGAAGATCATTGATGTTGGTGCAATTAAGTCCAAGCCTATGCACTTGATCACCTCACATAAGTTTGATGTATTGACATTGCACATGGAAGGATTCGTATGTACAAACTCTTTTAACTTTGCTTCTTAATTACATTTGTAAAGGTCATTAAACCCATGAGGAGTTACGAAGTATATAATTGCGTAACTTTTGGTAGTTGAGTCAAGAGAGAATCAGTTCTATACTTTAGGATGCACTTTATTGGTAGAGATTTGAATTTGAATTCAAATCCTTGGCTCCAACAGAAGCTATAAAAGAGGACATGAAAAGCCCGTGTGTAATCTCGAGATTTAGAGATCATTTCCATGTATTTTCATTGAGAAGAGAAGCTCGCCTCATAGCTCACTCTTTCCTCACTCATTGAGCAATGCTTTATTGCCAATGAAATTGTATGTTTACATGATTCAATTCATACATGATCATTACTTCTTACTCTCATATCTCTATGAAACTCCATTAGAACAGCGAAATTTTCTGAGCTGGTTTTCATTGTATAGTTGATCCTTTCTCTTGATTTAAAGCATGATAGCTCAAACAGTTTTTCTACTTTAATCCTACAAAGTTTCATTAGTAATGCTTCTCACGATCATTAGATATCAATCAATGTCTCCTCAATGGTTTGTGACTATCAAGGTCCGTCAAAGTAAGGATGGATGTTTAATTGACTAAACATATTTCTCTGCATATAGCTCATCATTTTAGATGACTTCACTCATGATTGGTAGCTTTTTAAGCTAATTGAAGTTCCCCAAAAGGAATTCCATCAATTGTTGTTGTACTTAGAGAATGGTGCAAAACTTTGATTAGGTGTCTCAACCAAAATAGCAAGTTTTAAACCTTGGATCATATGCCTACCTATTTTTTTTAATCCTATCATGAGTGTATCATCTTCCAAGCAACATATGTGATTGCTTATGTTTATTAGCTACTTAAAGAGGCTCACAACACTCTCTTGCCATCGCTTATAGCAGGTGTGAAGCAAGTTTTAGCTGCATCAACTCATCTCATGTGAGTATCCACCATCTCCTCCAACAGTGGTATCAGATCAACAAGCATAATGAAGATGGGAGATGGATTTCCATCCTTCATTGACAAATTGGACAAGAACAGCTACTCAGCATGGTCCCTAAGGATGCAAGCCTACCTTCAAGGGACAAGATTATGTGAATACATCTCAAGAGATGAAGACATGCCAATCTTGAGGAGCAGGCATCAATCAACAAAGAAAGAGCAAGAGAGGCTAGCTACATGGTGTGCAAATGATGGTCTTGCCAAGTCATATCTATTAAACTCAATTTGTGATTTCTTATTGCCACATGTTGAAAATTTTAACACGTCCCAAGAGACTTGGGAAGTGCTTTCATCCTACTTCTCCTCAAACACAAGAGCTAGAAAGAATCAATTGTGGATGGAATTTTCAACCCTCAAGAAACAACCAAAGCAAGGAGTAGCTAATTATGTAACCAAAATGAAAACGTTTGACACATAAGGAACCCATGGCATGAGAGTCCATGTATGGGCAAAAATGAAGTAACTATTGAAATTTTCATGTCGTTGTACACCCAATCATGTCCATCCCTCTAATATATACTTTCTCTCACACATGTTATACCATGCCAGAGGGAGGCACTGTGAGCCTCCTTTTCTTGAAGTACAAGTACATTGTTTGACGTAAGTGTTGCTCGCCCCAAAATGTGCAAAATGCCTCATTAGTAAGTTCCTGCATGTCACACGAGCTAAAACATGTGAATGCACCTCCACTCCTCATTTTCAAGCGCTACAAATACCAAATGATTGGTGAGAATGATGCAAACCCAATTGCCAGTACTATCGAAACTCAATAGTTCAACAATAGTTGAACAATAGTTCAACAATAGTTTGTTGTACAAAAATTCTAGATCAACTCCAATTAGTGTGAGTTATATGTCTTTATAAATCTTGAAAAATAATTCTTCAAGTGGGCTGAAAATCATCAAAATGAAACACTTGAGAGAGGATCAACATGCATCTGAAGTTGATTGGTTGCTAGGCAAGCACTAGCTTGAAATTGTATTTGTAGGACCTTGATCCACTTTACACTTAGCCATGAGGTGCTTGTATGCTTGCTCATAGACTGAAATTGGAGTTTCTTATCCCATGTGCCACGCCATACAAAGAGCAAGAGGTTGTAAATGTGATCCTTTCATGAATAACAAATCAACTAAAGGGGATGCTCCGGTCATCTTCTGCTCACACCATAGAGTAGAACCAACCCATCTATCCTACCTATGAGATTTTGTGGATGTCCGTTTTTGGCCCTCCACTATGGATGGTCGCATTATCGAAACCTTGGAGGACACATCTCCGCAATATTGTTTCTTCAAGAAATCCAGTATCTTTTTTAGACATGGAAAAAGATTAAAAAAACTAGCATTTTTTTCTCGTTATCTCTCCCTCCCTCTCTCACTCTCTCTCTCTCTCTCTGTCTCACCTTAAAAATCATACCTATGGAGGATGTTCTTCAAGTATAAACGTTCAATCAAATGCTGAATATTCATCTCTAAAGAACAGGATAGACATTGAAGATTTCATGAAAGCTAATAGACAGCAATGAGCCCAAGGTCTCCAACCATGAACCCTTATCCAAAGTCTTATATAAATAAAGTGTACTTCAATAAAGAGAACGAGTACGTCTCCGGATCGATTTTTCCAAGTGGTATGTAGTTGTATTCTCAATAGACATCCTTCGTGACTCCTCAACATTGCTAAAGGATGAAAATTTTATTCATGCTATTTTCCTATTGGAACATCATATTAGAAAGATGAACGATGCCACATACGAATGTCAAGCAAACACGTATTTTATCCAACTCTAATCACTACAAGATATAGCAAGTTGAAAACATAGGTTTAATAAAAACAACTATCTCCCATGCGACTTCTGTCCATTAATAACCACAAAAAACCAGACTTTCTCACCCAAAAACGACTCACTCTAAAATAAAATCTATGAGTATTTATGAAGTCCTCGAGTGCCTCCAACGATTCTTTGTATGCTTCATCGTTTGTCTTTCTAAGTGATCTTTATTACATAGTACGCAATCTTTATTCGTCCAAAGAGGCGGCACTTAAGCACATACTCATGAGTGCATAAGAAATGAACAAAGGTTACATGGAGATTGTCAATTCATTAAATAAGGGAAATCATCATTACAATCTAATTATTCTAAGCCCTTCCATATTTATACGAGCCCAAGCCGTCATGAAAATATACAGCATTATCACACTTCCAGTCAAATATTCTTAACTAATTCGTGTCTAAATCAAATAGTTACTAGTAGCCCTTCTATTTATTTATGAAAAACCTAGAACATATTCCGAATAGAGTCACCTAAATTGTATACCGCATCTACGATTTATTGGACAAAAAGGTTTTCGAGGTACGAGAGTGCATCCAAAAATGTACCACATTCGTGTAGAGGGTGCTAAAGTGTATCCTTGGTGGGTGCGTTACGCATGTTTATAATTGCATATAAAGTGTTTTAAGAGTACTACATGTTAACTACTACATGTTTAATAGAAAAATAAGTATGTTTGTGTGCATGTCTATATATACGTATGCATGTATCTCGATATGCATATATGAGTGTATGTATGTATGTGTGTGAGTATGAGCTCATATGTGTATGTATTTTTTTTTACATGTATGTGTGTATATATATGTGTATGTACCTATGTGTTAACGTACCTACATTCATACCTACATGCATACATACATACAGACATTCAAACACATATACAGTCAAACATGCACATAAATTGTATATGTCTGTGTTTGTGTGTATATGTGTGTATACAGACTTGTGTATGCCCAACATCCTAAATTTAGACTTAAGATTAATTTTTACAGATCTTCATAACAAGAAACATGGTGTGGCTTACTGTTTAAGTTGTTGAACTTGTATTATGAGGTCCTGGGTGCAAGTGAAGCAAGGAGGAAGAAGAGTTGCCTACATGGGAAGATTGTAATGAATTAAATGAGTGTGTCATTGGTTCAAACACAGTTGAGAACGCATAAATTTTGTTTACTCTTGTGGAAGCCCAAAGTACGAAAGTTAGACTCAAGTGTAGTCACTCCTTTTCCTTCAACCAAGTTAACTGTTGAAGGTGTTGGTATGTTCTAAAAGTTTTAACTTTAGATAAATAGAACACTTGAAACACTTGTAGCTACACGGATGACATATTAATGGTTATTATCCGCCTACAAGAGTGGGAAGAAACTTGGACAAAGTTATATATAGAAGCACAAGATTGGGAGCAGCATCATCTTTCTTGTAGATGGTGGTCCAAATTCTCTACTATATATATATATATATATATATATATATATATATATATATATATATATATATATATATATATATATATATATATATATATATATATATATATTCGGTGTGTTTGTTTGACTTAAGCGATTCATGACCAATTCGTACATTTCGTCTTCATTATTATCTTTTCTCTTTTTTGCGGTCTTCTATTTACCCATATTTGCCCCACTTCCTCTCTTTCTCTCTTTCTCTTGTAATTTTAATACATATCTTATCTATCCTTCTCTTTTAACTAGAATCTTTGGTTTCATAAGCATGCTCTCTTTTTTTTCTATCTCTATCAATCTTATAGTGCCCGGTGTGGGAGCGATTCGTGACGACTGGCGGATCAATTCAATCGTCTTGCTAACGGCGCTGTCGGGATGAAATCCCGCAAGGAGTGTGCACTCAGTTTTTTTTCAAAAGTTCATTATTTTTTAGTTTGTGTGATGTTTTTGATCGAGAGAGTGGTATATTTTGTACATATTTTGGCCGAATTAATTGATTGTGCGATGCAAAAACAAGTTTGAGATGTGTGTTAGACCCGTGTATATAAACAACAAACATTAGACCCATAAAAACCTAGGTTTGACCCTTCAAAACCCCTGAAACTGAGGGTTTACCCCCCTGAAAAATGAACTTGAACCCTTGGAAACCCTTGGAATTTAAGTCAAAAACTGTAAATAAACCCATGAATTGGCGAGTTTGAGATAATTGTGAGCAAACGCTAAGTTTTCCCGACCAAAAACCCTAGGTCGGACCCTTGGAAATGGCGGGTTTTGTAGGTCAAACCCTAAAAACCAATTAAATTGTAAATATCCAGTGTGAAACCAAAACCATAGTATAGGGGAAAAATTAAAAAGTCCGCCAAAAATAGAAAGTTCATTGAGGAGGTTAGAACGTTCTAGAAGCGAGTCCAAGGGGGGGGCCTATAAATAAGTGCTAATTCATTTGTTTCTTCCCTACTCCGTGGATCTTGCTCGTGGATTGTCACCTCCAGGTATGCTCCTTGTTCTAAGTGCTCCATTCATGTTTGCTTTCCTATTCATAATGCTATGGAGGATGTGCATGTATCTGAGCATTACCATACGTATTTGAGGAGACAGTAATCGTTCTGTAATCTGCATCAAATTATTGGGCGAGGGCTTCTTGAATGTGTTTGTATATGTGTTATAACTCATTAACCACGTGAAAGAAAAAGATGGCGAGTAGCTGGCGGATGATGCGCGTTGGAGAGAGAGATTGGATGCCAATTCACTCAGATGAATGGTGTTTGTATATATGAATTCTTGTTTCTGCCGAGTTTGAAATTGAGGAAGTGCGATGGACAGTCGACTTTAATGGTGGAAGTCTGTACATGTCTAGACATCTCATGTCGATGATCGAACAACATCATGTGTGGCTAAAAATATGGAGAGCTGATTGGCAGAGTCGACGTGTAGACGTTCAAAGGGAGAGAGCAATATGGTCTGAATGGCGGCGCATGTCCACTGCTGATGTATGGTTGGAACTTGGCAGAGATGTTCGGAGAGGAGGAGGCGGCTGGGCGGCGCTGTAGCTGAGATCCGCGAGTGAGAGAGATAGAGTCTAGAGACTCTGTATTAGAGATCACGTCGGTGGCTGGCAAAAATTGGCGGCAGGCTGACGTGGAGGCGCATAGAGAGAGATCATTGCCTGGCGGCGCTCGCGCGTGGATCACAAGAAGAGAGAGAGAGACAGTGAAGAGAAAAACAGAGAGAGAGAAGAAAGAGTCGACCGACAGACAAGGAATCGGTCTCGGCGGAGGAGAGAGAAGGATCGCTTAAGTCTTGGCGCTGCGTGACTGGAGACTGGAGAGAGACTCGGAGGATTTAGAGAGTCTTATCATTGGGTACTGTAGAAATGGATGCGCGGCGCTGATCTGGCTGGCAAAGAGTCCACAGAGAGAGGAGGTACGCACGGCACTAGTAGCGCTCCAGAGTCCAGATGCGTGAGAGAGATTCAAGCGGCTATGCGTACGTCAGAGAAAACGAGAGAGAGAGGAAGCATGGGGGCCTCCTACTGTCGCGCAGAGCTTCTGTCGGCAGGGAAGAGTCATAGAGAGAGAGAGAGGGAATCTCTCCCCCTCCCACGGCGGCGCAGCACACGCACGCGAGAGAGAGAGAGAGAAAGAGAGAGAGAGAAACAGAGAGATGGGAGAAAAGGCGGTGGCTCAATAAGGAGGGACATGAGAGAAATAAAAGATCCGATTAAACGAACCTATGTCAGGGCAATGAACGTAAAAAGAGTCCATCATTATTTTGATTATCGAATTGAAAAAAATGCCACATGGATTTATGGTTATGTATGTCATCTGTACTAAATTCGAAGGTTCTAGAATAAATGTGTGGCAAAATGCTAATGGAATATGAAGAAATTTGTTACAAAAATTTCCATTGCATAATTATGGTGAGTTCAAAATGATAGGGTATTATGAGGATATATGGAGGATTTCACATTATGTCATGTTTACCATTTGTTCATGGAGATTTAGCGAATCCGTTAAAGCTTGAATTAATTCTAGAAAATATGATCGTCACACTAGTAGACATGCATTTTCAACATGGGAAATCCATCACCGGAGTTGTTGTAAATTTTTAAATGCTCGAAGACAAAGGGATTTTTGTTTTTCCTCTTTTGAGTACTATTGTTTTTAAGAACATTAAAATGGTTGAGAAGATGATTTTAACCTAAGGTACTAACATGATTTTAAAAACCTACCCCGTGGTCTTTCTTGTGGAACCTTCCTACAGCCCAACCCTGTGGGTTTCTTCTGTGGAACGCTTCTCCAGGTTTATTGCGGTTTCTGATTATCTGAAGTAAAGAGAAGGAAGGCCATTGCTGAGGGTACCTGAAATAAAGAGCAGATTGAAGACCTAAAGAAAAGCTTGGACCGCGAAGACCGAAGCAGAATCCCGTAGGCGATTTCTCGCACTGTAGCGAGGGATCTAGTATACATCGGCCGGCCTGCACTGTAGCGGCGGCTTCCATATTATATCATCGCACCGCACTATAGCGGTTTTATTGTACCCTCGGCCCGCACTGTAGCGGCGTGTATTGTATCATTCATTTTATTGGAGGCTTCAGTTCTGTTTCTGATTGTAACTTCGAGCTTGATCTACATCACGTGTATCACTGCGGTACCCGATCGCGTCTCGACACTTCCGAGGGGCGAGGGTCCCACACCCTACGAGGATCGTGCACGCTCTGGAGAGCACAGGCGAGGCGCCCAGCGCGTAGACGCCGCTCGCAGTACAGCGGGAACGGCGCACCAGAGCGGGGCCTGATCCAACCCCACGCGCCGGCTTCCCGCCACGACCTCCTTCTTCCCGACACCTGAACCCGACGTGAAGCGAGATGGTTGCCCGGTGATCCTCGACGCGTCACCCACTCCTTGAGAAGATAGACGGGAACCTCGGCATCGGACAGAGATTTCAGGTACTAGCATCTCAAGTTATTTGATTTTTTCGCATTGTTTCACACACACATTGAACACAAAGGTTGTCTTGTTGTCTGAGTTTGAGCATTCACTATTTGTGCTAGTTTAGTCCATATATCTGTGCACAAGAAACTAAAATGAACAAAATGATTGAGGAACAGTTTGCGAAATACGAAGAGCGAATTAAGGAAATAGAATTTAGCACGAATGAATCTATAAAATCAAAGTTTGGTATTGTTATGACCCTAATGCAAACTATAAATGCGATATCTGATACTATTCAGCTGATGGGCATAAGCATTAAAGACCTAAAAAATGAAATGGATTCTGAGATTTCTGAATTAAAACATAAAGTTGACATGTTGACAAACCAAGTTAATGACCTACAAGTATGGAAACGTGATAATGAGCATGAGGTAAAAGTCCAAAGCATATCTGCACAAAAAGAGTCAGTAGGCCTTAGAAAACCCATGCCTAGAGTGACACATAGGAAATCAAGTTGGGATGAGTGTTGGAGACCTTTTAATCTCCAAAGGTTTGATTTACACTGACTTACTTCTGTAGATGATAAAGCAACTGTATGTTGCTTCTTTGAACACCAAGACACTAGCTTATCTCCAACATAACAAAGATATCCATGAGTAGACCTTCTATCATCTGAGTCACCTGCCCAATCTGCATCACTAAACACTTTGATTCTTGTGTCAGAAGTGAAACCATAATACAAACCTTCACTTAGGGTTCCTTTGATATATCTGAGTACCCTTTGGGCTGCAATCCAATGAGTCTTCTTTGGACAATGCATAAATTGTGACAACACACCTACTGCATATGATAGATCTGGCCTTGTCAAGGTAGCATAGATTAAACTACCTACCAAACTCTGATATTTCTTCATGTCATTGAATTCTTCACCTCCATACCTGCTTAGTTTATGATTTACCTCCAATGGTGTGGTTGAGGTCTTGCAATCTTCCATATTAAACTTGACTAGGAGATTCTTCAAATATCTCTCTTGTGAAACATATACTCCATGTTGAGTATACACAATCTGCATTCCTAGAAAATAAGATAAGTTTCCCAAGTCACTTATCTTAAACTCCTTCTCTATTTGCTTCTTGAGTTCATTGATTCCTTGAGCATCTGTTCCTGTAACAATAATATCATCAACATAAATGCACATGTAAATGTATCCATTTTCACTTGCCTTTACTAGCAAGCTACTATCTGCCTTTGATGCTTGAAATCCACATTCATTCAAGAACTTGACCAATCTGTAATTCCAAGCTCTTGGGGCTTGCTTCAACCCATATAAAGCTCTCTTGAGCTTACACACATAATCTGATCCAATTGATTCCATGAAGCCTTCTGGTAGCTCCATATATACTTCATCTGCAATGTATCCATTTAAAAATGCATTTTTCACATCCAATTGTGATAATTTCCATCCCTTGCAAGCAGCAATAGCAATCAATGTTCTAATTGTAGACATCTTAGCAACAGGACTAAAGGTTTCATCATAATCTACCCCATAAGTTTGGGCATAACCTTTGACCACAAGTCTAGCCTTATATCTAGACACCTTACCATCTGCAAACCTCTTTGTTTTATATACCCACTTGCATCCAATGACCTTCTGATTCTTTGGTCTTGGTACTAATTCCCAAGTTTCATTTTCAAGTAGAGCATCATACTCTTCTTGCATTGCCTTCTCCCAATTCTGTTTACCTTTGGCTTCTTCATAAGTAGTTGGATCTTCTTCTGTTTTCACAATGTAAGCATAATCTTTTGTTGTTAGGAAAGATGTATCATAACTATACCTTATAGGTTCTTTCCTTTCCCTTGTAGATCTTCTGATTTCTGCACTTCTTGAAGTTTCAGCCTCATTTGATTCTGGATCAAATCTTGGCCCTTCTTCTACATGATCCTGCACTCTACATCTAGAGTCAACTTCATCAACAATTTCTTCACATACCTTTACTTTTGCCTTTCCTTTTCTTTGAATTTCTTCAACACCTGTATACTCATTTGGTGATCCTGTATACCACATATTTTGCTCATCAAATGTCACATCTTTAGTAACAAGAAATTGCTTTGTAGATGGACTCCACAACCTGTAACCCATCTGTCTATCATCATATCCAATAAACACATACTTCTCTGCTTTTGGTTCTAGCTTATGTCTTAATTGTGAAGGAACATAAGCATATGCAATACATCCAAATACTTTACAATGATCAAGGCTAGGCTTCTTACCCCACCATGCTTCATAAGGGGTTCCTCCATCCAAAGCTTTACAAGGCAACCTATTCACAAGATATGTTGCAGTGTTAATGGCTTCTGCCCACAAGTAATTTGGACAATTCTTTTCCTTCATCATGGCTCTTGCAAACTCTACAAGAGTCCTATTCCTCCTTTCTGCTACTCCATTCTGTTGAGGGGAGTACCTGCAAGTTACTTCTCTTTTGATACCTGCATTCCACAAATAATCATTAAACTCTTTAGAGAAATACTCTCCCCCTCCATCTGATCTTAGTCTCTTGAGCTTTTGCCCTGTAATCCTTTCTGCATAAGCATGAAAATGTTTGAATGTCTTGAAAACTTCTGATTTATCCTTGATTACATACAAAGTAATCCACCTGGTTGCATCATCAACAAACAACACATAATATCTGGATCCATTTATGCTATAGTCCCTTGAGGGTCCCCATACATCTGTATGAACCAATTCAAGCATATTTGAATACTTGTACCCTGATTTGTTATAAGAACCTTTATGTGCTTTACCTAATTGACAAGCTTCACACTTGTACACCATATGTTGCCCCTCAATGTTTGGCAATCCAAGCACCACCTGATTCTTTGACATCTCCTTTATAGCTCTCTCATTGAAATGACCTAGCCTTTTATGCCATAGGTCTAATTCAGATACCTTTTGACTTCCATAGGTAAATAATGCATGTCCCACATTACCTTGGACTTTGAGAGTGAACAATCTTCCTTCCTTTTTCCCTGCAATTATGTTTCTATATCCCTGATTTGGATCTTGTACATAGACACCATCATTTGTGAATCTTACTTCATATCCTTTCTCCACAATTTGCCCTACACTTATCAAATTTTTAGGAATAGTAGGAACATAAAGTACCTTACTCAGAAGTGTACTTCCACTCTTTGTCTTCACTGATCCAATGCTCTCCACTTTATGTTTGGTATTGTCACCTGTTTGAACTGTATGTCCATTCACCCTTGCTTCCATATCAGTCATCAAGGATAGATTCCCACTCAGATGGTTGCTACACCCTAAGTCAATATAAAACACTCTTTGATCTTCTCCCATTGATTCATGAGTTGCATTCAAGATAAGAGTCATGTCATCTTTCTGATCTGATGCATAATTGTAATAATTATTGTTGTAGGACTGAGATTGGAAGTTTCTTCCACCTCCTCTACCATATGATGTCCTACCTCCTCTTCCTCTGAAATTGCCTCTTTGATTTCTGCCTCCTCTACCTCTTTGATTATAATTCTGATTATTGCTTCCACCATTTTGATTGTTATACCAACTATCATTTGCCAAATGATTTGTTCTGCCACAAATCCAACAAGCTTTAGCATTATATTTGTTCTTACCTCCTCTTCCTTTACCTCTGAAGTTCATCTTCCCTTTTGTAAAGTTAGCTTGATTTGAATTCCCTTCATCATCATTTGATTGCTTTCCCTTGCCATTCTTTTTCTTGTCTTTGGAGTACATAGCTTGACTTGTACTTCTATCATTGTCTCCTTTAAGATCCTGCTCAAAGGTTAGCATGTGTCCTAGCAATTGATTAAGATCAGGAGTAAAGTGATCAAGTGACAATTCTATGGACAATATAAAAGGCTTCCACTTCTCATCACCTCTTAGACCTGTAAGTATTTGTCTTACCAACTTTTCCTCTTCAATGTCTTCATCCACTGCTCCCAAGCTATCTGCAATATCTTTCATCCTTGCCACATAATCTGAAATTGATTGTGAGCTCTTCTTCTTGAAGGTTGTGAACTCAGCCCATAGTGAGGACTTCCTTGACTTAGTTGTATTTTGGAAATGCTCTTCCAAGGCATTCCAAACATCTGTAGCACTTTCCAAACCTCTGATGTGAGGTAGAAGGTAATCATTTACAGCCATGTAGATGATACTCCTTGCTTGAGCATCCTTTCTCATCCAAGTCTTCAACATTGCAAGTTCTTCTCTAGTAGGAATACTTGGATCTGCAAACTCAGGTTTTACTTCATCTCCTGTAATAAATGATATAAGATCTTTGCTCATGAGGTGTGCTTCCATCCTCATGGACCATGCTGGATAGTTCTCCCTATCTAGTTTATCAATCTGCAAGCTTTCTCCCATCCTTGACTTTCTGTATCTGCAATTACTATGGTTTATGAGGAGAAAGTGTACCTTTGATATAATCTTTGTCCTTCTTAATTCTTTCGAACTTGTACTATGAACTTCTGCAAGTTATCTTCAATAATTTGTCCTTGTCCTCCTTTGATTTGGAAGATCTTCAATATCTGCACCAGTCGGAACTTCGATTATCTTTTCTTCTCTTGTACTTCACCTTTAGCTCTGATACCACTGTTGGAGACCTTTTAATCTCCAAAGGTTTGATTTACACTGACTTAAGAACACTTCTATGTCAGTTATAAACCAAACTTTACACAAACACTATTCCTTTTTACCAAAACTTCAAGCAACACTTCTCTGAGTGAAGAAGTGTCAACTTTAGAAAGTCTGCTTCAGATATCAACTTCTTTACCTGCACAAATCTTCAAATTTCTTCAAGTAAATGATGCACAAGTATTAGCAATACATTTGCGCAATCATACTAGCCATTAGTTCTCAAAACTAATCACCAAAAGTTTAATTTGATCATTAAGATCAAACACATGTCAGAAAATGACTCTCAGAAGTTGCGCCTTCGACATAGCCAACTTCTTAACTTGATTTCTCCCAATCTGAAATCCGTTTTGCTAAATGCTTTTAGCCATAGCTTCCTTATCTTCTAACTTAAATTTTAAGTGCTCACTCATCAAAAACTTTACAGTATACACTCAGATCTGATCAAAACACTGAGACGGAAAAGTGCGCTACTTTCAGGCTTCAGTTCTCACATTCTACATATGAATGTTCCTAATGATCATTCTCACAGTAGGAGAGGAATTAGATTCTGAAACTCTAGACATAGCTTCATTAGCTTCTCAATTAGATGTGTACAAAAGGATTTTTGATCCACATGATCAGACAGAGAGCACTCAGAGAAAAACCCGTCGCTATTTTCTGGGAAAAAACTCTCTACACATCTTCCTGAAAATTGTCATCTACAAAATGACTCTATTACTTTCTCTCATACATTTCTTGTCATAATTATCTTATATATGCACGACTTTAGACTCATCTCACGTCTATGACTCTATTCCTTATCATTCTAAGGATTTAACTATACTTAGCTTACAAGATTCTTCACTTATATGTACATATGTGTACAAGACATCATCCTGAATTCTTCTTCACTTTACAAGTGTCTTTCTTTGCTTCATTCTGACCATAAGTATTCTCCAAGATCTGTATAATCATCAATTTGTGATTGGTTTGCTCCAACAATGAGAAGAGACCTATACGTTGCTTTTGGTGCGATCAGTTTGGACATGTGTTTTGGGATTGTCTAGCATATGAGAGTGCATGCAGACATGGACTTGTAAGTGAGCATGAAGGAAAAATTTGTAAATATCAAGAGCAAACACCGTTGCATTTGAATGTAGGAAAAGGTGGGATGAAAGATTATTTCGAGAAGACCAAATCTAAATCAAAACCGCTTCAGAAGATGTGGAGACCAAAAACTCATGAAGATAATAGACTTGATGAGCAAAAGAGTATGCTATCTATTGAGGGTCAAGAGAAATCTAGTGAAGAAACCAAAGGTAGACAAATAAAGGTTGAGAAGAAAAAAATTGAACAGATATTAAAAGAGCAAATAGAAATAGATCATAAAGGAGAGCCTAATAGAGAAATGCAAGAGAAATCAAAGAAAGAGCATGAGGTGTATGTTTCATTTGATCCGAAAATTTTAACTAATAAAAATCTATTTGATCAAGAGAAAGTTGCAAAATTACAATCCCAAATGAACTTTGATAAAGAGATTGAACTAGAAAAGAGTGAAGAAGAAATTCAAGAATATACAAAATCTAAAAAGCGAGTTAACAAAGCGGAAAAACAGTTGCTTGATGATATTATCAAGCAAATTGAGGGGAATGTAAAGATGAGTGCAAAGTCTTCTAAGTCTTTGAAGAAGAATAAAAGAAGTAAAACTCTAACCTTTCAAGATATATTTGCAAACCTTGAATGATGATTGAAGAAGAATCATAATGAAAATGTATGAGAATGATCAAGAGTTATTGAATGATAAAGATTGATGATAATGCATGATGATGATTGATGAAAATGAATGATAATAATTGATGAAAACACATGATTGATGGTGATGATCGATGATGAAAATGATGATGATTGATGGTTTATGGTGATTTATGATGATGATGACATTGGAGGATACTGATGACACTGGAGGATATTGATGACACTGGAGGATACTGATGATGCTGGAGGATCCTGATGACATTGGAGGATACTGATGACACTGGAGGATATTGATGACACTAGAGGATACTGATGATGCTGGAGGATCCTGATGACACTGGGGGATACTGATGATGCTGGAGGATCCTGATGACATTGGAGGATACTGATGACACTTGAGGATATTGATGACACTGGAGGATACTGATGATGCTGGAGGATCCTGATGACACTGGAGGATACTGATGACACTGGAGGATCCTGATGACACTGGAGGATACTGATGAAACTGGAGGATATTGATGACACTGGAGGATACTGATGATGCTGGAGGATCCTGATGACATTGGAGGATACTGATGACACTGGAGGATATTGATGACACTGGAGGATACTGATGATGCTGGAGGATCCTGATGACACTGGAGGATACTGATGATGCTGGAGGATCCTGATGACATTGGAGGATACTGATGACACTGGAGGATATTGATGACACTGGAGGATACTGATGATGTTGGAGGATCCTGATGACACTGGAGGATACTGATGACACTGGAGGATCCTGATGACACTAGAGGATACTGACGATGCTGGAGGGAACTGATGACACTGAGGCTGATGCTGATGAAGAATGATAGACCATGGAATTAAAGAGAAGCTGGATCAAAATGAAGAAAAATGACCAGGTGAAACGTTTCTGATTTGAGATGTGTTTTCTTTCTGATAGAGCATATGCATTGCATTGATGTGTGTGATAAAGATACGTATGAGTTTGTGAAAATCATGTAGAATGAAGATAACAAAGATCTATTATGGGTTTGCATGAAGCATGAGCGGCTAGAAATTATATGAATAGGATCAGTTAGTGGACTAGAGACTTTTGGGAGTGAAAGTTTGGGAATGTGATGACATGCTTAGACCGAGTGCATGTATATGCTGATTGATTTGAACACTTAGTGAGTGGGAAACTTTGGATCCTAGTATTTATTTCCTATGAGATCTTACCTCCATATGGATCATGATTTATAAAGAAACATTCATACTCATGCCAGCTTATATGTGCGTGTATGTTGTTGGTGCGCTATGATGGGCTAGTAGGCGGGTGGAACCACCTTGGTCGGGTGATCAAGGCCACGAGCCGTAGCTAGTTTCGTCGTAGGCCTGACCTATCTGTTGTCATGCGCCTGTATGGGTCGGTAGGCGGGTGGAGTCACTGTGACCGGGTGGTCAGAGCCACGAGCTGACGTCGATTTCATGCAGGGCTGACGTTGTGTATGTCGTGCGCTATGCCGGGTCGGCAGACAGGTGGAACAAACTTGGCCGGGTGGACAAGTCCATGAGTCGCACCCGATTTCGACATAGGCCGATTTGTGAAAAATAAAAGATAAAAAGAAATGCTGAGATGAGATGAAGAGGAAAAGAAAAAGAAAAAGAAAAATGAAAAAGAAAAAGAAAAAGAAAGAAAGATCTAATGGAGAGCTGGACAAGTAGGAAATAAATAGTGGGAATCGAGGTATATTCTACAAACTGAGTTAGTAGAAACATATGTATATGCTAGTACTTAGAATGAGCAGTTGGAGCTGAACTAGTTGAACAAACAGAAGATCTAGAAAGCCAACGATTTATTCATGTGATTACTTGTCAGATTGCAGACGCAGAAACATAATATGATGTTTGTGAAGCTTGAATCTACCTAATTTTCTAAAATTCATACTAATCTTTATAAAAGATTGCATGACTGCATGAGATCATGATTTAAGAAAGGCATAAAAAGTGTAAAGAGATTTCAAAAAGAACCCTGATACTCTTCTGTTGGATCTTGCAGGTTGGCCCATCGGGACGATGTGCAGGTTTAGCGGGGGCGAATGTCGGGATGAAATCCCGCAGGGAGTGTGCACTCAGTTTTTTTTTCAAAAGTTCATTATTTTTTAGTTTGTGTGATGTTTTTGATCGAGAGAGTGGTATATTTTGTACATATTTTGGCCGAATTAATTGATTGTGCGATGCAAAAACAAGTTTGAGATGTGTGTTAGACCCGTGTATATAAACAACAAACATTAGACCCATAAAAACCTAGGTTTGACCCTTCAAAACCCCTGAAACTGAGGGTTTACCCCCCTGAAAAATGAACTTGAACCCTTGGAAACCCTTGGAATTTAAGTCAAAAACTGTAAATAAACCCATGAATTGGCGAGTTTGAGATAATTGTGAGCAAACGCTAAGTTTTCCCGACCAAAAACCCTAGGTCGGACCCTTGGAAATGGCGGGTTTTGTAGGTCAAACCCTAAAAACCAATTAAATTGTAAATATCCAGTGTGAAACCAAAACCATAGTATAGGGGAAAAATTAAAAAGTCCGCCAAAAATAGAAAGTTCATTGAGGAGGTTAGAACGTTCTAGAAGCGAGTCCAAGGGGGGGGGCCTATAAATAAGTGCTAATTCATTTGTTTCTTCCCTACTCCGTGGATCTTGCTCGTGGATTGTCACCTCCAGGTATGCTCCTTGTTCTGAGTGCTCCATTCATGTTTGCTTTCCTATTCATAATGCTATGGAGGATGTGCATGTATCTGAGCATTACCATACGTATTTGAGGAGACAGTAATCGTTCTGTAATCTGCATCAAATTATTGGGCGAGGGCTTCTTGAATGTGTTTGTATATGTGTTATAACTCATTAACCACGTGAAAGAAAAAGATGGCGAGTAGCTGGCGGATGATGTGCGTTGGAGAGAGAGATTGGATGCCAATTCACTCAGATGAATGGTGTTTGTATATATGAATTCTTGTTTCTGCCGAGTTTGAAATTGAGGAAGTGCGATGGACAGTCGACTTTAATGGTGGAAGTCTGTACATGTCTAGACATCTCATGTCGATGATCGAACAACATCATGTGTGGCTAAAAATATGGAGAGCTGATTGGCAGAGTCGACGTGTAGACGTTCAAAGGGAGAGAGCAATATGGTCTGAATGGCGGCGCATGTCCACTGCTGATGTATGGTTGGAACTTGGCAGAGATGTTCGGAGAGGAGGAGGCGGCTGGGCGGCGCTGTAGCTGAGATCCGCGAGTGAGAGAGATAGAGTCTAGAGACTCTGTATTAGAGATCACGTCGGTGGCTGGCAAAAATTGGCGGCAGGCTGACGTGGAGGCGCATAGAGAGAGATCATTGCTTGGCGGCGCTCGCGCGTGGATCACAAGAAGAGAGAGAGAGACAGTGAAGAGAAAAACAGAGAGAGAGAGAAGAAAGAGTCGACCGACAGACAAG
Organism: Ceratopteris richardii; assembly: GCA_020310875.1. Lineage (NCBI taxonomy): Eukaryota > Viridiplantae > Streptophyta > Polypodiopsida > Polypodiales > Pteridaceae > Ceratopteris > Ceratopteris richardii. Next base: position 44,937,603 of record CM035421.1, on the reverse strand, counting down.
GAATCGGTCTCAGCGGAGGAGAGAGAAGGATCGCTTAAGTCTTGGCGCTGCGTGACTGGAGACTGGAGAGAGACTCGGAGGATTTAGAGAGTCTTATCATTGGCTACTGTAGAAATGGATGCACGGCGCTGATCTGGCTGGCAAAGAGTCCACAGAGAGAGGAGGTACGCACGGCACTAGTAGCGCTCCAGAGTCCAGATGCGTGAGAGAGATTCAAGCGGCTATGCGCACGTCAGAGAAAACGAGAGAGAGAGGAAGCATGGGGGCCTCCTACTGTCGCGCAGAGCTTCTGTCGGCAGGGAAGAGTCATAGAGAGAGAGAGGGAATCTCTCCCCCTCCCACGGCGGCGCAGCACACGCACGCGAGAGAGAGAGAGAGAGAAAGAGAGAGAGAGAAACAGAGAGATGAGAGAAAAGGCGGTGGCTCAATAAGGAGGGACATGAGAGAAATAAAAGATCCGATTAAACGAACCTATGTCAGGGCAATGAACGTAAAAAGAGTCCATCATTATTTTGATTATCGAATTGAAAAAAATGCCACATGGATTTATGGTTATGTATGTCATCTGTACTAAATTCGAAGGTTCTAGAATAAATGTGTGGCAAAATGCTAATGGAATATGAAGAAATTTGTTACAAAAATTTCCATTGCATAATTATGGTGAGTTCAAAATGATAGGGTATTATGAGGATATATGGAGGATTTCACATTATGTCATGTTTACCATTTGTTCATGGAGATTTAGCGAATCCTTAAAGCTTGAATTAATTCTAGAAGATATGATCGTCACACTAGTAGACATGCATTTTTAACATGGGAAATCCATCACCGGAGTTGTTGTAAATTTTTAAATGCTCGAAGACAAAAGGATTTTTGTTTTTCCTCTTTTGAGTACTATTGTTTTTAAGAACATTAAAATGGTTGAGAAGATGATTTTAACCTAAGGTACTAACATGATTTTAAAAACCTACCCCGTGGTCTTTCTTGTGGAACCTTCCTACAGCCCAACCCTGTGGGTTTCTTCTGTGGAACGCTTCCCCAGGTTTATTGCGGTTTCTGATTATCTGAAGTAAAGAGAAGGAAGGCCATTGCTGAGGGTACCTGAAATAAAGAGCAGATTGAAGACCTAAAGAAAAGCTTGGACCGCGAAGACCGAAGCAGAATCCCGTAGGCGATTTCTCGCACTGTAGCGAGGGATCTAGTATACATCGGCCGGCCTGCACTGTAGCGGCGGCTTCCATATTATATCATCGCACCGCACTATAGCGGTTTTATTGTACCGTCGGCCCGCACTGTAGCGGCGTGTATTGTATCATTCATTTTATTGGAGGCTTCAGTTCTGTTTCCGATGTAACTTCGAGCTTGATCTACATCACGTGTATCACTGCGGTACCCCATCGTCTCTTCCCGACGCCCACGGTCCCACGTCTCGACACTTCCGAGGGGCAAGGGTCCCACACGTACGAGGATCGCGCACACTCCGGAGAGCACAGGCGACGCGCCCAGCGCGCAGACGCCGCTCGCAGGACAGCGGGAACGGCGCACCAGAGCGGGGCCTGATCCAACCCCACGTGCCGGCTTCCCGCCACAACCTCCTTCTTCCCGACAGTGCACAGAGGGTGACTATGCAGAACAAGTATAATTTTTCCTAAGGTCCGTAGGGAAAAGCGTTTCTATATCTTTCCACTGCGTCAAAATAGGATGGTAAGATTAATTTCTCACTAACTACTTGATCTTTAATGGTTTCAGTTATGTTTAAATCTTCTTGAGAATTAACAATGTTTCTAGCTTCAGATGGTGGAAAAAGATCTTCACTATCTTCTGTTCTAAGTGGAACAATAGAAATTAATGGTAAAGTTCTAGATAATCTATGATGAAATTCTCTTGTATGCAAAGTTTCTTCTACAATCTTATCTTTAAATAGTTCTTCAATTTCTTCAACTAGACTATGAAATAGTATTTCAAAGGTAGATGGAGGTAAAGAGGAACTACTTGATGAAGCCTCTTCAGACATAAAGATGAAATGAAACTAGATTACTGATTGATTTCCTATACAAAGCTATAAGTTTCTGTTCAAAAAATGATATCTTAAATAAGCTAAACAATAGATTCTAGCTAAGTAAATTCTTCCACACTTCAAATCTTCAGTTCCTCTTCTTCAGGGCTGCATATCATCTGAAAAATCACATGAGAAATATAAGTATACCTTTATAAAAGATTAATACTGATTTGAAACTTAACATATTTAAAAAAACTTAGTTTAATATAAGATAATTAACTTTTCTAAAACACATATATATATATATAAGTACATTCATTTATTTAAACATACACATTGCAATAAAATAATTCATTCATGCATTACATCATATAATTCACATAGCTTAATACACTTATACATATTCATACATATTACATATGCTAACATGCATCACATGCATACTAACATACATGCATGACATAACATACTCTAACATAAATGAACATGCATACATAACATATATACACTGACATAACTCATATGCATACATACACATGCATAAATGCATGAACATACATGCACAACACACAACATGCAAGTACTAAAATCTAATATACATGCATTAACTATGCATACATTTACTAACACCTAACATGCAATAACATAAGCATGCACTAACATGCACATATATAAACATGCGTGTACAAACAAACATGCAAGCATAACATACATGCATAACATAAATAAACATGCATGCAGACATAATATACACATAACATCTAATATGCATACATTAATTTGTTGAGATATCAAGCTCAACATGTGATGATCCAGGATGACACGTACCAGTTTTTCGTTTCTCTGACATGTATAGTGGTCACGCTGGTATATGTCAGGGATACTTCATTGAGCTTTATTAGATTTATCTACCAAGAGTGATGGCACATCTGTTTCTTGCGAGCTCACTCATTCACAGACATTACGTTTTTCCTTATGTACTAACCTTTATATATTGCACTTGTCGTATTCTTGATTTTAGGTCATTCTTGTACATTCCTTTTAAGTAATAGAAGAAGAAGAAGAAGATCATTCTTCCTTGCCTCAATCTGTGTGTGTGCTTCTCCTTGAGAGTGAGAGTGTGTGTGTGAGCTCTCTTCCTTATCTCCTTCCTCGTGACATGGTATCAGAGCCAGCGTGGTTGTAGAGAGCTCGTGGAGAAGGCGATGGTGAAGACTACACAGCAAGGCGTGGAGAAAACACGATTTCACAAACGGCCTCCGTTTGCTCGGTTTGCTACGAAAATCGGCGTGAGATCAAAGTTTCCAAGCCATCTCGACCTCTGTTTCGAGCCCGCAAGGTAGGGCCCACAGAAAAACCAGGTCAGTTTCAAAAGTTGTAACTTGCGTTGTGTTCGGCGACACTCATATATTCCAGATCCAGAATTTCAAAAGATTCCGTGTACTGTTGATACACGAAAACTGTGTTTTTCTGAGATCGAACTATCACATCATAGTGCGACAGTGTTCAAGCAAAAGTGCTGCTTGTAGTGTGTTGTGGTGTTGTGAATTGTTGCAGAAATGGCAAACGCAGATGGAATGAGTGAGCTTATGAGTGATAAGCTGGACAAGAACAACTTCCATGCCTGGAGATTCAGAATGAAAAATTTCCTGATGGGAAAAGGCTACTGGAAGTACATCGAAGGAGAGAATGAAAATGCTCCACAGTTACCAGAAAGGAATCGGACTACAGAACAATTAAGAGCATATGAGGAATGGAATCAAGGAGCACGAAAGGTAATGTATTGGTTATCTGTTAGCATACAAGATAGCATGATTGGACACATACAGAATGCCAAGACTCTAAAAGAGGCTTGGAACAGTTTGGTCACTTTGTATGAGACTAATACAAAGGCACGGAAATTGCAACTCAAGAACGAGCTGCATACATTGGAAAAGAAGAGCATGTCGGTAAGTGACTACACTCTAAAAATCAAAAGCATATGTGAGTCACTTGCATCTATTGGCGTGAATGTAGATGATGATGATAAGGTGGAAGTGTGCCTTCGTGGTTTAGGAGCTGCATATAAGCAGTTCAGAACTTCCATACAAACCAGGGAAAATATTCCAAATTTTGCTGATCTGGTATCTACGCTGATTATTGAAGAAAAGAATCTTGGTGAGGATTCAAACTCCCAAGGAAAGCCCAGTTCTGAGCAGGTATTCTACTTTGGCAGAGGAAGAGGCATGGGTAGAGGTTTTGGAAGTGGAAGAGGAAACACTAACCAAGACCAAGGTCAACAACAGAACCATGCAGGAGGAAGAGGACAGTTTCAAGGCAGGGGGAGCCAAAGAGGTCGCAGAAATTTCCAAAGAAATAATTCAGGTAATGATAGTAAAGGATGTTGGAATTGTGGTAAACCTGGACACTTTGAACGTGATTACAGGTTGAAGAATCAAAATAACAGAAGGCAGCAAAACAACTATGCATCCACAAGTGCAGATGATTCTGAGAAGCTATTTATGGTTCAACATCACATGATGAATACGATATCTGCTGGTGTTTCAAAATCGAATGATAATGTCTGGTATGTTGATTCAGGTGCTTCAAATCGCATGACCAGTCATGCAGAATGGTTTAGTAGTTTGCAAAAAATGCCAGTTCCTGGATATGTTGAAATCGGTGATGATACATCACATCCTATTGAGCATACAAGAAACATAGCATTGTCCATGGAGGATGGGAAGGTAAAACATCTTGCTGATGTGTTGCATGTTCCAAATAAAACAAAGAATCTGGTTTCTGTTGGACAAATGGTTGACCAGGGATTACAAGTCAGGTTCAACGCTGATGGATTATATGTAGAAGAGTACAAGCAAGATGGACGATTGTTTGCCAAAGGAAACAAAGTGGGTAGGATGTTCACCTTAAATGTGAAGATTCCTGAAATGAATGGAGCCATGTTTGCAAAAGGTGCAGGAGTTATTGCAGATATAGAGATATGGCACAAATGGATTGGACATGCAAACTTGCAAAGGCTGAAATTGATGCAGTCAAAGGAGATTGTCCATGGACTACCAAATTTCAAAGTTGTAGAAATGGAAAAGGTATGTGCAGCATGTCAATTTGGTAAGCAGTGAAGAGCATCATTTCCACATGACAAGCATGTTAGTGAGAATGTACTAGAAGTAGTACATACAGATGTTTGGGGTCAAGCAAAGACCACATCTATGGGCGGTTGCAGGTTTTATGTTACTTTCATTGATGACGATACACGCAAAGTATGGGTATATTTCATGAAAGATGTTGGGGGATTCTTTGACAAGAAGGAGTTTGAGGGTTTGTAGGAGAAAATGGAAGGACCAAAAGAGAAAATACACCTTGGAAGTCTCTGCCTTCGATTGATTACAGTAAGAAAGTTACAATGTTTGAAATACAAGATACACCAATACCTCTGTGCACAATCCGCAGAGTGCCCAATTACAAAATATCCAATATCCCAATGTCCTATTGCTGCCGACCTCCTCTGCAACAAACCTCCACCTGCTTCAAGCTTCTCCTTGTGCACACCTTGCACCAAGCTTCCACAAAGGGGGAGGAGTGAATACCTGCTGTCGGCAAGCGTACACTGCCAAAGGACCTTGAGATATTTGGGGGAACTATAGCTTAGCACTTCTCTGCACCACAATCCTTGGTCACTCTCTATGCACCTTGCACTTCCACTTCTGTGCGACGTACTCTGGTGACTCTTGCACTTCCCTCTCTTGCTCCACTTAGCCTATGCTCTCTTGCTTATTCTAACCTTGGTCCAAGAATGGCTCTCCCTTGATTTTAGTGTGTGATCACGTACGCTCCTAACTGCAAGTGAATCTTGGTGCTCACTTTGATGTCCCAAGATTGCTCTCACAAGTGGCAGCCAACTACTCACTGTTTTGTCCTGTAGTGACTTTAGTCTAAAACCAAAAATTTTAATGGGGGCCATATTTTCACCTGTGCGTACACTTTGCCGCTTCACATGCCTTCACATTTCCTTTTAATTCTTCACTTTTGCACATAAGGGGGGTTCACCTGAACCTTCCAAAACACTTTAAAACACACTTTGAACCTCAGGGAAATTAGAGAAAGTACCTCTGCAACCTGCAACCTATTTTCTCCAATTTACCCTTTGTGGACAATTCATTGTGCACTACCTGTGCACTTTGACACCTGCACTTACGCACTTTGACTTTGACCTGTTGACTTTGACCTTGACCTTGTTGACTTTGACCAGTTGACTTTGACCTTTGACTTTGACTGCAATTAACTTTGACCACATGACTTTCATGGGCTCAACAGTTGCCCACCACCTAATGTGCTCTCCGTCCCGGAGAGCCATAGCCAAAACTCTGAGCATACAGGCATCTGGAAGATAGGACTGCAAAAACTAGAAGAGGACATCTGAGCAGCAACCAAAGCACCAAGAGTACTGAGCTAGTGGGGGAGGGGAAAGGTGGGGAAAAAAGGGGGGGGTTGGGGGAAATGATGAGGAATGGAAGGGTGGGTGAAATGATGGGGAGTGGAGGGGAAAATGAAATAGACCAACCAGTACACAGTCATAGGAAGAAAACGAACAATAATAGACCCGAGAGTGCACAAGGAACACACCATGAATACGGAACCAGAATCGCATGTAAAAGCAGAAAGGAACAGGGAAACAACTGTCCATGATAAGTACATGAAGTGGCCAGAAGCCAATGATGGGCAATATATCCAAAAGATAAGTATATGCATCCGACACGAAGCCTCAACAACAAAAAGAGGCGAGGATAAAGCGAATGAACTAGGGAAACCGAAGCGTGTAGAACTCCTAGAAGTAGGCGAGAGAGATGGAACATCTAACTAAGGCGCCGGCGGAGAAGGCGGCCTCTCCCCAGGTGGAACGTCGTCCCGAGGAAGAGGTAAGTCGGGTGAGGCGGGAGGGATGATGGCTGCCTCCTCAGTCCAAGCAGCAATCCGGCTCCTGTAGCGGCGGAGATGATCGCGCTCGCGTCGGACCAAGCGACACGCAGGGCTATCACAAATGCCTAAGGCCGCACGCTGGCTGATCTCCATAAGAGCTCGAGTCGCCGCATCAGCCTCATCTCTGTAGCGGTCGCGGTCCTGCTGCATGGCCCGCAATGCCTCGCGCGACGTCTGCCACTGAGCCGCTGCAGCCGCGCGAATACGATCGATCGTCTGAGCATACTGCTGGTGAAGCGCAGCCGTCGCGGATACAGAATCCAGAGAGAGACGGGCAGCATCGGCCCCATCGCTCGCTACGACACTCGCATCTCGAAGTAGGCCCAAGAAAGGTGGATCATCGTCTAGGCTGGCAGGGATGGAAGGCTGCGATGTGGGAGGTGGGGGTGGTGGTGCCGGAATAGGCTGAGGAAAAATGGGAGATGCTGGAGGCGAGTGATGCGGATGGGAGGTGGAGGCAGACTCAACAGAGATGGCAGGAGATGGGGGGGGCTGGGAGGCACCTGCCGGGGGGGGTGACGGGATGGGTGAGGCAGGGACGGGGGTGGGAAAGGAATCTATCAGCCGGGTACGGACTCTCCGAGCGGGAGGAGGAGGGGATGCTGTCCTGGAAGGGGGTGGCGGAGGATGGGCGTGGGGAGAATGGGCAATGGAATGTGTAAGATGAGGGGGGTCAATACAATGGCTAGATGCTATGGTGCGTGTACCAGGCAGATGGAAAAGCCAAGCTAAGACGGGGGCGGAATAAACAGAAAAGGAACGAGTGCCGCGATGGAGGCCATCATGGAAACGTCGAGAACGAAGGAGAAATGACTGGAACATGAGTGTTCCATAGGGAAAGGGTCGGCCATGTAAAAAACAGAAAAGCGGGTCGGCTATATGGATATCATGCAAGGGAAGATCCGCGGATGGACTACGAAATAAAAAGAAGAAAATGAACGAGTGTAGAACGGCGAGCTGGTAGTGAGTGGGGATGGCATCCACGCCATATAAAGATAAGCAGAAAGCGATGGTATCGTCTCGAGATAACCCCGAGTAGAGGGTCTGAGGAGTATGAAACGAAGTGAGGCACGAACCTATACCCGCAGCGACGACCGCAGGGGTGAGTGAGCCGGAAGGAAAATGAGGGAAATCAAGCAGCGCCGTGCGAATGTCGGACCCCTCTGCCTCGGATAAGAGTAGGGAGGCCAGGCGCCACAGACCTGCCTGACGTAGGCAACCCTCTGGAAGGAGATCTATGAGCGGAATGGGAGGCAAAGCTAAATGCAATCGGAGGGACATGGTCGAAGATGGGTCTCTATGGTCAACTATGGAGGACGACGGGGGACGGGGAACGGGTGAGGTGGAATGACTACCTGAGCTGCGAGCGGGGTGTCCACTAGACCCATCGGATTGTGTCGGCACTGATATGTGGGGTGCGGTAACGGGAAGGTGGTGACCAGGGGGAAGAGAGCCGGGACTATATATCGAGGAACCTGAAAGGGAGACGCACAGAAGTGAACCCGCGAAGGGCTGGCTACCAGGTAGATGGAAAGGGGTGGAAGGTGTGACAGGGCGTGGGACTGGTGCGCGAGGTACTGGGTGTGCAATGGGGGGGAGGGGTGCCCTAGGGGCAGGAGAAAGGATAGGGACAGGGAAGGGCGGGCTGGGGGCTAGGGGGGCAGATAGGGATGTGGCCCTAGGGAGAAGGGGGCCTACCTCAGGATGGAGAGTACCGAGAGCCAAGGCCGAAGGGGCAAATTCTGAGTATGCCTCAGTAGCCAGTGATGAATCCTGCTGAGGAACGGAAGACGCCATATGTGTAGACGAAAACGCTGTCACAAAGTGCTGCAACCATATGCAACCATAGAGAACAAGGGCTTAAAACGGCAACTCTAGAGGGAATCGGAAAAAACTCTAGAAAAACACTATAATTGAGAACGGGGGACCCAAAATTTGGATCCGGCACACTGAATTACCCTAAAAATGACTGTAAAAACAATAAAAACAGAGAGGTATAATAATAAAAATTAAATAAACAAAGAAAAAAAAGAAATGCTATACAAAAAACAAATAGAAAAGAAAAAGAAAAAGAAAGAAAAGAAATAAATAAAGAAGTAAGTAAAAAAGAAGTAAAATAAAAAATAAAAAATAAAAAAAATAAAAAAATAAAAAATAAAGAATAAATAAAATAAATAAAAAAAAAAAATTGAAAAAACAAGAGAGAAATAAATAAATACCTGTATGGTCGCAGGCTGCCGGGTGAGGCGAAAAGAAAAATGGGAGGGCCTTTATATAGGGGGGGGGGGGGGGGGGGGGGCGGGGGCGGGGGGGGGGGGGGGGTTGGTCGGTGGGGGGGGGGGGGGGGGGGGGGGGCGGGGGGGGGGGGGGGGGGGGGGGGGGGGTTGGTCGGTTGGTCGGTGGGGGGGGGGGGGGGGGGGCGGGGGGGGGGGGAGGGGTTGGTCGGTTGGTCGGTGGGGGGGGGGGGGGGGGGGGGGGGGCGGGGGGGGGGGGGGGGGGGGGCGGGGGGGGGGGGGGGGGTTGGTCGGTTGGTCGGTGGGGGGGGGGGGCGGGGGGGGGGGGGGGGGGCGGGGGGGGGGGGGGGGGGGGGCGGGGGGGGGGGGGGGGGGGGGTTGGTCGGTTGGTCGGTGGGGGGGGGGGGCGGGGGGGGGGGGGGGGGGGGGGGGGGGGGGGGGGGGGGGGGGGGGGGGGGGGGGGGGGGGGGGGGGGGGGGGGGGGGGGGGGGGGGGGGGGGGGGCGGGGGGGGGGGGGCGGGGGGGGCGGGGGGGGGGGTGGGGGGCATATATATATATATATATATATATATATATATATATATATATATATATATATATATATATATATATATATATATATATATATATATATATATATATATATATATACATATATATATATATATATATATATATATTTTTTTTTTTTTTTTTTTTTTTTTTTTTTTTGGGAACCCGCAAAGTCTTAGGGGGCTTTTTTTTTTTTTTTTTTTTTTTTTTTAATAGAGTTTTTAAATAGCCCAATTTAGAGAAAAATCAATGAAAAATCTGAAAAAATTGCCAAAAATTGGCCAAAAATTCTAAAAAAAATTCTGAAAAAATTCTGATGAAATTTTCTACATGTTGAGCCTAAAATCCTTCATCAACCCACAGAGACCCTCCATTTATTCCTCAAATTGGGCAATAAAAAGACATCGGAAAGGGATAAAAATTGCTAGAAAAATGCTAAAATTGCTAGAAAATTCCCAAAAAAGAGCTTGCTTGGCCGTGGTTTTGAAATATCTTCTAGGTTTTCTAAAAACACCAATAACAAAGATGAAAGTGATAAGGAAAACTACTAAAACTGAGCAAAATATGATGAGAAAGTTATGTACAACCTGGACATATTTGACAGTTCCAGGTGATCCATACGTCATTAAGTGTGTTGATGATAGGCCTTCAACCTTGAAATGTTGACCAGTGGCAAGGCCTCTCCTTTCAGCGTCTCTAACTCCACAGCACCCAAGTTTAGCATTGTTTTGACTCTATAAGGTCCTTCCCAATTTGGAAGCCATTTTCCTCTCAGTTGTGTATGAAGCTTAGGTCTATGGAGAAGAACCAACATGCCTGCTTCAATGTTGTTGTTCCACAGGTGTCTATCATGTGCCTCTTTCCTCTTCATCTGAGTCTCGATCAATTGTTTTGTTGCTAGGAGACGAATCTCCTCCACTTTATGTAGGGCCCCTATTCTCTGAAAGATATCACAGTCTTTTTTGCCCTGCATGTATGCTATCTTAGGTGAGCCATGTAAAAATTCAAAGGGCTCAATGGGCAATATTCCATAAACCAGTTGAAATGGAGAATATCCTGTGGCCTCTTTGTAAGCTAACCTGTATGCCCATAGGGTACCTTGATAAGCAATGCCCCAGGAAGTGGGTTGTAACATACATTCCTTCTTTAACATTGAGATCAAAACTTTATTTGTCGATTCAGCCTGTCCATTGGCTCTTGGATAGTAAGCACAAGAAGTCCTATGTAGAATTCTATACCTGTTAAAAATCTCCTGCAGGACCTTATTGACAAAATGTGTACCTTGATCTGTACAAATTTCAAATGGGCATCCAAACCTGCAAATGATGTTACTATAAATGAAATCGGCAACAGTTTGGGCAGTGCAGTCGGGGGAAGCAATAGCTTCAGCCCACTTGGTCGCATAATCGGTAGCTATCAAGAGATATTTCTCTCTTTTTGGAATCGTCGGAGGATAGATGGGCCCTACAAAATCCAGCCCCCACTTTTCAAATGGTTGCCAGGAAGTGGAAACAATCAAGGGGTTATGTCTCTGCGTTGTGGGCTTAGGTCCACACCTCTGGCAAACATCACATGCCTTTCCCCATTCATCTGCATCCTTAAATAGTGTAGGCCACCATAGACCAGCATCTAATATCCTCTGACTCATAATATGCCCTGGAAGGTGCCCACCACCTGGTCCTTCATGTGCAGAGTGAAGGACTTTCCTCACTTCTTCTTCCTCCAAGCACTTCCTAAGTCTGTCATCCTTTCCCTGTCTATATAATTGATCTTCCAGGAAGGTGTATGGTCTGCTCTTGAGTAGCAATCTCTTCCTTTGCACAGCACTAGCCTTTTCTGGATACATCCCTGTTTTAATGAAATTCTTGATATCATAATACCAACCTTGGGCCTGGACAGCAAACAGATGAGCATCTGGAAAATCATCATTGATTCCACTAACTTGCTCCATCATGTTGATTCTGGAAAGGTGATCCGCCATAACATTCTCTTTACCTGGTCTGTGGACCACAGAAAAATCGAACTCTTGGAATAACAATAACCACCTCCATATTCTACCAGTGGCTTGTGGTTTGTTGAGCAAGAACTTGAGAGGTTGATGGTCAGTTATAATAACGAATTTTACTCCCAACAAGTAATGACGAAATTTTTGGACCGCAAAAACCATTGCTAAGGCTTCCCTTTCAGTAGTGCTGTAATTCCTTTCAGCCTTAGTCAAAATTCTACTAGCATACTGAATTGGTCTGTCCATCTTAAATTCTTCACTAGGTTGTGTCAAAACTGCCCCCACTGCATAGGCACTGGCATCTACATGTATATGAAAGATTCTTGACCATTCAGGTGTGATCAAAATAGGAGCAGACACTAACCTGGACCGCAATGTTTGATATGCTTTTTCTTCCTCTTCTTCCCATTTAAAAGGTACTTCCTTACCTGTAAGTCTAGCCAGAGGTCTAGCTATCTCTGCATACATTTTAATAAACCTTCTATGGTATCCAGTATGCCCCAAAAAACTCTGGATCTCTTTAGGGGATTTAGGTTTAGGCAACTTTAAGATAGAAATGATTTTGTCAGGATCCGGGGCCATACCTTTAGCTGACACCACATGTCCTAAGAGAGTTCCTTCTGTCACAAGAAAGTGACATTTGTTTGGATTGAGCTTTAACTTAGTTTCTCTGCATCTTTTGAAAACATTATGCAGCTGCCTCAGATGGTGGTCCAAACAATCTAGAGGAGTTTCTTTGTGAGATCCTGAAAACGAAGAGAAGTCATCCATGAAGATTCTAAGTGATTCCAGCAATAGGGGGCCAAAGATGAGATTGACCGTTCTGTTGAAGGTGGCTGGGGCATTTCTGAGCCCAAATGGCATTTTTACATACACATATGTTCCCCAAGGTGTGATAAAAGCAGTCTTTTCTCGATCCTCTGGGTGTATTGATATTTGATTATAGCCACTGAATCCATCCATAAAGCTATATAAGGCATGCCCAGCTACTTCTTCAATGACCTGTTCTGCAAAAGGCATTGGGAAACCATCTGGAATGGTCACCTTATTGAGTGCTCTAAAATCAACACAAATTCTGATTTTATTAGTATTCTTCTTTGGTACTATAACCATAGGGGAGAGCCACTCTGAGTGTTCTACAGGAATGATGATTCCTGCATCCTCCATCTTCTGGATTTCCACATAGACAGCTTCAACATATTTTGGGTTAAGTCTATAACTCTTCCCTCTTATAGGTTTTGCTCCATCAACCAGAGGGATTCTATGCTCTCCATAAGTTGCCGGCACTTCTTCTAAGTCTTTATAATGCCAAGCAAAAACATCTATATATTTGGTCAAGAATGATTTTACCTTTTCAAGGAGCCCTGGGTGGCTCCACAACCAAGTGGCCACCAAAACTGGCCGATCATTGTCTTGATTGCCTAATTGTATTTCTTGGACAGGATTTCTCTCTACCAGAGTATCCTCCTTCTCCTCTCCTTCCTTGTCTTTGTCTTCTAGCTTTTCTTGCATTGCTTCATAAGCCGGGGTGTTTTGGATTTCAATCTGTTCTTCCTTATCCTGCATCCATCCTACAGGTATTTCTTGAATTGGAAAAGAACACTCTTCACTAGAATCTTTTACCTTGCCTTTAGCTTTATTAACTTCATTTTCTGTAGTAGTCATATCCTCCTCAAAAATGCATTTGAGGGTTGTCTTCCTGCCCCTTCTGTGGTTTGTAATGGGCTCTCCCAATCCATCAACCTGGACTTTTTCCTTATCTTCATCATAACCTTCAATTGTACAACAATTATTAAGAAAAATTCCAAAACAAGAGGAAGAGTTGCCTGCTTGGAGCCAATTTAGAATATCCTCTTCTTCCTCAAAATCTATTTGGGGTTGATCCTCCGATTCTGTTTCCATGCAAATTCCAACTGCTTGCATCATGCTAGTGTTTCCTTGATTATCTGGGCCCTCTTCTAAATGAATCTGTGTCAGCTCCTGCCCTTTCTTTTGTACCCACATAGTATCCTTGCCCCAATCATGAATGACACTTGCGTGCCTCAGCCATGGTCGTCCAATTAAGAGAGGAAATCCTCCTTCAACCTGGGGTAATCTTAAAACCACAAAATCCAGGATGAATAAATTACCTTGTACTTCAAGTGGAACTTTTGGGACTACTCCCAAGGGCCTTACTTTGCTTTGATCTGCCAAAGTGACAGTGAAATTTGCAGGCCTTGAAGGGTGGAGTCCAATTCTTTTCATTGTATGTTCAGGCATCAAGTTAATGCCAGAACCACCATCCACAATAACTCCTTTAAATTCATGACCCTTGATAGATACTGTCAGCCGAGGACTTTTATAATCTGTAAGGGGTGCTTCCCTTACAATTTTTCCTTCATGGACAACAGCAGTCTTTGCCACCAAACTTGTAGTGGAAGCTTCATCAATTATCTGCAAGAGTTCTGACCTGAACTTCCCATCCATCTTTATTAAATCAAAAATACTAACCTCCTTTTTCATGGATTTGAGCAGTCTGGAGGCTTCTGATTCCTTAAGAGCTTGGGCTCCATTTGACTTATCCAACTCCTCATGAGCCCTGCTGAATGCATGTCCAATGGCATCACTGGTACCTGTGCAATTTTCCTTTTGCCTTGTGTCTGCACTTGTGGTGGCTAGGTCTTCTGACACACCTTTGTCTCTGTTTAATCCATTAATCAATGATTCTTGACCCATGTCCACTGGAGCCATCCCCTTGCTTCTTGTCTGCACAGTAAAAGAGTCAATTTCTTCTAACTGCACCACCCTGGTAGATGGTGATGGCACCTTAACTTGGTTTGCCATTTCTTCTTCCTTTACAGAAATCATTTGGATATGGGGCCCTGATGAAGAGGCTTGATTCTTAGGACAACCATATGTATAATGGTCTCTGGCCTCAGGGCAGTTCCTGCAAGGAGGTGCATTCTCTGGTAGGGTGCACCTACTTTGGTAGTGCCCACATTCTCCGCACCTAAAACAGATTATTGGCCTCCTAGGCCCATTTCCAAAATTATTTCTCTGTCTAGGGTTATAGTTGTTACCTTGATTTTGTGCAGCCATCACATTTGTGGTTGTTGGGGGTCCTCCTTGGGTCCAGTATGTCGTTGCAGGCATTCCTCTTGATTGGCATTCATGGGCCTCATGGCCAACCTTCCTGCATAATTGGCAAGTTACACTTAACAGAGGACACTCACTTACTATATGCCCTTGTTTGCTGCACATGGAACACCAAAGACCACTCTTGATGCCCCCTCCTTTGAGCTCCTGCAACTCCTGTCTCAGCTGAGCTAATTCCTCTGCTTGGGCCTCCTCTTCCTTTTGAAGCTTGAGTGCTTCAATCTCCCTTCTCAATTGAGCCACAGCAGTCTCCTCCTCTTTGTAGGGCTTATTTCTCTTTAAGCCCTCCAATTCCCTCCTCAGCTGGGTCACCGGATCCTCCATCTCTGTACCATATGTTGGTGGTGAAGAAGTTGTCCCATATTGGTGCCTTATTTGCTCCAGTCTTGTAGCCGTGGTGATGAACTCCTCTATGGAGGCTGTAGGTAGCACCAACTCTTTTATTTTGCATTGGGTGACCACAGGTAAAGGTTTGGCTAACCACTTCTTGACAAAGAAGTCGTGTGGTGGATCCGGTAATTTGGCCATTAATGCTTTTGCCCTGGTCACGAATTCGGGGAACTTCTCTCCTGGACCCAACTTCAAGTTTTCCAATTCTTCTATAATGATTTCAGCCGTGTTGCCCTGTTGAAATTGATTCTTAAAGGCCTCTTTCATCATATCCCAAGAGGTAAAGTGATTTTCGGCAAACTGACTAAACCACTTGTCTGCCAGACCCTCCAATGTGGCTGGGAAGAGTATCAAGAAAGCATCTTCCCTACCCATTAGTCCCCTAGTCTTACATAATGAAAGAAATCGTCGAATGTGCTCATCTGGGTCTTCATGGGCTAAACCTCTGAAGGAGGGGAATTTTATGTTTAACCTGGAGAGCAAGATTTCTAGGTCCACCTGCCCTGCCATGCTTCCTACCGATGAAGTCGATGAAAGTGGACTTGTTGATCTTCGGTTTGTCTTTCTTCTTGTCTGCTTGCACTTGATTCTCAAGGTTTGTGACCGGGTCGCGGTCATGAGCTACTCATAGTCCACTTAAAAATGAGACACTTGATAAAAGGATATACCTTTTAGCCCACTGGAGTAATGTTGTCGACACTGGAATGTTGTCCTTCAATGGCAATATATAGTCTCCTATGCTCAAAGCTCCTTGGATGTCCCACCGGGCGTGCCAAATTTGTTGGGGGATTCTTTGACAAGAAGGAGTTTGAGGGTTTGTAGGAGAAAATGGAAGGACCAAAAGAGAAAATACACCTTGGAAGTCTCTGCCTTCGATTGATTACAGTAAGAAAGTTACAATGTTTGAAATACAAGATACACCAATACCTCTGTGCACAATCCGCAGAGTGCCCAATTACAAAATATCCAATATCCCAATGTCCTATTGCTGCCGACCTCCTCTGCAACAAACCTCCACCTGCTTCAAGCTTCTCCTTGTGCACACCTTGCACCAAGCTTCCACAAAGGGGGAGGAGTGAATACCTGCTGTCGGCAAGCGTACACTGCCAAAGGACCTTGAGATATTTGGGGGAACTATAGCTTAGCACTTCTCTGCACCACAATCCTTGGTCACTCTCTATGCACCTTGCACTTCCACTTCTGTGCGACGTACTCTGGTGACTCTTGCACTTCCCTCTCTTGCTCCACTTAGCCTATGCTCTCTTGCTTATTCTAACCTTGGTCCAAGAATGGCTCTCCCTTGATTTTAGTGTGTGATCACGTACGCTCCTAACTGCAAGTGAATCTTGGTGCTCACTTTGATGTCCCAAGATTGCTCTCACAAGTGGCAGCCAACTACTCACTGTTTTGTCCTGTAGTGACTTTAGTCTAAAACCAAAAATTTTAATGGGGGCCATATTTTCACCTGTGCGTACACTTTGCCGCTTCACATGCCTTCACATTTCCTTTTAATTCTTCACTTTTGCACATAAGGGGGGTTCACCTGAACCTTCCAAAACACTTTAAAACACACTTTGAACCTCAGGGAAATTAGAGAAAGTACCTCTGCAACCTGCAACCTATTTTCTCCAATTTACCCTTTGTGGACAATTCATTGTGCACTACCTGTGCACTTTGACACCTGCACTTACGCACTTTGACTTTGACCTGTTGACTTTGACCTTGACCTTGTTGACTTTGACCAGTTGACTTTGACCTTTGACTTTGACTGCAATTAACTTTGACCACATGACTTTCATGGGCTCAACAAAAGAGAAGAGCGAGGTGTTCACTCACTTCCAGAATTTTAAAGCTATGGTGGAAAGCAGACAGGGAAGTACATTCAGACATTAAGATTTTATGGAGGAGGTGAATACATGTCAAATGAGTTCAACAATTTTCTAAAAAATCATGGAATTCGGCATTAGTTCTCATGCAGGTACACATCATAACAGAATGGCGTTGCTGAATGCAAAAATAGATATATTGTAGAAATAGGAAGAGCCTTGATGGCTGAGAAGAATATGCCTCATTGTTATTGGGCAGAAGGTGTGCATAATGCTGTATACATCATGAACAGAACTCCGACTGCTGCTGTACATCAAGTTATACCTGAAGAGAAGTTTACAAGTAAAAAAGCCAAACTTATCATATCTAAAAGTTTTTGGTTGTATTGCATATGTACATATTCCAGATGAGTTGAGGATGAAGCTTGATCCGAAAGCAGAAAAATATGTCTTCATTGGATACTCCCTTGAGCAAAAGGGGTACAAATGTTATAACCCACTCACACGACAGGTGAAGGTGAGCAGAGATATGGTATTTGATGAAATTTCAAGCTTCTATGCAAATGCCAAAGAAGTACTAAATCTTGAACCAAATGACAAAGAAAATGCTGAAAAATCAAGTGCAGAATCTCAAATTTTGAGTGGACCGGATGCATCACCAAGCAATAGTTCCAACTCAAATCCATGCAGTGGAAGATTGCGTGGAAATTTCTGTCCAGCAAATTCATCAAATACATCCAAGAAAGGTAAAGAAAAGCTTTCTGTTGGTAGTAAAACAGGTGTAGGTTTTGAAGATGTTGAGGGAGATTCAAGTGGTTTAGAAAAGAGTCTTGATGAGGAACTTGGATTTCCCTCTGTGAAGACTCCAGGAGTAAGAAGGGCACATGCAGATGATACAAGAAGAAGTGAGCCAGGACCAAGAAGATCTGGGAGGATGCGTAATTCAGTGCAACGATTGACATATGATAGTTACATGGCTCGCCATTGTGCCTACATGAAAAAGGTAATACAAGATGCTGAACCTTCTTGTTTTGAAGATGCAATTGGTAATGTAGATTGGGAAAAAGCTATGGATGAGGAGATGGCAGCACTTTATGGAAATGATACATGGAAGCTGGTTCCATTGCCACAAGGAAAGGAACCCATAGGCTGCAAATGGGTTTACAAGGTGAAGCATAATGCTGATGGTAGCATAAGCAGGTATAAAGCACGATTGATAGCTAAAGGTTATGCACAGACATATGGCATTGATTATGAGGAAACATTCAGCCCTGTAGCTAAAATGTCTACTGTTAGAACACTTGTTGCATTAGCTACAACAAAAGGATGGACTTTGCATCAGATGGATGTGAAGAATCCTTTCCTACATGGTGAGTAACAGGAAGAAGTATATATGGACCAGCCACAAGGATATGAAGATTCAAAGCATCCAGAATATGTTTGCAGGTTGCAAAAGGCTTTGTATGGGCTGAAGCAAACCCCTCGTGCATGGCATGCAAGGATTGCTGATTACTTAACCAGCATTGAGTTCTCTATGTGTGATGCAGATCACTCGCTATATGCAAGGAAGTCTGATGACGGAAACACTATTGTGGCTATTTATGTTGATGACCTGATTGTAGGTGGTGATAATGAAGAAAGCATCAAAGAGGTAAAGGAACTTCTTATGCAGGAATTCGACATGAAAGATCTTGGTGTGCTGCGCTATTTCTTGGGCATTGAGTTTATACATACAGAAATAGGTATATGGATGTCACAGAGCCAATATGCCTTGAATATGCTACAAAAGTATGGCTGATTGCAAGCCAATTTCTATGCCATTGGATCAAAATTTGAAATTGGATATTACATCAGGTGAAGCATTGGAAAATGCTACTATGCATAGGAAAATTGTGGGAAGTCTTATATATCTCACAATTACAAGGCCTGATCTAAGTTATACTCTTGGACTTGAAAGTCAGTTTATGTAGGTTCCCAAGAAGCCACATTTGGATGCTCTGAGGCACACTCTACGTTATGTGAGTGATACTTTGGATTATGTATTGTTTTCTGAAGCTGGTGTGGAGTTGCAGGTTCATGGATACACCGATGCAGATTGGGCTGGTAGTACTCTAGATAGAAGATCTACTAGTGGCTTTCTTTTCTCACTTGGAGGTGCAACTATGTTACTTGCAGATTTAGGTGTGGAAGTAGAAAAGCCTATCACTATCTATTGTGATAATCTTAGCAGCATACAGTTAGCACGAAACTCTGTTTTCCATGCTAGAACAAAGAATATCGAGGTACATTATCACTTCATCAGAGAGAAGGTATTAGTAGGTGATATTGATCTTGTTTATGTGAGAACAGATGAGCAGGTTGCTGATATTTTCACCAAAGCACTTGAAGCTGAGAAGTTAAAGAAGTTTTGGGAGATGCTTGGATTACAGGATATGGCATTGAGCTTGAGGGGGAGTGTTGAGATATCAAGCTCAACATGTGATGATCCAGGATGACACGTACCAGTTTTTCGTTTCTTTGACATATATAGTGGTCACGCCGGTATATGTCAGGGATACTTCATTGAGCTTTATTAGATTTATCTATCGAGAGTGATGGCACATTTGTTTCTTGCCAGCTCACTCATTCACGGACATTAGGTTTTTCCTTATGTACTGATCTTTATATATTGCACTTGTTGTATTCTTGTTTTTAGGTCATTCTTCTACATTCCTTTTATGTAATAGAAGAAGAAGAAGAAGATCATTCTTCCTTGCCTCAATCAATGTGTGTGTGTGCTTCTCCTTGGTGAGTGAGAGTGTGTGTGTGAGCTCTCTTCCTTATCTCCTTCCTTGTGACATAATTGACATGCACTAACTAACATGCATACACTTCTAACATGCATTAACATAACTTCTAACATCTAACATGCATACTTCATGTTTAACATGCATTGCCTTTACTAACATGCCTTATATGCACTAACATGCCTAACATTTACTAATATCACTAACATTTGACAAGGGTAAATGCACTAACACCTAACATGGGCTCATGCACTAACACCTAACATGGGTTCATGCACTAACATGGGTACAACAATTACTAAATGCATTTTTTAATAAGTTTCTAACAAGCTAAGGGTTGAAGAAGCTTGGATTAAGGGTAAGAAAAGGAAAGGAAAAGTGAATGGATAAAAAGAAGGTTAGATAATATAATGGAATCTTTGAGAAAGGTAAGGTTAAAACGCTAAATGGACCCTCCTTCGCGTACCCTAAAAATCATAAAAGAAGTTTAGGAATTCAAATCATAAAAATATAAACAATTTAGATAAATAAAAACTCTTCATACCCTCCATTTCATAGATAAAATCATTAACCATTGCATATCATTCATCTCAACAAACATACTTAATACATATGCTAATAATATTAAAATATAATTATCCTAAGATAAAACTCTTTCACATAAACATACACATACATACATAAATACATAAACATATACATAGAAAACATATACATGTATTAAGTCATATATAAATATAAATACATAAACATATACCTTTATATATATACTCCATATTTTCATTTTTAGTATTTATTTAATAAATATACTTAAACATGAATATAACATTAAACATCATAATATAATAATAAAATATATAAACATAAAATATTTACTATATCTAAACTATAAAGTAGATACATATAAAAACATAATAATTTAACAAAAGAAAAAAATAGTAACTAAATATTTAATAAATATAAAATAAAAAAGAAAAGAAGCTAAAAAAGAAAAAGAAAAAATAAATAAAAAAAATTTCACTCTTACTCTCTCTCTCTCTCTCTCTCTGTCTCTCTGCGTCAGTCACGTCCGTAGGCTACAGGGAGAGGGGGGAAAAGGAGAAAAAATAAAACAAAATATATAAAAATAAGAAAAAAAGAAACTCTCAACTCTCTCTCTCTCTCTCTCTCTCTCTCTCTCTCTCTCCTACTATCGATCGCTGCGCCATCGGCTGTAGGGAGGGAGGAAGGAGGGAAAAGAAAAAATAAAAAAAGAAAACTAAAAAAAGAAACAAAAAATGAAAAAAAACAAATCTCTCTCTTTCTCTCTCTCTCTCTCTATCTCTCTCTCTCTCCCTCTCTCTCTCTCTCTCTCTCTCTCTCTCTCTCTCTCTCTCTCTCTCTCTTTGTGCTGCGCGCGTAGCACTGGTGCATCATCCGCAGAGGAGAGAGGGAGGAGAGGGAAGAGAGGGAGAAATAGAGGAAAAAAGAAATAATAAAAAACATTAAAGAAGAAGAAAGGAAGAATAAAGAAAAGAAGGAAAACAGTCATCAATTCTGAGTCGACTTTTTTTCTCAAAGCAAAAAAAAATTCTCTACAATGAATGAATGTCAAAAGTAAGAGAGATGGACTTCTCTCTTCTCCTGGTAGAAGACAGTCATGGAAATGTGTGCACAAATGACTATAGTCTAAAGCAAAGGAAAAATATAGTACCTAAAAAATCACATGAGCTTGTGAATACGACTCCCTTCTTTATATAGATGAGAGTAGCCCACCATAGCCCACATTCTCCCTAAGATAACTCATCCATGCAGCCTGCATTTACTCCTCTTGAACTCAACAACACTCCAATAAGAATTTAGGCATGGGATTGTTTCTCTATTTGAATTTCCAGAAAATACACAACAACCATTCAATTAAATATTCTCTTAGCCTTAGACTTTAGATTTAAATACAACCTTTTATTTCCTTTTAATTTATTAATTTACTTTAGGATAGATACAACCCTTAAGACTAAATTAAATTAAACCCATCAATTAAGTTAATTGTTACCATAACCTTAGTGAAAATAATGACAATTAGTAATTAACATTTTGTTTTGTTTGAAATATTTTACTAAAGTTCCTTTTATTATTTTTAACCTATTTATTAACTCATTTATAGACTAAAACTTACTTAATTAATCTCTTAACCATAGGTTTACCCTTCAAGTAACTTCAAACCATGATTTTTAACCCCAATTAACCCATAAACTAATCTTCTAACCTTCCATAACCCTCTAGATATAATAATTAACCTTTAATTAACCTTGAATTTAAGCTTGAACCCTATAAAACATGTTCAAAACCTTCATTTAACCCTTAAATACCCTTGCATTTACTTTCAAAACTGAGATAAATCTTTGACTAATCGTTGAGTTTTTATCTATACCCATAATTATATTAGAAAAAACCTAGATAAATACTTCCCATCTTGGTATTATTCATCAAACTTCTTATCCTGCAAAAATTAAAATCAAATATTAGTCAAAATTTTCATAAATTATTCAAACTTTTTCCAATCAATTAATCTTTTAATTTCTGTAATATTTTAAGAGTAATAAATTCTTTCCGACATCCGCCCCCACTAAACGTGCACATCGTCCCAATGGGCCAACCAGCAGATTCAAGAGGAACATATCAAATTCTTTTGAAAATAAGGTTAAAATTTTTCAAAGTTTTATTTTATCATGCATTCATACTTTATGCAATTAAAAAGATTAGCACAAATCTTCTAAAAAAACAAAGTAGATGCAAGTCATATAACTATCATGTTATATCTCTGAATCCACATTTAAACAAGCATTTATAGGAATAAATCATAAGTTTCATAGTCCTTCTGTTCATGTAACTTGCTTGGAATAAGTAACTTATCCTGCATAATAGCATATAGCAAAACTTTTTTCCTCAGTTAATAGAATCATATGCCTCCTACTTTTATTTCCTATGGTCTGACTCTCTATTCATTGCTTTTTTTCATATCATTTTTCTTTTGCTTTATTACTTCATCCCAACTCAGCTCTTTATTATGTTCAAATTTATTTAAAAAACTCAAGTAGAATTTAAGATGTGAAATATCTTATATATTTATGATTGAAGCATGAAAACTTGTATTTATATGAACTGAGTTAGATAGTTAAATAGAAATTTTAGAATTGGAAGCTTGTGGAAGAAAAGGTAGCCTTTTTATGAATACATGTATATGCTGAAAATTTTATCTATTAGTAAGTGGGATTTTTGTATTCTACTATTTATTCCTTATGAGATCTGACCTCTAAATGAATTAAAAAAAATAAAACTTCATACCCAATTAGCATATATGTATGTGTTTGTAGTTGGTGCGCTATGTTGGGCTAGTAGGCAGGTGGAACAACCTTGGTCGGGTGATCAAGGCCACGAGCTGACACTAGTTTCATCATAGGCCTAACCTTTATATTGTCATGCGCCTACATGGGTCGGTAGGAAAGTGGAGTAACTCTGGTCGGGCGATCAGAGCCATGAGCTGACGTCGATTTCATGTAGGGCTGACATAGTTTTGTAGTGTGCTATGCCGGGCTGGCCCTTTTAACATATGCACTAATGCAATGCATATACACAAAAAATCAAAGAATCTCTAATTAAAACTTTTTCACCTGATTTTAAATAGATTTTTTTAATCATCATCTTCATCTTCATCAGCATCATCATCAGCATCAATCTCGTCAATCTCATATTCTTCATTATTTCTCTTCTTAAACAGTTTAACTCTTTTACCTGCAATCAAATTCTTCAATAAAGAACCATCAAATTCTCTAAGTTTAAATGTACCATTCTCAAATACAGTTACAACTACATACGGATCAAACCATCTTTTAATTAATTTCTTCCTAGCATCATACTGAGTACCAAAAGCACTATCGTAAACTAATACCCAATCATCTACTTCTATAGGAGGAGGTCTAAGTCTATGTTTTTTTAAGACGTGATTCTCTAACTTTTTGTACAGCTTCTTCAATCATTTTATTTCCTAGATTTAACTACATAATCCTAACAGAAATCAGATCTTCACGAGTCATCTCATTATTCCACGGAAGTGTCATCCATGAAATAATATAGGTCTGGATAGGAAAAATCGTCTTCTGACAGTACATTAGTTCTGCAGGCATAAATCTTGTAGATCTAGTATACGTCATCTTGTCTACCCATAGTGCAAAAGGAAGGAATCTAGGCCACTGCGTTGTATCACCATTGCGGGCCTTAGAAATTGCCTTCACAATAGAGGGATGACCCCGTTCAATCTTACCATTAGACTCCGGATTAATAATATTAGTGAGAGATAGACGAATCCCATGCTGGTCAAAGAATTCTCTAGCCCCTATCTGCTACTATCTTTTCTACATAGCCAAATCTAGAAATAACTTCTTCTAACAAAAGTTTACATATGTTATAAGTAGTTTTAGTACGAAGAGCTCTACCCTCTACATGATTAGTCAAGTCTTCCCTAGCTAAAACTATATATCTCATTCTATCTAAACCTTTATGCATGGTCACTAAATCAACTACCCACTTGTAATGAATACAAGGAGAATAGGTAGGGTGCAGAGGTTCTCTATGTCTAACTGACAAATGTACCTGACAAGTAGTACAAGAACTTACAAAGTCACGTATATTCACATACATACCTGGCCACCAATAAGCTTCTCTAATTTTATCATACATCACATAGAAGCCTTTATGTCCTACCCAAAGAGTTTCATGCATCTCTATCATAACTCTATTTTGAAGATTTTTATTTCCAAAAACTCGCTGCGGATATCTAATTTCCCCTTTTGCATGATGCTAAATAAAACCATCCTTTAGAAAGAAATTAAATGCACCTTTCCTAATGTCTCCAAATCTATTAGCTGACCAAACAGGTAATTGCTTCAAAATGCTAAGATAATATCCTATATCATACCAAATTCCCTCATAATAAATTTCATTAAATTTTTCATACACATAAACATCAGAAATATAATTAATCACATTTCATTCAGTTTCAGTCATGTCATCATCTTCAAACTTAGCCCTAGAAAGCATATCTGCAACAGAGTTAGATTTTCCAGAAATATGATTTAAAACAGGATTAATAAACATAATATAAGATATCCACCTTAACATAGATATATCTGGAGAAGAACAATTAGTAATCATTCCTATTAATGGTAAACAATATGTTTCTATTACTACATTAGCTCCTATAAAATACTCCTTATTAGTCTTTAACGTAGTAACTAAACCCCATAATTCACGTTTTATTTGTGGATAATTTTTTTGAGTTTCATGTAAACTTTTAGCCCCGAATCTAATAGCGTATCTATTTCCCTCACTATCATCTTGTCCTATTACCCATCCTATTCCTATGGGACATGAGCATAATGCAGAATCCAAATAGCATAAAATACACATGCTCCTAAGAAATGTCTAACCTCACTAATATTCTTACAAGTTTCAGATAATTTATTTATAGCATCTACTGTTTGAGGATAAGGCCTACGATCATAGTAAAACAGCGAGTCGTAACAAACGAGAACTATGTCGTAAAAAGAGAACACTCTCGTCAAAAATTACATGTTTTCACCTCATTTTTGGAATTCCTTTACACCAGTATACATATATTACAAAAATGAGGTGAAAACAAGTAATTTTTGACGTTTTTTGTCATTTTCTCAAAAAAAAATGAGCTCAAAATGTAGTCAAAATTTCACTATATTAGGCATTGACGTGTCCCAAAATGTATATGATAAGACATTGACATGTCCAAAATCTATATGATAAGACATTGACATGTCTAAAATATATATAAGAATGTAGAAGTCAATAGTTTTTACACAAAAATAACATTTTAGACATATCTTTAATGGGTGGATATCTGATTGTTATTCAAAATTGCTACAAAACATGGTTTCATTAACCAAACTACTTTGAGGCATTTACATAAGCACTAAAAATGTCTGAGAGCTTCAATGCAACTCACAACTTTGTCGATCTATGTCTACACCCTCATCATCTGATGCACTTGATTCAGTCTCATACTGTTGAGAGCTCTCTTCTTCTTCTTCTATATCCACAAGAGCTCTATCTTCATCCACGTACATACCAAATTCTGCAGGATCATGCACAACTCTTCTTGTTTTCCTATGATTTCCTGTACCACATACATCTGGAAGCTTTTGTTTTATCATGTTGATGGTTGCTTTCCTCAAGTGACCAGTTTTTGTCAAGGAAAAATCATAAACAAGAATATCTACATCATCCATTTTAAGAGTGGATGTGCTTCGAATATTCTTTTTCCTTTTTGAACCTGTTCGTTTAGTATCACACACCATTTCTAAGTTATATTTACCTGTGAATGCATTACTACTTTTAGTGTAATACCAATGCACCACCAAAGCCTCTATTCTTCTCTGATCAATATCTTTAGTTATCTCTAAAACCTTTGCAATCCAAAATGGTCTGGTAGCCTCATCACCATCAGCAAGTACTGCAATAAGCGTTCCAACATTTATCTCTATTAAATTTCCTTGCCATCTTGCTTCTGCCTGTTTTGTCATCCTTGGGCCTACATAAATATTTCTTTCTGGTGGATGTATAAAACTTTGAAGTGCATCTGCATTACATGCTTGGGCCACATTCACGGATCTTTGTGTACAAAAATCCCATGTGAATGGAACATCAACTGGCCAGTGACCTGCAATTGTATACTGTATAATCTCTTCTTGATGATTGAAAAAGTCCTCCCACCAAGATACATCTTGATCTCCAGCATATTTTTTTGCACACTCAATATGTCTCTTGTTTTCAATGAGTGCATGCATCCAGCTTTTACTTTGATCAACCACACTTCCACATCTTTCTGTATTGTTTTTATCTTCATATGGTGATTGTTCTGCACCATACACTGTTACAGTAGACAAATTAGGCACCTGCAATAAGAAACTGCATCCCTCTTTAGGCTCCCACCCAAGAGAAGATGAATACTGCTTTGCAAATAAAAGGGTTATTTCATCAACCCTCCTCATCAAGAATACATGGTTGAAACTAATATTGTGCAATGGAGCCAAAACCTTAGCACTGTTATCAAGGCCCATTGAGCAAAAGTGCTTAAAGTCATAAATCTGTGTGAGGTGTTGAACTTCTGGTTTTGGAGTATATGCTTCTGAAATCAGCTCAGATAAAATCGGAAGAGTAAAAGCATTGTTACGTGCCAACTTCTTAGAGAAAGTACTGAACATTTGATCAATGTGATCATGAGTGTGGCCAACCAGAAGAAAATTTATCTTAACCTTCTGAAATACCTGTTTTTCAACAAGCATGCTTAAATATCCAAAGACTGTAGAATTTTTATTCTCTCTTGGAGTATTATCTAGTTGCAAATATAGAGTTGGTGGCAAAAGACCCTTCCATGATTGCAAAACACGATGAATGACAGTAACTGTAAGGTTTGGATCATTATGCACATTCGGATATGTGAAGAAAACCTTGGACATTACAGTTCCATTGTATACCAAAGCGCCAACCAAATGCATTTGCACAAGGACTTCATCTCCAATGTCCTTAGGGATGCGATAAAAATGTGGCAAACAAGTTTTTTTTTGATCCATACCATCGATCAACAAACACATATAACGCTCCGGATTTCTGAGTGCCTTACTTCGATGATGAATTGCTTTCTTTCTCTCTAATGCTTGACTGTCACGATGGTTGTTAAGAAGGTTTTTAAAATTATGCTTTTCCTGTGGTGTTGTAGCCCCTTTTGCCATGTTTTTCAAAGTGGCACAAACTGAACATTCACCCATTCTAACTTTACGAGGAATAGAAACATTGTTAAACTCTTCCTTCCATAATCGAGTAAAGTGACGATACAACACATACTTCTCATTTCTATTTTCCATGTCTTCTCTATATATTTGAAATACCTCTCGACGAGTAAAGTTATCTGACAAGTGCAACCTTCCAGTTGTAGGCATAACTTCACAATGCAAGCTAAAATAGTTCATCATCCAATTCATTGCATGACGTCCAACAGATCCTTTGGTCCCAACATGGAACGTATCCAAAATGAGATCCCCATTCAAAAACCCTTGTTGAACCCTATGTATTCTAAAATTTCCTACACCCATTGCAATTTTAAATGCAGCCCTACAGCATGGCATCCCTTGAGTAAAGAAATATTCAAAACCAACACGCGTTACTGACATGTTATCCTCAATCATTTGCATGCAAGAAACAAGGTATATATCTTGCCTTTCACTATCTAAATGGAGGAATTTTTCTCTTATGTGCTTTAGTTTCTTCATCCCTAAATTATACAAGCATTTCAAACCACAACAATGCTTCACAATATCCAATGCAATCTGTCTATCTGAAGTAAGAAATTTAAATCTTTTTCGACTTACTTCACGAGACCTTCTTTTAAATCGTAGATTGAGCTTGCTTTGCTTTTTCGTTGCTCCACATGCACTTGAGTCAGAAGGGAGATCAATGGTTGGATCAGATGGGAGATCA
The DNA here is from genome assembly GCA_020310875.1 of Ceratopteris richardii. NCBI lineage: Eukaryota > Viridiplantae > Streptophyta > Polypodiopsida > Polypodiales > Pteridaceae > Ceratopteris > Ceratopteris richardii. The sequence continues at coordinate 44,909,155 of CM035421.1, read as the reverse complement.
AGAGGTGCATTTGGTTGAGCAGCATTGCACTGTGAATTGGATAACTTAAATGACTCAACAGAAAACATGGAATCATCAGCACGTTCTAAATCATAGGGATCATCACTTCTCTGGAAAGGCTCAACTGAGAACAATGAATCAATATGAGCAGAGGAAGCTGATGCCCAAGCATCCACTGAAAAGATTGAGCTCATCTTCACTGAGTTCACAGAAGACTGAAGATGAATGACCTTTTTAAATAAGTAGAAATCCGAGATCAAGTGAAGATATCACATCAAATGTCACATCAAGAAGATATGAAATCAAAAGCTTATTAAAGTACATTAAATAACATAAAACATCAAATTACATCAAATCACTTAATTACTCAAATATACACTAATAAGGGAACCAAAGATTTGATTCACTTTTGATTCAAATGAGAAACACAGTTGATTTCTAACTACATATGAGTCATTCAGTCTAAGCATTGTGAATGAATCAAAATATATCCAAGTTGAGTTCCAACAGGAATATATAATAAAATTGTTTGGAGAAATTTTACAAGAAGAAATATTACAACTGGAATATATCAAAGAGGTAGATGAAAGTATATTGAAAAAGAATTATGTGTAAAAGAGGCACACAGAAAGTATATTCATACATTGATTTTCCATTTCAACAATGTGTTACAAGATAAATGTGAATATGAACTAAAGTGTGGAGGATAACACTATAAAGATGTCATTAATCTCACAACTTGGACCTAATTTTCTCCCAAGCAACAGACTCTAAGAAAAAACATCTACATGAGATTAGAAATCCTCATGTACATACCATACTGTTGCCATTGAAGTTTAATTTCCATGCAAATGTATATAAATAGTTGCAAGGTTCTGTACTAGAATGTTTATTCATAGTGATTTTCCATTTCAACAGTGAGTTACAAGATAAATGTGAATATGAACTAAAGTGTGGAGGGTAATACTATAAAGATGTCATTAGTCTCCCACATTTAACACAACTTTGACTTGATTTTCTCCCAAGAAAGAGATTCTTAGAAACAAATCTCTACATGAGTTTAGACATCCTCATGGACATACCATACTCTTGCCATTGAAATGTAATTTCTATGCAAATGTATATAAATAGTTGCAAGGGTCTATGAATATTTCATTAAAGTGGCTCTGAAACAGCCTATTTGTGTGGGTGCTATTCCCTGGTTAGATAAGTTGACAGATTTAGTTAGCAAGTGGACTCATTCAGTTAGAACCAGTTAGTTTCTGGTTCAAGTTACCCAATTGCCTATAAATACCAGAGGAGGAGATCATTCGCATTTTCAAAATCCACGAGCAAGAGAGAGCAGCAGAGCACAGACAGCCATGGAGCACAGAGGTCAGCATACCAGCAAGCCAAGTCTGATGGAGAAGAAGAATGTTGGCAAAAGTACCAAGAGGTAGACAAAATCATAACATAAATAAAGATTCCAAAAAGATTCCCTCTGTATGTCTGTGTAAATATCTGATTTCTAGGTATTTATTTTTCTTACCTCTAGAAATATGGATCCAAAGCATGTACAGGTCGATGCCTGGCATCGACTTTAAGGTGTAAGTCGATGCCAGGCATCGACTTAGGATTGCAAGTCGATGCCAGGCATCGACTTGCAGGAGCAAGTCGATGCCAGGCATCGACTCGTGGGTGCAAGTCGATGCCTGGCATCGACTTGCAGCCCCAAGTCGATGCCTAGCATCGACTTGCAGGTGCAAGTCGATGCCAGGCATCAACTTGTCGGTGCAAGTCGATGCCTGGCATCGACTTGCCGGCATCAACATGCACTGAAAAGTCGATGCCAGGCATCGACTTTTGGGTGCAAAGTCGATGCTTGGCATCGGCTTTTGGGCCCAAGTCGATGCTTGGCATCGACTTTTGTGCCCAAGTCGATGCCAGGCATCGACTTTGTGTGCAAGTCGATGCCAGGCATCGACTTGAGGGTAAAAGTCGATGCCAGGCATCGACTTGGCCCAAAAGTCGATGCCAGGCATCGACTTGGGCCCAAAAGTGGATGCCAAGCATCGACTCTTGCACCCCCAACTCGATGCCTGGCATCGACTTTCACCCTCAAGTCGATGCCTGGCATCGACTTGCACACAAAGTCGATGCCTGGCATCGACATGCACTTAAACATCGATGCCTGGCATCGAACTGAAGCTCAAAATCGATGCCTTGCATGGACTTGGGCCTTTGAAACCACATTTACGTTTGATCTGATATTTCCAATTGCCTTCAAGGATGCGGAGTACAAGGATGAAAGGCCCATCAAGAAGCTCAGAGTCACCATGGGCTCTGCTGACCAGCAACGTGACAAAGGCAGTGGTCACCAAGCAAAGCCAAAGAAAATTATTGCACCATTATCCTCTGAGAAGGCCAGCAACCCACTAGGAATATCCTCAGGTGGACAGAGTAGCATAAAAATTCCTGTGGAGGATCCAAATATGAAGGAAAGGTCTAGGGAGACCGAGGTCATGAGGACAGATCGTCCACTTTGGGACATGACAAATCTCGAATGGTGCCTTCAGTACGTTGAAGAGAAGAATGCAGTCCTCCTTGTGTTCGCAGGGGCCTATGGCAGAGGAAAGATCACGACAACACAAGGTTTTCAGTATGGACTGGTTTACAAATTGGATTATGAAGATGAAGATTCTGACAACTTGCTTTTCTTGGTGGAGACATCGAAAGGATTAAGAAATGTCATATGCAAGATGGATTTCTTGTGCCCAGAGTGCTGTGTTCCAGAAGAGCTAGCTCAGATATGCAAAGACTCAGTGAATTTCATCAAGGACTTGATGCCATGGATACAGGGCAATATCATGCCAACACAGCACAAGAAGACGACCCCTGTAAAGGCAAGGGGTAAGCAGAGTGTGCAGAAAAAGCCCCAAAAGAAAAAGAAGATAATTGTAGAAGAGGACTTTTTTGACTCAAGCTCTAGCTCTGGGGACATAATTGTTGCACCTGGTGGAGAGCTTGCATCTGGTGTGCTTGGCACTGAGCAGAATAAGATGAGGGAGGACATAGCTAGAAGAAAGGTTGTGAAGAAGGGGCAGTTGTTCCACCTGCCTATTAATATTATCCACAGGCCACCAGTGGATCCAGTCACAGGGAGGAGGCCCCTTGAGATCACGGAGCCACATAATTTGCATGTCCAGAATCTTAAGAAGAAAATGAAAATAAATCCTCATGCTACTGTTGTGCCATTCCTTGTCATGGTGGATCCGAATGAGTGCAGCTGTGTGGAGGATTTCAATGAGGGTTTGTTTGAGGATTACACTTATTATGTGATTGGAGGTTCACACTCTGCAGAGGCTCGTAGACAGTTAGTGAAGGAGCACCCTACTACATTTTTCTTTAGGTATGCAAAGTGTAAGATATATGCTGGTCTTACAACTGAGGAAGCCAAGCTTCTTGCTTGGGATCACAACAACGACAATGACTACAGGCAGAAAATGTCCTCCATAGAGAGAATTCGGTTCTTCCACCATGAATACGAAGATTGTCTTGTGAAGGAAATTGGGAGAATACATCCCAATCTACGAAAGCAATGCCTTATTGAGGTTGGAATTGCATTGGATGAGAATAGAAAGTCAGATGCTTTGAGGAAATATGATCCATGGTTTCAACTGGCATTCAGATCAGGTGAGATCTGGGATCTTCAGGATAGAATTTTCAGAATGTGGGAGCACGAGGAGGTCAAGGGCCAGAAGCAACGAAAGTCGAGGCCAGACCCACAAATTGATCTGAGGGGAAAGGGAAGGAAAGTTGACCTTTCAATTGAAGAGGCTCCTGAGGACATGAAGCTGACCCCATGGAGGGCCCTTCAAGGAATCAAGGATGATACATTGATCATATCAACTTTGTCAAGGGTAATCTCGAAGGAGTTAAGCCTCGAGGAGATGGTGACTGAGCTCAATAAGTATGTATGTTATTCTCAGATCCTTTTTCCCTCCTCCCATGCTTCTTGTCTAACCTAGTCTCTTTTATATTTATGTGTCTGTAGTCATAAAATGTACATGAAGATTCAGGAGGTGATGATGAAGAGGCTGGGTTGCTTTTCTTGGACAGAGGTCCAAGCAGACTATCCAACCACATCATCCTACAAAGCCTTATCAGAATATTTCATCCTGTTTCGTGATTGGGTAGATTCTCTTATCATAATATTTCATACTAAACAATTTGATGCATTGCATGGCATCAACATGGGGGCATAAGTCGATGCCTGGCATCGACTTGGGGGCATAAGTCGATGCCTCGCATCGACTTGCAGCATTAGTCGATGCGTGGCATCGACTTGGGGGCATAAGTCGATGCCTGGCATCGACTTGCAGCATAAGTCGATGCCTGGCATCGACTTGGGGGCATAAGTCGATGCCTGGCATCGACTTTCAGCATAAGTCGATGCCTGGCATCGACCTGCAACAAAAGTCGATGCGTGGCATCGACCTCGTGGCAAAAGTCGATGCCAGGCATCGACTTAGGTCCCTAGGTCGATGCCAAGCATCGATTTTCAGTAGAAGGTCGATGCCTAGCATCTACCCCAACAAGAAATCGATGCCATACATCCGTTCTTTATGTTCTGTTTGCTGTACTGAAGAGCTCTTCTAATTGTTTTTCCAATTTGTTCTGCAGAAACCAAGGAAAAGTAAGTCTACAGAGGTACTAGATGATTGCCCCCCTGCATTCCTTGCTCACATTCAAAGAGCAAGGCATGAGAAATCTAGACTGAAAGCGAAGGAGATGGATTTTGATGATGAACCCGATCTTAAATGTTTCTCCAATCCCCTAGACCCCCTTAGGCCTGTATATTACAATGTGTTCTGTAGTGATGTAAATAATATTTGTTCTGTTGTGCCTAGAAAACATTTCTCCCTTCTCATAGCGGACATACCCTATGGATTTAGGATGTTAGGATCAGTTAATGATGATGAACCCTTCAAACACCCTCAGATTCGGAAGATGGTCACTGATTTTGCAGAGTTGACTATGTCTCCTCTTTGGAGGATAGTAATTTTCCATAGCAGAGACCAGTCTTTCTCTGTTTCAACTGCTCTGAAGGCAAGATGTCATGCTGTGGAGTGCCTCACTTGGTAAGTAATCTTCTTTCTATCTCCATGGCTTTAATGATGCCCTATGTGACTCATAGTTCTTTTTTGCAGGGTGAAGACAAACGTAAATCACACTCCATTGCATCGGTTTGTGAGTGCCACTGAATGCATTACAGTGGGCTATTATGATGAAGTAAGCAAAAGGAGAGTCAGGGAGCATTGCAATGAGAATGGGATCTCAAATGTGCTCATGTTCCCAGCCGTTACCAAGAAACTTCGTCATGTAGCTGGGGACATGACATTGGTTAACCCTTATCAGAAGCCACAAAAACTCATAATGAGATTGCTTCAGCTATTTTCCAATGATGATGACTGGGTCCTAGACCTTTTTTCGGGCACAGGTAATTTCAATTTTCATTAGTCATTGTTGATTGAAGCCTCTAAGAGGTTTTCTGCTGTTTCAGGAACGACTCTGGCTTGCTCCTTAAAGATGTTCAGGCACTGCATAGCTGTGGAGAAGGATGATGCTCAAGTGAGCTTCATTAGAATGAGAATCAATGGGCTGAATGAATGCCCAGATGAAGACCAAGAGGTTGGAAGGAAGCACATTGCAGATACGGAGAGATTCCAACCAGCTTCAAGGGAGCCTGTTCCCCCACTTGCAGATGAACCTGGGAACATGGCTGACCTTGAAGAGCCAATCTTGGAGCAAGAGAGGCAAGATAGGAGTTCTAATGTGCCAGAGGATACCAATACCCTTGAGCCTGAGGAAAGCTATGATCAGCTTCTATTGTAGATTCACATAACTCTTGTAAAACACATGAAATGTAAAAGATCATTTTAATGGAAATATAATTTGGAGTTCTGCTTCCACTTGGTGTTCAGCTTGATTTATCTTGAGCATTTCTCTGATCATGTGTGAATGTTTCTTAGTATAATTTTGTTGAATATTATCTTCTCTTGGGAATGCTTTTGTGAAGTGTATTTCATATTCTGTTAATATGGCCAGGCATTCAATGGGGATCTTAACCATACAAAGGGGATGATCTTAATTGCCTTGTTAAAATGCTCTGATTTTTACAACACATGTACTCTAATTTTCGAGTAACTTTTAATTAGCTATCTTCTGTGCTTGTTGAGGTTATAGATGTAATGAAGGAGCTTTGCGAATTCTTACATGTACCTTTTCAACTCTAATCTATTGTCCAAGATCATGATGTGGGATTCTTGGTCATGCTCAACAACTAGTTTTCATGGCAGCAAGAATTTTAGTATATCTATCTTGACTACTTGGGATATGAGATCAAGCTTCTAAAGACAATATTTACAAGCAAGACTCGTGATGCTTTCTAGATATTGTAAAATGCCCACTTTTTTGCTTCATATAATGGTATTTAGGTAAAAAGAAAAAGAGAACATGTCTTTGTTCTCCTTTGTTGTGACTCAGTGTTGTAACCACATAAATGTCCTACAATTAAAACTTCATTAACTCCAAAAACTGATTTTTCTATGGAAAAAGTTAATCCTACTTATTCAAATCTTTTAAGTATTTTCTCACAATCTAAAATATGATTAGATACAAACTTCCTACAACCTAAAGAACCTAATGTTTCATCTTTTTCTTTTTCTTCACAGCCTTTAATTAGAATATCATCTATAAATGGCATGTTCACATTAGGAATAAAATCATGAAGAACCATATTCATTGCGTTCATCATATGTGCTACCGAATTTATAGCTCCTTGAGGAAGAGTACACATACGAACTAATCCTAAAGGAGTCTTCATCGTAGTAATATCTCTACTCTTAGTAGCAAGCTGAAACTGGTCATATCCTGAAAATAAATAACCCATAGAATAGATAGAATGCCCAGCAAAAGCTTCGGCAAATTCTCCTACAATAGGAGGGGTTCCCACCTTCCTAATTGTAACTTTATTTACGGGTTGTAAGTCTTGGATAAATCTAAGTTTACCATTCATTTTAGGAACAGTAAGCCATCTATTAGAATAAGGTGCAGAGGAAGGTTCTAAAGTTTTCATATGCATCTTCTCCTTAAGCAGTTTCATTAGCTCAGGTAAATGAGCCTTTGGAACTGATATAGGGGGAAGATTCCAAGGTATTTGGGCTACGGTAAATATGATCATAGAAGATACTATTCTAGGGTCAACACATCCTATTTCATGAGGATAAAGAGAAAAAGATTTTTCATGTTTTCTAATCATTTCACGATACAGTTCACGTTCAGTAGGCAGTAAAAAAGAATCTTCATTTACTACTTTAATCAATTTCATAGTTTCATCAGTAAAATTATGTCCTATTTTTGAAATATCACGTAAGATGGGATCATTGGCTACTTATTTTATTTTCTGGTCACTTCCTTCAGGTAAAGCTTGAGCTACAGGTTTCACTTTTTTATCTACTGTTTTATACTTTGTATTAATTTTAGCTTCATGAAAATCAGAAACAAATTTTGAAATTAAATCATATTCATTTTATGAGTTTAAAAGAATAACATGTAATAATTTTTCATCATGTAAGGTTTCATTAATTTCTTCAAATAAAGTAAAAGAAAAAGAAGTTTCAATTACATTTTCAATATTTTCATTTTTAGACATATATCCTTTATCTTTAAAATATTTCTCATGTTTTTTCATTATTTTCCTAGGAATATCTTTACTATTTAAAATTTGTAATTTTGAAGATGTAAAATAAACAGAAAAATTTTCTATTTTATGTACACTTTTCTGCGAGATTTCAAACTAGTTACCACTGTTGTCCCGCTCAACAATGGTCTCTAGTAAAAATTTTGATCAAAGTATGGTCCAGAATCACTAAGAGGTAGATGACTCTCGTGCATCTTCTCTTGTGATCTGATAGGTGTTTTCCTAATTTGTTCTCTATTTCTAATATGGTTTGGGTTAACAGTCATTACTTGTAAGGATTGTAAGTCATCTTTTAATCTAAATCTTGCATATGCAGAGCCATCTTCCATTATTTTTGTTTCCATACGAGTTTCACAGATAAAAGGTTGTCCTAAGATGATTTCATAAGAACAATTATCTAGTATGAAAAAGTGAAATGTTTCATATATTCCACCTGTTGAAATTGGAATGTTGGCACATGCTCCTAAAAGTGCACCACATCCGTTGTCTGCTGTTCTCATAATCCACCCCTGTTGTTTATCTATAGGCAATCTAAATTTATCATATAACTCTTTTGATATTACATTTATTTCTGAACCTAAATCTAGTAAAGCTAAAGTTGTACAAGAATTTTTCCTATCTCCTAAATTAGCTATCTCAGGTGTTCCCCTGGCCCAAAAACTCTTTTTGTAATTGCTTTCAGATTTTTCTTGTATATTATCTGGAGGAATTGGTCCTAAAAATTTTTTATTAATGTATCCTTCACTTTCTTCCTCATCATCAGAATCAAAAGAAAAGGAATCTTTAGAAATATGAGTTACATCTACATTGTCATGCATTTCAGTATCAATATTTAATGGAAATCTTTTTCTTTTAATCATTTTAATAAAGTTATCTTAAATTCTAATTTAGCTATAGTAAATAATTGTTCAAGTGACATAGTCACTTGATTTTTTAAAAGAATATCATAGAGTATTTCTTTTGTGTCATTTTTTTATTCAAGTTCTGAAGTTAAAATAGCTTTTGGAATTCTTTTGGATTTTTGTTTTTCCCTCATTTTTATCTATTTCTTCATTAGTCCTTGAATCTAATTCACTAGGTTTGTGTGATGTCTCAAGTTGTTTACCCTCCTTTATATCTCTTCTTTTCTGCTCATTTGAATATAAATTTGTATTTTCATTAAATTGTACATTTTTAGGTTCTTTTCTCAATTGTTTTCTGGTTACTCTTTGATTTGTTTCATCTAAATCTTGAGATTCATCTCTTTTTCTCTTTTCTTCCACATTAGCTATATGTGAAAAAATAGAGAAATTATCTATAGGTGAATTCCATACTCTTTTGTTCATTATATCATCTCTAACTTTTATCAATGATTCTATTGAATAATTTTTGGTTTCATTTGATGTTTCATCATCTAGATCACTTTCATCACATTCTAATCTTACCCAAGATGAGCTTCTTTGTGCTTCAGGTATATTTTCATATAGTTTTTGCATTCCACCTTTTCCCCAATTACAGCTAGAAGGAGGTGGGTGCGGTAGTCACATAGTCCTTTATCAGTACCAATAACTAGTTTTCTTTCTTTTGCCTCTTTTAAAGATTCACATGCATAAGACCTATGTTCAGTGGAGTCACACCAAACACATCGTCAGGTAGGTGCGCCTCTTCATTCATTATTTTGAGCTACATGTTGATTCACTAACGGTCCTATAGGTATACGATTTATTTGTGGGGCATGAGTAAACAGAGGACCTAAAATTGTTCTAGCTTGACTAGTTAAGGAATGAACTATGTTTTGAAGTGTTGCCACTTCCTTAGTTATGTTCGTATGCATCTGCATCATATTATCTATTTTATTAAATAGTATTTCAAACTGTAACTCACTAGGGATTTTAGATGTTGATGCTTGTTCAGTTGAACTAGAGTTTATATTAATTTTAGGATTTTGAGTAGTTGGTCCTACTGTTGGAAAACTTTAATTCATATCATATACTAATGATTGCCTCTGTTTCATTTGTGCTACTACTTCTACTACTTGTTTTAGAACTGCCCAGTCCTCTATTAAACCATATCTTTTCCCAGGTTCCTCTAGTCTTCTTTCTACTTAACTTCTAATGTCTGTAGGTAAGACTTTTAGGAAATAAAGAACTATATCTGGTGTAAGAGCAATCCTATGTTGCTCAGACAATTGTGAAAATCTCTTCATAAATTTTCCATGTAATTGTGTAAGAGATATTTGGGTTTTTGGAGTGCTAAGCCACTTCATAAATCCCTCCCTACTGTGTTGACTATAATCTTCTAAGTAAAATTCTTTATGCATTTGTTTTCTAAATTCTTCCCACTCAAGTGCTTTATGAGGTTCTATTACAATAATGGCTGAACCTATTGCAAGTCTTACTAAAAATGTTACCCATTTAGTTGCTCGTAAACCATGTAGTTTTGCAAGGTCTTCAAAAGTTTCTAAATAATTAGTTGTGTTAACTCTAGTGAATTTCCCTTTTTCTTTTAGCATTGCTTCAACTACTTTTTGTCCTTGGGTTTCTGACATGATATTTCTAAATAACTCATCCATTTTATTATGTATTTTAGAACTACACTTAAGTTTTTTAATATAATCCTTAATTTCTTCTTGTACTTTATTTTTTTGTTCTCTTACCAAACTAATTAAATTGTTTGGTTCCAGTTTTACTTAAATTTAAATCCTTTAAACAATTCTTGAAAAATAGATACTAATTTTCAAATGAAAATTCTTGTTGAATTTTCAAACTAAAGTTATGCTAATCTAACAATCCTTAATATTTTAATGAAAACTAGACACTAACTTTTCAAATAAATTTCTTTTTGAATTTTGAAACTAAAATCATACTAGTCAAACAATCCTAAATAGATACTAACTTTCAAATGAAAATGCTTTTTGAATTTTAAATCTTGAGATTCCTAATATTATAATGAAAAATAGATTCTAATTTTCAAATAAAAACTCTTTTTTTTTTAACTTTAAATCTAACAATTCCTATGTCTCCTAAAGCACTATTTAAATAGTAACAAACAGATTCAAGTTTAGAAAATATACCTGACAGTTGATGCAGAAGCTAGAGTGCATGTGAATTTTTCAAGTTACATTTGTTGAGCAATAAATGCCTAATATAAAGAATCTAACTGCTGTGTGTGCAAACGTTTTTCTTCCAAAAATCGATAGTAAGGGTGTAGAGATGAGGTTTACTACTTACCTATTCCCGTGGAGGCGCTCAGAGCATAAGCTCAGCCCTCAACAACCAGGGAATTACAAGGTTTGTAATTTCTACATCTGCAAGATGACCACCTCAAGCTGCTGCAACCACGTAGCCTAAACCAAGCTAATGCATATGCAAGAAAAGGAAAAGTGTTTTTACTTATCCTACTGTGCCGTTGTTCACGTTGGGTTCAAATGTGGGAGCGATTCGTGACGACTGGCAGATGAATTCAATTGTCTTGCTAACGGCCCACACAGGGTGACTATGCAAAACAAGTATAACTTTTCCTAAGGTCCATAGGGCAAAGTGTTTCTATATCTTTCCACTGCGTCAAAATAGGATGGCAAGATTAATTTCTCACTAACTACTTGATCTTTAATGGTTTCATTTATGTTTAAATCTTCTTGAGAATTAACAATGTTTCTAGTTACAGATGGTGGAAAATGATCTTCACTATCTTCAGTTCTAGGTGGAACAATAGAAATTAATGGTAAAGTTCTAGATAATCTATGATCAAATTCTCTTGTATGCAAAGTTTTGTCTACAATCTTATCTTTAACTAGTTCTTCAATTTCTTCAACGGGATAAGTAACTAATATTTCAAAGGTAGATGGAGGTAAAAAGGAACTACTTGATGAAGCCTCTTCAGACATAAAGATGAAATGAAACTAGATTATTGATTGATTTCCTATACAAAGCTATAAGATTCTGATCATAAAATGATATCCTATACAAGCTAAACAATAGATTTTAGCTAACTAAATTCTTCCACACTTCAAATCTTCAGTTCGTCTTCTTCAAGGCTGCATATCATCTGAAAATCACATGAGAAATATAAGTATACCTTTATAAAAGATTAATACTCATTTAAAACTTAACATATTTAAAAAAACTTAGTTTAATATGAGATAATTAACTTTTCTAAAACACATATATATATAAGTACATTCATTTATTTAAACATACACATTTCAATAAAATAATTCATTCATACATTGCATCATATAATTCACATAGTTTAATACACTTATACATATTCATACATATTACATATGGTAACATGCATCACATGCATACTAACATACATGCATGACATAACATACTCTAACATAAATGAACATGCATACATGCACATGCATAAATGAACATGCATACATAACATATTTTCACTAACATAACTCATATGCATACATAGACATGCATAAATGCATAAACATACATGCACAACACACAACATGCAAGTACTAATATCTAATATACATATATTAACTATGCATACATTTACTAACACCTAATATGCAATAACATAAGCATGCACTAACATGCACATATATAAACATGCATGTACAAACACACATGCAAGCATAACATACATGCATAACATAAATCAACATGCATGCATACATAATATACACATAACATCTAATATGCATACATTAATTGACATGCAGTAACTAACATGCATTACCATAGCTTCTAACATCTAACATGCATACTTCATATTTAACATGCATTACCTTTACTAACATGCCTTATATGCACTAACATGCCTAACATTTACTAACATCTCTAACATTTGACAAGGGTACATGCACTAACACCTAACATGGGTTCATGCACTCACACCTAACATGGGTTCATGCGCGAACATGGGTACAACAATTACTAAATGCATTTTGTGATAAGTTTCTAACAAGCTAACGGTTGAAGAAGCTTGGATTAAGGGTAAGAAAAGGAAAGGATAAGTGAATGGATAAAAAGAAGTTTAGATAGTATAATGGAATCTTTGAGAAAGGTAAGGTTAAAAAGCTAAATGGACCCTCCTTCTCGTATCCTGAAACTCATAAAAGAAGTTTAAGAATTCAAATCATAAACATATAAACAATTTAGATAAATAAACACTCTTCATACCCTCCATTTCATAAATAAAATCATTAACCATTGCATATCATTGATCTCAACAAACATACTTAATACATATGCTAATAATATTAAAATATAATGATCCTAAGATAAAACTCTTTCACATAAACATACGCATACATACATAAATACATAAACATATACATAGAAAATGTATATATGTATTAAGTCATATATAAATATAAATACATAAACATATACCTTTATATATATACTCCATATTTTCATTTTTAGTATTTATTTAATAAATATACTTAAACATGAATATAACATTAAACATCATAATATAATAACAAAATATATAAACATAAAATATCTAATATATCCAAACTATAAAGTAAATACATATAGAAACATAATAATTTAACAAAAGAAAAAAACGGTAACTAAATATTTAATAAATGTGAAATAAAAAAGAAAAGAAGCTAAAAAAGAAAAAGAAAAATAAATAAAAAAACTTTCACTCTTACTCTCTCTCTTTCTCTCTCTCTCTCTCTCTCTCTCTCTCTCTCTCTCTCTCTCTCTCTCTCTCTCTCTCTCTCTCTCTCTCTCTGTGCGTCAGTCGCATCCGTCGGTTGTAGGGAGAGGGGGGAAAAGGAGAAAAAATAAAACAAAATATATAAAAAAAGAAAAAAATAAACTCTCAACTCTCTCTCTCTCTCTGTCTCTCTCTCTCTCACTCTCTCTCTCTCTCTCTCTCTCTCTCTCTCTCTCCTGCTGTCAGCCGTTGCGCCATCGGCTACAGGGAGGGACGAAGGAGGGAAAAGAAAAAATAAAAAAAAGAAAACTGAAAAAAAGAAACAAAAAATAGAATAAAAAAAAAATCTCTCTCTCTCTCTCTCACTCTCTCTCTCTCTCTCTCTCTCTCTCTCTCTCTCTCTCTTTGTTGCGCGCACAGCGCTACTGCACTACCGACAGAGGAGAGAGGGAGGAGAGGGAAGAGAGGGAGAAATAGAGGAAAAAAGAAACAATAAAAAACATTAAAGAAGAAGAAAGGAAGAATAAAGAAAAGAAGGAAAACACTCATCAGTTGTGAGTCGACTTTTTTTCTTAAAGCAAGAAAATTTTCTCTACAATGAATGAATGCCAAAAGTAAGAGAGATGAACTTCTCTCTCCTCCTCCCAGAAGTTAGTCATGGAAATGTGTGCACAAATGACTATAGTCTAGGAGCAAAGGAAAATTAGAGTACCTGAAAAATCACATGAGCTTGTGTATACGACTCCCTTCTTTATATAGATGAGAGTAGCCCACCATAGCCCAAATTTTCCCTAAGATAACTCATCCATGCAACCTACATTTACTCCTCTTTAACTCAACAACACTCCAACAAGAATTTAGGCGTGGGAGTTTCTCTCTATTTGAATTTCCAGAAAATACACAACAACCATTCAATTAAATATTCTCTTAGCCTTAGACTTTAGATTTAAATACAACCTTTCATTTCCTTTTAATTTATTTATTTACTTTAGAATAAATACAACCCTTAAGACTAAATTAAATTAAACCCATCAATTAATGTAATTGTTACCATAACCTTAGTGACAATAATGACAATTAATAATTAACTTTTTTTTTTATTTGAAATATTTTAATGAAGTTCCACTTATTATTTTTACCCTATTGATTAACTCATTTATAGACTAGAACCTACTTAATTAATCTCTTAACCATAGGTTTACCCTTCAACTAACTTCAAACCATGATTTTTAACCCCAACTAACCCATAAACTAATCTTCTACCCTTCCATAACCCTCTAGATTTAATAATTAACCTTTAATTAACCTTGAATTTAATCTTGAACCCTATAAAACATGTTCAAAACCTTCATTTAACCCCTAAATATCCTTGCATTTAATTTCAAAACTCAGATAAACCCTTGATTAACCCTTGATTTTTTATCTATACCCATAATTGTATTAGAAAACACCTAGATAAATACTTCCCATCTTGATATTATTCATCAAACTTCTTGTCCTGCAAAAATTAATATCAAACATTAGTCAAATTTTTCATAAATTATTCAAACTTATTCCAATCAATTAATCTTTTAATTTTTGTAATATTTTAAGAGTAATAAATTCTTTCCGACACCAGATCAAGGAGGTCAAGCAAAAGAGTGATGGGGGGTTGGATCAGGCCCCTTGGGTGCATTGTCCCCTGCCTGGCGAGCGGTGTCTGCACGTTGGGTACCTCACTCTGGAATGGTGGTCGATCGTCGATAGTACACCCGCACCTCAAAAGAGAAAGTGAGAAAAAGACCTCGATGCATGGGATGAAGTTGTTGGATGTAGTAGATGGACATGAACGTGTAATGAAAAATATAACACTAAAAGTAAATGGATGATCTCGATAATAATGGTCCAACAGCTTACATCCAATGATCCTGAAAAGATCAATTAATATACAAAATCAATGATACAATGAAAAAAATATATACCCTGCCACACTACAGATCAATCAATACAAAATGATATTCTCGACGAGAATGCAAGAAAGATGCCCTCCTCTTCTCTTTCATTCTTCACTTCAGTCTTTGCAGCAAGAACTTCACTTCACTTCAAGTCTTCATGGCAAGAACTTCTTTTCACTTTGGGTAATGACTTTTCTTCACTTCACTTTACCTCAAATGAGAAGCATCATCATCTAGAGAGAAACTTTGGTGAAAATCCATGGGGGAAAAACAAAAGAAAATCACATTAATATATTTGAAAAGAACACTCATACAAAATCTATGTCTTGATTTTTCATTATTTTGTTATGATTTTGTTTAGACCTTTTAACCATACATTTTTCTTAAATTTACTTTATTTGGTGATGCTCGCTCTCTACACGTTACAATTAATAGATGTAAAGAAAAAAAGTTCATGTGCCGACCTTTATGTGCATGCTCACAATCATGCGTACATGATCAAGAAATAAGCCTATCATTCGCATATGTTTGTTCAAAGGTTTTTAATTTCACAAGAACTATAAGCTCATATATGCACATACAAGCTTAGTAAAACTGATCAAGTTACATAGTTATTCCCTCTTAATGTATGGATGTGATCGTTTATTATGATTTAATGTATCCGATCATGGCAGCATATTTAGAGATCTATCAAAACGTCTGCAACATGCTTATAGTATATATGTAATATGTAAAAAAGGGAACATAAAAGCAAAGATATCCATGTTGGTGCAACTCTTTGTCTCCCTTTCTCTCTGTTTGGATTAATTTTTATCCATGTGGCATCATTATTTTTGCATATAAAGATTCCTCTTTGTGCATCTAGATCTCTCTGTGCATCTCAATCCCGAACCTATTTTTGCACTTCTCTCCCTTTAATCATTTCCTCTCTCTCTCTCTCCCCCTCTAAGCCTTCTACATAATAAAATTTTAGCTACCGTCGCTTTTTTGCATCTCTCTATCTGTCTCTCTCGTAATGTCTCAACTACAGCAAGACATGGTAGATACTCACAAGAGAAGAGTTTGTACAGCTAAAACATGCTTCACACCTGCTATAAGTGATGGAAGGAGAATGTTGTGGGCCTCTTTAGCTAGCTAACAAGCATAAGTAATCACATATGTTGCTTTGAAGATGATCCACTAATGATAGGATCAAAACAAATAGGTAGGCATAGGATCCAAGGTTTGAAACTTGCCATTTTGGTTAAGACACCTACTCATAGTTTTGCACCATTCTCTCAGTAGAGAAGCAATTGATGGAATTACTTTTGGGGAAATTCCATTAGCTTAACAAGCTACCAAGCATGAGTGAAATTATCTAAAATGATGAGCTATATGCAGAGAAATATTTTAGCAAATTAAACATCCATCCTAACTTTTACAGGCCTTGAAAGTCACCGACCACTGAGTATAGATTGATTGATATCTAATGATCACCGGAAGCATTACTAATGAAACTTTGTAGGATTAAAGTATAGAGTATGCTTGAGCAATCATGCTTTAAATCATGAGAAATGATCAACTATACAGTGAGAATGAGCTCACACATGTTCACTCTTGTGAATGAGTGTGACAAAGATATGAAAGTAAGAAGTAATGATCATGTATGAATAAAATCATGTAAAAGTACAATGTCATTGACAATAAATCATTACTGAATGAGTGAGAAAGAGTGAGCTATGAAGTGAGCTCCTCTTTGCAATGAAAATACATGGAAATGATCTCTGAATCTCGAGATTACATGTGGGCATTTCATATCCTCTTTTATAGCTTTTGTTGGAGCCAAGGATTTGAATTCAAATTCAAATAGCTACCAATAAAGAGCACCCTAAAGTATAGGATTGATTTTCTCTTGACTAAACTACCGAAAGTTATGAAATTATATGCTTCCTAACTCCACGTGGCTTTAATGGCCTTTTACAAATGTAATTTTAGAAGCAAAGTTACAAGAGGTTGTACACATGAATCCTTCCATGTGTAATGTCAATACATCAAACTTATGTAAGGTGATCAAGTGTGTAGGCTTAGACTTAATTGCACTAACAACTACCCCTCAAGCCTAACATGCTTGATCGTTAGTGCACATTGATCTCTTGTAGCCCAATCATCAGTTTGAACATGTTCATCTTTGTTCCATCTAATCCTTTGATGAGTATATCTGCACATTGCAAGTAAGCTGAAATATATGATAATCAGATATCCTTTCTAAGAAATTTCTCCCTGACATAATGATAGTGCACTTCAATATGCTTAGTCCTGCCATGGTACACATGATTAGGAGCCAAATGAAGTGAACTAGCGTTATCTCCAAAGATAATTGGAGTATAGTAATGTATCTCCAAATCTACATACAATTGTTTAAGCCACATAGCTTCCTGAGTTGCATTTGCCAAACCTCTATATTGTGGAAGAAAAGGCCATAGTTGGTTGCTTCTTGGATGACCAAGATATGAGTTTTGAACTTGCAAAAGATAGGTACCCTAAAGTGCTCCTCCTATCATCCTTGGAGCCAGCCCAATCTGCATGGGAACATATATTTATATCTATATTAGAAGTGAAGGGATAAAATAGTCCCTCATTCATTGTACCCTTAAGATACTTAAGTACCCTCTTTGCATCTTCCATATGAGGCTTCCTTGCTACATGCATGAATTCACTTAATGTACTTAGTGCATATGCAATATCTACTCTTGTCAAAGTAGCATAATTAAGACTACCCACAAGTTTTTGATAACTTGTAACATCTTCATATGGGGAAAAACTGAGCCCTGCGTAGGCCTTGTAGGGATCCCTAATTTTTAGGGATTAAAGTTAAGATTCTACATGATTAAGAGGATGGACAATACAAGGGTGGTTTTCTCTATTAAAATATACAAGAAAAAAAAACCTCAACTAGATGCTCACTCGAATTAGATTCAAGCCTGTGGATTTTTCCCATTGAATGGCTAGGATTAAAACACAAAGGAAAGACCACATTGAATGCGTGCTACCTCCCCAAGTAGCAGAGTAGAGAGAGAAGAAAATTTCAGTAGCATAGTACAGAGATGATGAATTCGCGCTGAATCTAGGCCTTTCAACCTCAAAGATCTAATGGACCTTAAAAACTAGCGCTGATCCGTCGACACACTCACTCACATCCATTGTATGGCTCATCTGATCCAACGGTGCTGCACATTTCAGGTTGAGCCCTTTTATCATTCAATGTCCAACGTCTGATGGAGCTCAAATCCAATGCTTTAGAATGAATGACACCTTTCCATACAAATGTTAATCGACAACCCTTTGATCTTGGAACGATCAAATGGTGCAAAAGAAAATGCGCCATTTAAAATGTAGATTAAACTTGAGCCCTGGGATCAATAGGTGAAATCCAATGGTGGAGGAGCTTCTGGACATTTCTTTATCTCATTTCAAAGAGAACCACTGGATCTACACATGATCCAATGGCCTAGCTTTAAGGAAGCCTTGACTTTTGCAATATAACACCATCCCTTGAATTGTTTTGACCATCCAATGGTCATGATTCAAGTTTTGAAATCGAAATCCACTCCCTCCACAAAACCCCTAAATTCATGGTGGTTTTAGAAACTTTGACTATCACAAACCAAGGGAAGCCTACTCCTAGTCTAGTGAAAAAGGAATCTAGACTGTGGCTACCACCCTCTCCTCATTGGTCCATCCTTAATCACTCCTTAATCTAAAAGGCCCATGCAGGGTTCATTTTTTCCCCTAATGTCAAGTAGTTCACCTTCATGTGAACTTAGCTTATGATTGATCTCCATAGGAATAGTTGCAACTTTAGTGTTCTCCATCTTAAACTTTACCAACATATGACATATGTACTTGAGTTGTGTGATGAATATACCTGAATCTCTATACATGTGTTCTACACCAAGGAACTAGTTCAATAACCCTAGATCACTGATTTTGAATTCCTTCATCAATTGAGCTTTGACTTGCTTGATCCCATTAGAATCATTATCTGTAATAATGATATCATCTACATCGACACATAAGTAGATGACCTTTGATTTATTCTTCTTAACAAACAAAGAAGAGTCTCCCTTGCTTGCCACAAATCCTTGATCCTACAAATAGGTAACAAGCCTATGTTTCTAAGCTCTAGGAGCTTGCTTGAGACCATAGAGTGCTTTCTTAAGCTTGCATACATAACCTATTTTTTCTTCATCTTCAAAACCTAGTGATTGTCCATATACACTTCCTCTGATATCCAACCATTTAAAAATGCATTCTTGACATCTTACTGATATAAATTCCAATTTTTTGATGCAGCAAGACTCACCAATACCCTGATTGTTGGGATCTTTGCCACAGGTGAATATGTTTCTTCATCATCTAGTCCATGTGTTTGGGCAAAACGCTTTGCCACTAACCTTGCTTTGTACCTATTTATAGAACCATCAAAGTTCTTTTTAATTTTGTATATCCACCTTGAACCAATTACCTTCATATCTGGCTTCTTGGGAAATAGATCCCATATGTGCTTTTCCTGCATTGCTTTGACTTCTTCTTGCATGGCTTCTCGCAACTCTTTCTTCTTCCTACCCTCTTCAAATGGAGAAGGCTCCTCTACCATAGAATCTTTAGTGATGTAGACAGAGTGCTTTGTAACTAAGGATGTACATATCAATACCTTATGGGATTCTTACTTTCTCTTTGCGATCTTCTTAAAGCTTGATTGGAAGACTCGAGTAGATCCTCTAATTGCTTATATTTGAATTTGCCTTTTGACTTCCAAACTTTGAAGTCAATCTCTTCCTCATCTTCTGAGTTGATGTCCTCTGCTTGGTGTTGATCTTCTTTGGTGAGGGTTGGAAAATCATTTTCTAAATCATATGGTAACCTAACTTTCTTGCAATCATCTTCAAACCATGAACTATTCTCATCAAAAACTACATCCCTACTAACTATGAATGCCTTGTTACTGGGATTGTATGGTCTATATCCCTTTTGATTCTGATCATACCCATTGAATATACATTTCTTAACCTCAGGATCAAGCCTCCCTCTGATTTCTGATGGGATGTGTGCATAGGTAATGCAACCAAATATTTTGCAATGATCCAATGATCATCTCCTACCCTTCCATGCTTCATATGGTGTCATACCATCCAAAGATTTGGATAGAAGCCTATTGATCAAATAGGAAGCTATAGGTATAGCCTCTACCCATAAATAATTAGGTAATTAGTTTTCATTTAAGCATAGACCTAGTTGCATCAAAAATTAGCCCGTTCCTTCTCTCTATGACTCCATTCAATTTAGGAGTATACCTAGTTGTTACTTCCCTCTTTATGCTCTATCCTATAGAAATAGATCAAACTCATGTGAAAAGTACTCACCTCCTTGATGAGACCTGATTCTCTTCAAGCTTCTTCCTGTTTGGTTTTCAACTAGTGCTAGATATTTCTTGAAACATCTAAATACCTCATCCTTAAGCTTCATTAAATACAGAATTGTCCACCTATTGTAATCATCAATAAATGAGACATAGTACCTTGAACCTAAAATGGATGGATCTTTGCTATGACCCCCCACATCAGTGTGTACAAATCCAAATAATCTTCATGGATGTATCCTTTTTTGTTGAATGGTTGCTTGTGAGCTTTGCCAAATTGGCATGCTCCACATTTGTATATCATGTGCTGCTTGGTCACATTGGGAATGCCAAGCACACATTGGGAATGCCAAGCACACTTTGATCCCTTCAAATTTTCTTCAGAGTTCTCTGTCTTATATGTCGTAGCCTCTTGTGCCATCTTTCCAACTTAGATAAGGTTTGATCTCTATAACTGAATAGTGATATGCTCCTTGTGTCTTCAATTTCAAAAGTAAACAAACTACCTAGCTTCTCACGTTTGGGAATCCTTTTGAATCCTTGTTGGGGGTCTTGCACATATGCTCCATGCTTGGTGAATCTGACCTATAGACCTTTCTCTACAATCTACCTAACACTAATTAGGTTTTTGGTTATAGTAGGCACATACATAACTTTGGTCAAAAGGTTCTACTACCATCAGATGTTTTGAGATTTCCAATTTGCTTGACTGAATGTTTAGTGTCATCACCTATTTGTACTTCATGCTTCCCCTTGGGTTCTTCAAGATCAGATAGTAGTGCTACATTTCTTACCACATGATTGGAACAACCTGAGTCAATCTAGAAAAGATGCTCATCATCTTTACCTTGCTTGGATGTCATGTTCATGATGAGGAGAGTGTCCTCTTGAGCTTCATTATAGTTTTTGAAGTCCCTTCTTTCTCTAAAATCTCCTTGATAGTTGTTATTGTTCTAGCCTTGATTGTAATTATGGCTCTAGTTGCCTCCATCATTTTTGTACCTGCCTCTAGCTTGTCCATAGTTTCCTCTATGGAAGCCTCTTCCCCGTTGGTTCCTTGTATTTTTGTAGCATTCTTTAGTAGTGTGGTTCTTGAGACCACTTATGTTGCATGGTGAATTGTTGTAGGGTCTCCCTCTACCAAGTTTTCCTCCTCTGCCCCTACCTCTAGCACCTCTTCCTATTCGTGCATAATTTGCTTGAGAGGTACTAGCCTCTTCATCTTGTTTCTTACCTTTGCCTTTATCCTTAGCTTTATTATTAGCTCTATAAAGGGAAAAAGATTGGTTACCTCTTGAGTTGTCACCAGTTTTGTTAAGCTTTGTCTCATGGGTGAAGAGTTGTCCCATCAAGGTGTTGAGATCAGGTATTTGCATATCCATGTAGAGGTCCATAGCTGTGGAGAAGGACTCCCACTTGTCATCAGTGTTTATTCCATTGATGATCTGCCTCACAATGCGCTCTTTCTCTATCTCTTCTCCAATGCTTGCAAAATGTTCAAGTTAGGAAATTTCAAAGTGTTAACACACGAAAAATTCAATTAACTAAGTACAGGAAAGCTCCTTCAAATCAAATTGGAGTAACAAACAGAGATCATTCAATCTCACATACCCCCTAGTTGAGTAGCAAACAATAGGTGTGATACATGTATTTTGATTGATATAATCCTAATTAGCATGAATGTTGAAGGGCTTTTTCAGATTTAGATTTTATAAGCTTTTAGACCAGAATTGAGAGGGAGATCTCTAGAAAATACATTGTGTATGTCATCAAGCTTTTTAGATTGAGAAAAAGATCTCAATATGGAGACTAACTCTTTATCATTATTGCTTGACCAACAAAAATTCATCGGGCTTCCAACAAGGTTATCTAAGTGAATGTAATTGGAGCTACTATAAACTTTACTAAATGAATAAGACTTGGATAGAAATATTAGTATTTGAGATCATGGTACGAGAACAAATGTGCTCTTCTTCAGAAGAGTCCGAAGTAAGATTTAATATAAGGAAGGCTTTTCTGAAATATCCATCAGGAGGTAAAAGAATCTTACTAGAGATACCTAAAAAACTGAGATTATTAAGTTCAAGCCACTTTTAAACTTAAAGGATCATAAGCTTGAAGATCAAAAAATAGTATTTTAATGTATTTTTTATAATATGGGAGGGAATGATCAAATCTTGAATCAAGGTTTTGTGTTGTATGTAGGATCAAAGTTATTAGAAATTTTCACAATATTTTGATACTAGTACAAGGTTTTGAATTTAATGAAAATTAAATTGAATCAAAACTCACTACATGATGTTATGGAAGTGGTATTGGTGGTTCAGAAATTTATTTCTTGTATCAACATCAAATTCGGTATGATGGTATGGGATGTTGTACTTAAAGTTCATAAATGATTACGTTAAAGTCTTTCAACGTCTTAAGTTAGACAATTCTCAATTTTATTTAGGGCTATTTTTTAGACCAAGCGAATTTGCATTGACAACAGTGGAGGGAACACTTCCTTCTTGAATTGGACAACAACCCTAGATCTTGGATTGGACATAATAGTTTTCTAGCTACGAAAGATGTTAGTGGATATTGGTTGGAAGCGGACAATACTAGAAAACATCTAAACAACATGTTTTGGTGAAATTTCATAAAGCTAAATTATCCATAATATTTCAAGTAGATTTCAAGAGATTATTCAATGTGTTCATTCTACTCAAAGTATCCATCCATGTTTCTAGATCTATGTAGTAGAGGTGTGAAGAAATGGATAGAGATTGTGTTAGAGATAATTGGAATCTACTCATTTCATATGTATGTGCTATGATCTCTAAATTTACAAATAGTAAGATAGTGAATCGAGTAGGGATGTCTTTGTGAAGAGAGATGGTGTACACAATCCGAAGATGAGCTGGTGCTGCTACCACCAGCATCACACCATCCAACTAAGACTTTAGAGTTGATTAGTAAACCCTTTGAGCTTGCTCAATCCACCAAAATATCAGCCAAGTGCTTTGGAACATGTATCTCAAAAGTTTAACTCAAGACAGACTAGTTGCAAGATGACTAGCTCCCAAAACTTGCTATTTTTCTACATACACCTACTAGAAAAAAATGAATAGTGCTCTCAACCTGGTAAGAAATAGATATATTCCTTTTGGACATATCAAATAGGCTTATCCAGCTTGCTGTTCCAAGTTCAAACACTATAAATGATCAACTGAGGACTGAGAAAAACTTTTAACAAAATCTGGAACCTGCTCGCCATTCTCGGGCTCTACAGAGATAGACGAGTGAGTAGTAAAATGGAGATTTCTCCCAAAATACAAACATAATGACGATGAAAATTTATATAAAAAAATGGACTTTGAGATCTATTCAACACACATTAAAACACTTAAATTGGATGACTATAGCGTGAGTTATGAGCTTCTGAAGTTACTCCTCCGAGTGAGTATAGCAGAGAGCAAAAGAGAGAAGTAGAGAATGATGAATGTATAAATTCACATATGATTACAACCACATTGGCAGTGAATATTTGCACAATGGGAGTGGAATGATAGAGTTGTGGAGTAAGCTCTTCAATCTCTACAAAATGACATGAAGTGGTCATGTACAAGGCTTGCTAATTGCCTCTTCCTTCTTCCTCTTTTTATAGATATTCTTGGAGGGAGTTTTGAATTTGAATTTGAATGGCTCCACCTAAACGTGATCCCCAAAGTTAGGAAATATTCCCTCAGCTCACTAATTCGTGGTTTTCGGTAGTTAGAGCCACGACTTTGCTTTTACATCATGGATGATATAAGTCATTCTTTTTCTTTTTTCTTTTTTTTAATTACAAGAGATAGAATGTGCTCTTTTACAAGAGGTGTTCATATGTCTACACATATGGCTACAAATGAACATCATATCAAATAATATCAAGCATGTGGGCTTGGGTAAAGTGCATCAACAACTCCCCGTCAAGCCTAACATGCTTGGCTACCAAATATATCTTCAATAGTCCTTGATTTCCTACATGCCAATCATCAACTTGAATCTACTTAACTTTGTACCATCAAGAGCTTTAGACATAGGATAATTGAATATCCTTGCTCATTAGCTTCTCCCTTACATAATGTTAGTGGACTTCAATATGCTTGGTTCTAGCATGGTATACCAGATTAGCTGCAAGGTGTAGTGAGCTTGTGTTGTCGCCAAAAATGTGAGGTGTTGAAGAAGGAAGTCCAAGATGTGTGTACAAAGACTTACCATGGTTGGTTGCTTCTTGGATGACCAAGAAATGATTTTCGAACCTGCAAATGATATATAGCCGGATGTGCTTCTTCTATCATCTCTAGATCCAGCCCAATCCGCATCACAGTAGAACTTTAGCTCAATATCTGAAGTAAATCAATAAAAAAAACCTTCATTCATGGTCCCCTTTAGGTACTTGAGGACTCTCTTGGCCGCTTCCATATGTGGTCTTCTCGGCTTATGCATAAACTGACTCAATATGCTAACACTATAGCATATATCCACCCCTGTGAGTGTTGCATAGTTCAAGCTTCCAACCAAGCTTTGATAGCTTGTGATGTCTTCAATTGGCTCCTTCATAAGCACTAAGCTTATGATTTTTCTCCATAGGTGTACCTGCACACTTGGTGTTTTCTATCTTGAACTTCATGAGCATGTCATGCGCATACTTCCTTTATGTGATGTATATACCTGAACCTCTATAGATTAACTTCAATCCAAGAAAATAAGTGAGTGGTCCAAGGTCACTTATTTTGAACTCCTCCCTTATTTGACTCTTTACCTGTTTGATTCCTTCAAGACCATTGCCTGTGATAATAATATCATCAACATGCACACATAAATAGATAACTTCAGATCCATTCCTCTTTATGAGCAAAGAGGTATCCGCCTTGCTAGCTTTGAATCCTTGGTCCTACAAATAAGTCACCAATCTGAAATTCCAAGCTCTTGGAGCTTGCTTCAATCCATACAAAGCTTTATTTAGTTTGCAAACATAGTTAGGATGATGTGCATCCTCATATCCAGGAGGTTGTGCCATATACACTTCCTCAAAAATGCATCCATTCAAGAAAGCATTCTTTACATCAAGTTGATAGAGCTTCCAATTTCTAGATGCAGCAAGACTCATGAGAACCCTAATTGAAGGCATTTTTGCAACAAAAGAGAAAGTCTCCTCATAATCAATACCATGTGTTTGAGCAAACCCTTTAGCATATAACCTTGCTTTATGCCTATTTATACTTCCATGTGGATTCCTCTTGATTTTGTATATCCATCGAGATCCAATTACCTTCATAGATGGCTTGTTAGGTATGTAAGCCGCCAGATTGGCAATTGTAAACATGTCTCTTTTCATATTCCACACGAACCGAAAGGTCGTTGCGTTGAGTTGTATTCATTTATAAACTAATGAAAAGACACTTTCGATGACGACCAGAAGAATTGCCAGACTGTCTGTCTGGGCGATACGTCTGTGAAGTTTCCGTAGTGTGTGTTTGAGAATTTTGAGTGCCACTGGGTCTTTCTGTCTTGTTTGATTATCCGCACCTGTATGGTAAAAACTGGGTTACGGTAATGTTTACAGTAAAATTAAGTATCGAATTGTTGTTCTGATAGGTAAGAATTGTACGTCTGTATTACGGTAATGAATAGTTTCAACATTGTGTGTTGAGAACGTATTTACCAGAGTGCAATCGGTAAGGTTGTGGAAGAGCTAGCAATAATATGAGTACAGACAGTGATACTGTGATAGAATGAATTAGACTAGTGATAGTAAGTCATGTTAATAGATTTCGTTGAATATTTGTGTACTATTGTGTGAGTGATTAATTGGGAAAATCAAGTATAGGGCCTCTGATTATTCAGACCCCTTCCACTCCCAAGAACCCGAAAAGAGCTTAAACATGTTTCTGATGGCAAAAGCACTTTCAACACTGGCGCCATCTGTGGGAATGTGGCAGAAGAGTGTTGCAAATTGATTAAGTGACAATAGAGTGTTGCAAATCGATTGTGGGAAGGTGACCATAGATTGTGAATTGATAGTAAGGTAGACTAGTATGCAAGTATTGCAAAGGTGATATATGCCAGTTACTCGATCCGGCGAGTCGTATCCAAAGTACAGATAGCCTTGGGTGGTACCAAATTTGCGAAGGACACCCCCAGGAGGAAGAAGCACAGATCGGTTAGGCCCGGTTGTTGAAGAAGCGAAGCACGTTAGTAGTGATTCCGGTAGCATTCCGATGGAACATACTGCAATTCCTGTAGATTTTGGTGTCATATCAGCACAATCTGGAGAAGAGACAGTAACTTCGAAGTCTACAAGGACGCACTGTGAAGTTAACTCGACACCGTCTGGTCAGGATTCGAATTTGTCTGAAGATAGAGGTGTCTTACACAGAGAGATTATTGAAAGTGAAAGAATATCTTGTTTTGAAGAAAGTTCGATAAATTCCGGTGATATTTCGGTCCCAGTTGGAGGCAACTTACAGTTTTTCGGTGACAGCGTGATATTTCCTGGTGAATCCTCATTTCGAACACCATTGTTCGAAGTAAAAGTACCTACATCTGATACCCAAGAAGAGGATAGGTTATTCGAATTAGAAATGCGAAAGAAATTAGACGCTATTTTCGGACCGGAAATTGAGCAGTCCGACCATACAGATTCTGAAGGACCGGAAACCCCACCTCAGAACTCAGGAGATAATAACGATACCACTATTAGCACCATGAGTGGACAACAACAACAACAACAACAACAACAACAACAACAACAACAACAACAACAGCAACAACCACTGCCACTTCGGCCGGTTCCAACAGGAGTCACTTACACCAAATTCGGTGGGTTTCTAGGTGATGATCCTGATGCCCACGTACGTACTTTTGAAATAAGTTACGCAGTGCTAAATCATCCACCCGATCCGGCATATAAGGCCATCCTATTCCAATCCACATTAGTTAATGAAGCAGCAAAGTGGCTCACAGAGTATGATTTTAATCATTTTGTTACCTATGAGGTAGTATGGGATGCATTTTTGCAGAGGTTCCGGTTAAAGAACTATCAACCAGAAAAAGAAGAATTAGAAGCCTTGAAGCTGTAGCAAAAGAAAGATGCAACGGCAAGAGCCTACATCTATAATACCGTTACAGATCATCTACTACCGCACATTAGAGGTCTGGAGAAAGCGGAGGACATATGGAATGTGTTGGAATATCATTTCCAAAATACTACAAAAGCTAGGAAGGCTAGCTTATGGTCCGAGTTCACGACGTTCAAAAAGAAGTCGAATCAAAGCATTAGTGACTACGTTACTAAAATGAAGGATCTAGCAGATAGTCTTGGATCCATAAATGAAGATGTCGAAGATCACAGATTGATAGTGCAAGTGCTCACAGTTTTGAGAGGAGATGAAAGGTGGAAACCTTTCGTACTCTCAACTGAACTTTCTTTAAATCATTTTGTACCAGATTTAAACCAATTGCTTGGTTTGATGCTCACATATGAGCAAGACCTAAAAGGAGATGGAGATAAAGGAAAAAGTTCTGCAATGTACATGAAGAACAAGAAGAAAGATAAAGGTAAGTCAAAGGACGAAGAAGAGTCAAGCTCTCAGGCTTATTATACAAGAGGAAAAGGTACTGGTAGAGGAAGAGCAAGAGGTTTTGGAAGAGGATGAGGTAGTCAGAACACCAACAAGAAGGCTTGCTAGATTTGTGGATTAAGTAATCATCTGGCTCATGACTATTGGCACAATCAACAAGGATCAAATCAAAATCAGAACAGTAATAGCAGAGGCAGAAGCGGAAGATATCAAAGAGGTAGATAGAATCAAAGAGGAGGCTATGGTAGAGGTGGAGCAAGAAGTTGGGGACAGAATCAATCCTACAACACCACCTACAACAACTACGCAAATGACACTCAGAATGAAAGTCATACATCGTTGATGATGAATTCAATCAGCACATCGGATAATGAAGATTTAAAGGTATTTTACATTCACTCTCGATGTTCTAATCATTTGTTAGGAAACATAGAGTTGATGTCAAAACTGGAAAAAGGTAGTTCCAGTCATACTGTTCAAACAGGTGACAATACGAGACATAGTGTACATTCAATTGGAAAAGTGAAATGTAAGAGTGGAGCAGATTTGCTAACCAATGTGTTATATGTTCCGACAATACCAAAAAATTTGATTAGTGTGGGACATATAGTTGAGAAAGGGTTTCAGGTCAGATTTACAAATAAAGGAGTATTTGTAGAAGATCCCGAGAATGGATATAATCAGCTCGTTTTCGGTAAGAAAGAAGGTAGACTCTTTACTTTAAGAGTACAAGGGAACATTGGTCAAGCGTTGCTCACACATGGTGAAAAGGTGATTACAAAACTTGATCTCTGGCATAAGAGATTAGGTCATTTTAATGAAAGAGGAATAAAAGCTAGATTTCAAACCAGTCAGTACTAGGATTACCGAACGTGTAGAATCAACATATGATTCATAAGTGTGAAGCATGTCAGATGGGAAAAGCCCACAGATTACCTTTTCAGAAGAAAGGATTCAAACATGATGGAGTACTCAAACTCATTCATACACATGTATGGGGTCCACAAAAGAAGGATCAATCAGCGCCTCAAGGTACTATGTTTTATTCATTGATGATGCTACAAGATGGATAACGTTATATGTCTTGAAGGAAAGAGCAGAAGTATTTGAAACTTTCAAGCACTTTCATAAGTATGCTGAAAGACTCACAGGTTGAAAGCTTAAGAGACTGAGGTTTGATGGAGGGGGAGAATATTTCTCCCGAGAGTTCAATGATTATCTTTGGAACGCAAGTATTAAGAAAGAAATAACCTGCAGATACACACCACAACAAAATGGTGTAGCAGAAAGAAGGAACCGAGTTCTACTCGAGTTCGCACGAGCTATGCTAAACGAAAAGGATTGTCCAAATTATCTTTGGGCTGAAGCTATAAATAGAGCTACATACTTGGTAAACAGATTACCATGTACAACATTAGATGGAATGACCCCCTATGAAGCTTGGTGGGGAAAGAAACCAACACTTGACCATTGCAAAGTGTTTGGATCAGTAGCGTATGCTTATGTACCATCACAACTGAGACATAAGCTTGAACCGAAAGCAGAGAAATATGTCTTTGTCGGATATGATGAAAAACAGATGGGTTATAGGCTATGGAGCCCCCTAACCAAACAATTTATTGTTTCCAGAGATGTTACATTTGATGAATAGAAAAGCTGGTAGACACGACTGAAGAATCTGAAGAAGAGGTAAGAAGAAAAGAAAAAGGAAAATCAATTGAGCAGGTGAATAGAGATGAAGATCATATGCAGGCAAGTACGTCCAGGATCGGATCACGTATAAGAAACGAAGATGAAGAAGTGTATTCAGAAACTTATGAAGAATATGAACCAAGAAGGTCAAACAGAACCAAAAGACAACCAGAGAGGTATTCATATGATACCTCGTACATAACTCAAAAAGATTATGCGTATATGGTCAAAGATGATGAAGAACCGCAGAGCTATGATGAAGCTAAATGCAAGAAGCAATGGGAAGAAGCCATGGAAGAAGAGATCAGCGCACTGAAAGAGAACAAGACATGGGAGCTTGTTCCGAAACCAAATGGTAAGAAAGTAATCAGAAATAAATGGGTATTCAAAGTTAAGAAATTTGCAGATGGAAGGATAGCCCGACACAAAGCGAGACTGGTTATCAAAGGCTATGCTCAGATGCATGGCATAGATTATGACGAGACGTTCAGTCCGGTGGCAAAGATGTCAACCATAAGGACATGATTGTTGTAGCTCCATCAAAAGGATGGAAGCTAAGTCAGCTAGATATCAAGTACGCATTTCTAAATGGATATATATCAGACGAAGTTTACATGGAACAACCTGAAGGGTTCATAAGTTCTAGATATCCAAAATTTGTGTGCAGATTAAGAAAAGCACTTTATGGACTGAAGCAAGCTCCAAGAGCTTGGAACTACAGACTTGTGAAGTATCTGAATAAACTTGGATACCAAAGTTCGAAGGCAGACGCAAGTCTACTCATAAAGAAAACAGAAGAAGGTACGATCTAGATTTGTATTTATGTAGATGACATAATAATCACAGGAACTTCAGATGAAGGAATTACAGAAGTGAAGAGACTGCTTGAAAAGGAGTTCAAGATCAGTGACCTAGGAAAGTTATCGTACTTTCTAGGAATGGAAATCACATACACAGATCATGGTGTATATGTTTCGCAAGAAAGGTATCTCCTAAACTTACTGAAGAAGTTTAATATGGAGAATTGCAGAGAAGCCTCAACACCGCTTGAAGTAAATCATAAACTCAGCAAATATAGTGGTGCAGAGTTGAAAGATATAAGGAAATATCAGTCGTTAGTAGGAAGTTTAATTTATGCTACGATAACAAGACCGGATCTTAGTTATGCAATTTGAGTTCTCTCACAGTTCATGCATTGTCCAACAGATCAACATTGGGTTGCAGGACAAAGAGTTCTTAGATACGTCAAAAGAACTATAAAGGAAGGATTATATTATCCTTTTACGTCAGATATAAAGTTGCGAGCATTCAGTGATTCAGAGTGGGCAGGAAGTCAAGATGAGAGAAGATCAACACACGGGTATATGATATACCTAGGAGATAAGCTAGTAAGCTGGTGTTCGAAGAAACAACACACAGTAGCTTTATCTTCAACAGAAGCAAAATACAAAGGACTGGTAGAAGCAGCTAAAGAAGTGATATGGATGCAGACCTTGTTCAAAAGCATGGGAATAGATCAAGGTACATTTATCATACATGGAGATAATATGAGCTCGTTATATCTTGCAGCAAACCCAGTATTTCATGCAAGAACGAAGCACATATAAATTCAGTATCATTTCTTGAGGGAAAAGGTAATGGAGAAGGAGATAGAAATTGTATACACTCCAACGAAAGATCAAATTGCAGACATTCTGACAAAGAGCTTGGATGGAACAAAGACAAGCAGATTCAAAGAAATGGCAGGTATAAAAGAAATAAGAATATTTGAAAGACAAGAAGAGTCAAATTAGTGATTGAGGGGAAGCTGTTGAAGAATCACTCACGAATTTGACATACAGACAGACATAAAAGAAAAAGAAAGATAAAGAAAGCAGAATCAAAGAAAATCAAAAACCTTAGTGGAGGGACAAATCCACGACCGTAGTGTACAGCGGAGAATCCTCCAGAATCAGAGTTTGTTAGAATCCATTACACCGAATCAAACTCTATATAAAAAGAGAACGTGCAAGCAAGAAAAAGAGTACAGAGGCGCAGGCAGAGATAGAGAGTAGTGCGAATAGAGCACACATATAGAAATCAAGAATAGGTTTAGAAGACGCCAGAGATTGCGTAAGTAAAGAAGACGCCAGAGATCGCGTATGTAAAGATGAATAACAGAAACCTGAAATGTTGTGTATTCATCTTAGAGAGATGGTAGAAGAAACTACTCAGTATAGGAGAGTTTTTGTAGCTTGAGCAAGAAGAGGCCAAGCTAGTTTGTATACATCTTCTCTAATAGAAAACACATGTTCATGTGGAAGTTCTGCGCGCATCCTTCATATGTGAAGAAATCTGAGTATTTTCATGTTACGGTGTAAAGTCAGTTAACAGTTAAATGTTTTCTCAGTAAACGTATTTTTCGGTCAGTTACGGTTATTTTCAGTAAACGTATTTTCCGGTAGAACAATGAAGTATATCTCGCAGAATACTGTAGAGTTTTATATGAGAGATAGCTCATCTTGTAGCTAGACGTCTCTACTATAAACTGATCAAAGATTTCGGTGAAATAGATATGTACATACAGTACAAAGCCTGACCGGAAAGAGGCATTCTGAACTAGTGAAGTTTTTCCTTAAACTTCAGAAAGAGTTCATTCAGTAAAGGAAGTTCACGCATCACTTCCTTACTTCATGCACATTCATTTGAAACAATTACAAACAGAATTAAAGTTCATTCCGATAAGATTCCCGTATGACTACGGTGACAGACCAGTGACAGTCTGGTGAAGTTTCGATGGAATTTCGATGAATTCAAAACACAGTGTTATATGTTTTTGAGTGACAGAAACTTTGCTAAGCTATTGCTCATTAAAGAGGTGTTCTAAATCACTCTAGCTTAGTTCTTCTTTGGCATGGCGAATTCCGCAGGCTCGATAAGGTGCGAGCCTTTGCTGCGTCGACAAGAAGTGGTACCAGAGCAACAAGATAGACAGATACCATGCCATCAGTGGTATTAGAGACAGCACATACCACATCAACACAACTTGAGCATAAGGTTAGAGGTTTTATCGAAGACCTGGAGTGGTTGAAAGCCAGTAAAAATATTGCAGAGGATCCAGCTACACAGATGTACTGCACAAAGTGCAAGAATCCAAGGCATACCAGTGCCACCTGTGCCCTCAATCATATGTATTGGGCTATCTGCAATACCACCGGACATTCCACCAAAAATTGTGCATATAACGCCAAAGTACAGGGACCAAGAGCTGTAAATGCCATTATACAAGAACCAGGACAGTCGGCCATCCACTATGTACCACCTCAGATGAGAAATAATCAGCAGCAAGGATACAGAAATTATCGAGGTCAACGGACTACACACTTCAATACAAATCGCTGGCAGACGGGAACATCACAGGAAGGTACTGGTTTGCCATCACCTCGTTGTCATTTTTGTGGTGAGTTTGGTCACATCCGAAGATTCTGTAAAGATGCAGCCGAATATGATCAGAGGAAGAAAGAGCGTCAAAACCCGATGACCAACATGGTACATATCACACCAGTAGAAACACAAGCTGTAGTGATCCAGACAAGATCCGGTAAGCAACTGCAACCAGCAGCTCAGGTGTTTGAACCAAGCATCCGTGAACAATAGAGAATGTATAACAAAGCTAGCGAATGGACCACCCAAGAACCTATAGTGTTCCCAGACCCTATTCCGGTGACATAGGTTCCCCTACCACCGGAAGGAACGCAGGAACAAGATTTTACCCCAGTAACAGGCGCATCATCATCAGAATCAGGGAAAACTACAATTCAATCAGATCATGCATGGGAAATTTTATCTAAGGCATCTATTACTCTCCCTCTTGGACAATTACTTGCATTAGTACCAGGAGTTTGTCAGCAATTCCAGCAACAGCTCAGTCCTGAGTCCGCCTGCATCCGAGCAACGACAACAGTACAACCGGAAGCTAACTCTACGGTGGATCATTCGGTCCCTTTAATTACGGTATGGTACAAAAATCATAAGATTACTCAAGTACTAATTGATGGTGGTTCTGATGTAAACATAGCGAGTGCAGCGCTTTGTAAAAAGCTAGGATGGACGCAAATTGAGCCTTTCGAGTTTTTCGTCAGAATGGCCGATCAATCCAGAGTCCATCCAGTGGGACTTGTTTGAAATGTCCCAATAACTTTGTAGGGTACAACGTTTAAGATGACTTTTGTCATCTTAGAACTATCGGAGTCTATCTTCTTTTCAATCAACCTTGGTTGAAACAAGCTAAGGTTATACAGGATTGGTCAGCATAAGAACTTACTTTTAAGGACAACCACAGTAAGTATGTTGTCAAATTGGACGCTATTCAGCCCTGTGAGTTACATGCTAGACCTTATGTAGCAGAACCAGTCCACATGTTAGATGGTTTATCCGATGACGAAGAAGAAGAATTTTTGAAGAATAACATAGATTTGATCTCCTTGGGAACTGTCGATCTGCAATCTGTTGTAGATAACTGGAGCCCAGCAGCCTGTACGGTGGTGCCTGTGCTCGAAGAAGTAAAGAAAGAAGATATTGTTGCTATGGATGAAGCCGCTTTACAACACCTTTTACAGTCAGCTGACGATCCAGGGAAACCTCGTCAATTTTATGTTCCAGAAGATCAGTTAATCACCTATAATTTGGGTGATGAAGTTAATCCGCGACCTGTCAAGATAAAGGAAGGATTGTCTGAGGTGTTTCAAGCAGATTTGATCCAGCTTCTTCGTGAGTATTCTGATGTTTTTGCATGGGATTACCATGATATGAAAGGTCTAGACCCTCGCATCTATCAACATAGGGTCATGCTTAAACTAGAAGCAAAACCAATTAAACAACCCAGCTACCGGATGAACCCTAACTATGTAGCACAGGTCAAGGACAAGCTTGATAGGTTATTAAAAGTCGGATTCATCGTACCAATAGAACACGCTGAATGGATCTCACCTATTGTTATTGTTCCTAAGAAAAATAAGCAGCTCCGCATCTGTGTAGATTATCGGAAACTAAATGCGGCCATGGTGCCTGATCCGTTTCCTCTTCCTTTTCTTGACACAATGCTTGACAGAGTGGCTAGACACAAGATGTACTCCTTTTTGGACGGTTACAGTGGTTATAATCAGGTCAAAATGGCTAAACAAGACATATCGAAAACCGCTTTTATTACCAATTGGGGTGTTTTTGCTTGTACAGTTATGTGGTTTGGATTAAGAAATGCTCCTAGCACTTTTCAGCAGTGTATGCAGGAAATATTCTCACCTTATCTCACTTCTTTTATGCAAGTATATCTACATGATTTCTCTTTATTCAATAAAATGGTAGCACACCTGTATCATTTACGGTGTTGCTTTGAGAAATGCAGAGAATATCGACTCTGCCTGAACCCGAATAGATCTGTCTTTGCGGTTTCTTGTGGTAAGCTCCTTGGTCATATTGTATCTACACAGGGCATACAAGTTGACCTAGATAAAGTTACAACCGTCTTAGAAGCACCTATGCCTACAAAGCCGAAATAAGTAATACGCTTCACGGGTCAAGTTTGGTGGCATGGTCGACATGTACGGTGGCTTGCTCATTTGGCAATACCTCTAAATCGGCTAATAACGAGTACTCCTCGATAGTTTGATGGGACTCAGGAATGTCAAACTGCATTTGATCGTCTAAAGGGATTATTAACGCAGGTTCCAATTTTACAACCTCTTGATTGGGAACGCGCATTTCATGTTTTTGTAGATGCATTCGATATAGCAATTGGATGTGTTTTAATGCAACAAACTGATAAGTGGTTCCAGCCTATCTATTATGTAAGTCTTAGGCTTGCTCCTGCTGAAAAGAATTATTGAGTAACTAAAAGAGAATGCCTAGGCTTGGTGTATTCTATAAAGAAATTTTGACATTATTTGCTAGGAAGAAAATTCATCTTTCATGTAGACCATGCTGCACTAGTGTATCTAGTTCAGCAGCAGCATTTAGGTGGTCGCTTGGCACGTTGGGTTCTATTGTTACAAGAGTTCGATTATGATGTGATTCATCGACCCGACACTGCACATGCATTAGCAGATTTGCTTTCGGGATTAGATTCCAGTTAAGCTGCCGTCGGTGTTGATGACACCACACCAGCAATTTATGTTACTGAACCAACTAATGATGAATCTGCAGAACCACCTATGCCACCTACTTACTATGATCAGTTATTAACCTTTCTTACTGATGGATGTCTTCCCTCTCAAACTTCTCCTGCACTGAGATGGAAAATTGCAGTTTACAGTCGTAGATTCCGGTTGATTGCCAGACAATTGGATTATATGGATCATTCTGGAGTTTTACTTCGTTGTATTCCTCCACATGAAGTAAACACAGTTATCGCCCTGGCACATTCAATACCTTCTGGTGGACATTTTGCAGCAGATTTAACGCACCGAAAAATCTTGCAAAGTGGGCTTTGGTGGCCTACTATGTACAGAGATGTATCTCAGTTTGTGCAGCAATGTGACAATTGTTAGCGATCTGGACAACCTTTATAATGCCACTTCTTCCCTCTACAACCTATATTACCATTAGAACCTTTTCAGAAATGGGGTCTTGATTTTATTAGACCAATCACACCTCTAGCAATCCTTAGTAATAATCGCTACATTCTGACATGTATAGATTATGCTACCACATGGGCAGAAGCTTGGGCTTTACGGTCCGCTACAGCTGTTTTGGTAACAAAATGTTTGATGAAGGACGTATTCCCATGATATGGATTGCCTTTGGAACTTGTGACAGATCAAGGCACGCATTTTGTTAATAATTTACTACGAGTACTCACACACTCTTTTCTGATTCTGCATAAATTCAGTTCACCGTATTATCCTCGTGCTAATGGCTTAGCTGAAAGTACAAACAAGACCTTATTGACTATGCTTCGAAAATTGATTATGGAATCACCAGAAAGATGTGATTAGTTATTACCTGCAGTATTATGGGCATACCGGACTACCTATAAAGTTGCCACCGGACTTACTCCTTTCAAGCTTGCTTATGGATTAGAAGCAATTGCTCCAATGGAAATTGTAGTGCCCACTTTACGCGTGGCCATAACTCAGAACTTGATACCTGAAGAGTCTTTGCCATTTCAGTTGGACACCCTCAGAGAACTAGATGAACATTGCTGGGAAAGTTTTTTGTCTCTTCAAGAAGTGTAGTTGTGGCAAGCTCGTACTCATGATCGGTATCTTAAAACTCCAGTTTTTACGGTGGGACAGCTTGTGCTCTTT
Organism: Ceratopteris richardii; assembly: GCA_020310875.1. Taxonomy (NCBI): domain Eukaryota; kingdom Viridiplantae; phylum Streptophyta; class Polypodiopsida; order Polypodiales; family Pteridaceae; genus Ceratopteris; species Ceratopteris richardii. The sequence continues at coordinate 44,871,884 of CM035421.1, read as the reverse complement.
TATAATGCTAAATCAAATCGTTTTGCTGGAAAATTCAAATTACGATGGTTTGGTCCTTACCGGATTAATGAACAAGTGGGCCCAGCTACTTTTCGGTTGACCACTTTGATCGGAATTCCTCTCCCTAAAGTGATCAATGGTTCAAAGTTGCGACCGTATCATCAACCACCTGATTCTCGCTGATGTGTTCTTCGTTTTTCCACGTGTTATTTACTTTCTTTTTTTGCGTAGATATCCTCGTTTTGATATCTAGTTATGATCAATAGCCGCCCTGCTTTATCGATTCTGCTCATGCATGCACATCGTAGTTATGAAGGTTATTATCTCAACATCGCGTGATGATTAATAATTTCAATTGCCTCCCACTGCCAAGTTTCTACTTAATCTTCTTCTTTTTACTAATAATCGCTATTGTATCTGTGTGCTCTGTGCGTTGTGATCTCTATGTTTCCTGTGCAATTGTGTTCTTGTGCTCTTGTGTACGCATCATGGAAGCGTTAGCAAACTTTGCTATGTTCCGTGATGGACTCCCTGTGGATGTGGGTGAGTTCTTGCGTGTCCGTGGGTTGTCCAATTTCGCTGAACTGCCTTGGCATTCAGTGGAATGTCACCCGTTTTACGCCCAAATTATTGCCGCCATCGCTGCCACACCTGCTTCAGAGCAGATTTGGCCTATTACATGTTTGCCTTCTCGTACCGTAATAACCCTACAGTCATTTGCTGACACATTTCGACTCTCTCCGCAAGGAAGAGAGAATGGCCCTAATCTTCCAATCACTACAATGGTTCAATTGTTTCCCAGATACTCTTCGAATGAGTATGCAATTCTTTGTTGCCCTGAACCTGAAAGAACAGCCTTACAATTTTTAGTAGCCATCTTAAACCTGCAGAAATGTACATATGGGATATCTCGCCCATTCTACTCAGGGATTGATATGGCTGCTAGAGAGCCTGTTAATTTTGCCTCTTACTATTTCCGACGCATTCACTGTGAATGCGTTACGATAATTAAGCAGGTTAACAAAGGAGATATGCCGCGTTCATGTTTATCGCACATACTCACTTTTCTGTTTTCGGCCCTCCAAGCAGCGCAACCCCCACAACGAGGTCCAATTTTGTATCATGAAGAATCTGCACAAATTCTGGAAGATGATGAAGGAGATGACGAATAACTTTTCCAGCTCTTCCACAGAAAACGAATCCGGATAAACTCTTATGATAGTCAAGTACAGGGTTCTGCCGCTGGAAATAAAGCAGACAACAATGAAGAAGAGACTTTTCACGACACAACTACATTGATGCACCAAGATTCATCAGCTCAGTCATCTCCAAACTAGCAACAGGATCAGAGTCTTACTGCTGATTCTAAAGCCAGCCCTTCTCAAGAAGAATCTCAGCAATAGTCCAAATAGGAAAAGCAAGAAGATGCGCAACCTATTATTAAAGATATTTTTGAAGAATTGGTTACGACAGTGGATTCTGCACTTGCCCACCCTGATGACACTATGCAGCAACCCACCGAAAAGGTATTAGAAACTAACACTCTAAAACCCACTCCTCCACCCATACCTCCACCAGAACCCATTGTTCCCATTCTATCGATTGTACTTGACGCACCCAATTCATCATCCTCTTCACCGAACTATTCTCCACCCAATTCCCATCAACTCCTCACGGCTTCTTCATCTCAACCACATCGTTCTCTTCTGGTTCCTTCGATTCCTATGATTTCTGAGCTCGCACCTATGGGTCAGATGTTGATTCATCTATCGCAGCAACTACCAGTACAGATGAAGGAAATTACTGATAATCTCAGAGATGAATTCCAACATAAAGTAGATGTTCTTGAAGCACACAGTAATCCACTCCAAGAAGAAATAGATATAGTACAGGCATAAAATCATGCTCTGCACAAACAGATATTACAGCTCTAGGTTACAACTACCGAACAGGAATCATTGATTAATTAGAAAGGTGAGGCGTTAGCTGAGCTTCAAGCCAAAGACGATTTGTTATGTGCTGCTGATGCAGAGATCCTGCAATTGAAACAGTTAATCCAGAATAAGGAAGATGCTCGCATAGCAATGGGAAATCTATTAGAAGAAACCAGACAACAATTAGATGAAGTCATGCAGCAAGGACAAGAGATGGCCGATTTGGCTAAGAAGACTAATGAAGCACTCCAAAGATCAGAATCCCATTTATTCGAATCCAATTCTGCTCTCAAAACGCAGATGACTCTGGTAGCTCAACTTCAGAAGGACGTAGCAGCAACTCGAAGAGAAAGAGATGCCTATTACAGGACCATCCAATTTCAGAATCAAGAATTGGAGAGAAGGGAGAATCAATTGGATGCTCAAGCACAAAGATTATCCCGAGTAGATAAAAGAATCGAGCACATGAAAGTAAGTCATGATGCAGCTTTATCGAACGACTTTTATTTACAGGAAGCCTTTCTGCAAACACAAGCAGAAATTTTGATGAGCAAAGTTGTTTCTTTAAGCTCTGTTCGGACTAATGCACAGCTAGTAGAACCAGAGATTCTCAAACAGATGTTGGATTCACTGAAAAAGAAAATTGCCAGGACATTTAAGTTAGCTAGAACTATGTATCTAGAGGGTATAATAGATGAGTCGTAAATTTTTGTATACCTGCGGGTTCAAGTCCACCGTGCATGCCACTGTAAGCCGCCGGATTGGCAATTGTAAACATGTTTCTTTTCATATTCCGCATGAACCGAAAGGTCATTGCGTTGAGTTGTATTCATTTATAAACTAATGAAAAGACACTTTTGGTGATGACCAGAAGAATCGCCACACTGTCTGTCTGGGCGATACGTCTGTGAAGTTTCCGTAGTGTGTGTTTGAGAATTCTGAGTGCCACTGTGTCTTTCTGTCTTGTTTGATTATCCACACCAGTATGGTAAAGACTAGGTTACGGTAATGTTTACAGTAAAATTAAGTATTGAATTGTCGTTCTGATAGGTAAGAATTGTACGTCTCTATTACGGTAATGAATAGTTTCAACGCTACGTGTTGAGAACGTATTTACTAGAGCGCAATCGGTAAGGTTGTGGAAGAGCCCAACAATAATCTGAGTACAGACAGTGATACTGTGATAGAACGAATCAGAGTAGTGATAGTAAGTCATGTTAAGAGATTTCGTTGAATACTTGTGTACTGTTGTGTGAGTGATTAATTGGAAAATCAAGTATAGGGCCTCTGATTATTCAGATCCCTTCCACTCCCAAGAACCCAAAAAGAGCTTAAACGCATTTCTGACGGCAAAAGCGCATTTAACAGGTACAAGCTCCCAAGTGTCATTTTCCTTTAGGGGTTCCATTTCTTCATCCATTGCATCTCTCTAAGCTTTCTTGCTTCATGCTTCTTCGAATGTGGTAGGTTCTTCATTGGTTGAATCCTTTGCAATGTACATTGAGTGCTTGGTGACCAAAGAAGTATCATAACCAAACCTCTCTGTTTTCTTCTTTTCCCTTGAAGACCTTCTAAGTGGTTGATGTGAGTGTCTCGGGTCCATTTGTAGCATCCTACATCTTTGCTTTACCTTTGTTCCTCCATAGCTTTAGTCTTTCCAAGTCTTCTAGGTCAATCTCTGAATTACTTTCTTCAATCTGCTTTGGCTCCTTTGGTTGAAGTGATTGAGAATCTTCATCCAATTCATAAGGCAGCTTCACTTTCTTGTCACCATCAAACCATGATTTGTTCTCATAAAAAATTACATCTCTACTCATAGAAAATCCTTTATTGGTTGGATTGTACAATCTATATCCTTTTTGGTTTTGATCATAACCAATAAATATGCACTTGTCTGCCTTGGGATCCAACTTCCCTCTTACTTGAGGAGGAATGTGAGCATAGGCTAAGCATCCAAAGATTTTACAATGCTCTAGACTAGGTCTTCTTCCATTCCACACTTCATATGGAGTGGTTCCATCTAGTTACTTAGATGGAAGTCTATTTATGTGATAGTTTGAGTATCAATCATGATTTTTCAATCACTCGCGATGGATAGGCTGTCCGTCGCGATGGACACTATCAATCACGACTAATGTTGTCAATCATGATGGACAGAGAAGACACATTTTTTTTTAAGTTTTTATGTGGATATGATGTGCAAGGCCTGTAGATCATGAATATGTGCTTAGTTCTACCAAAGAGTCAAATTCAGTGTCAATCATGATGGACAAAGGTCCACGCCTCGGAGACTGTGGAGAGCTTTTTCGTACCTGCACAAGCTCTTGGAGATGATGTTAAAGCCAACGCCTACATGAAATGCTCACAAATACACAACAATAACAAGCAAAAAATCTCTCTCTCGCTCTCTCTCTCTCTCACACAAGTGAAATGAGGAAAATGAGGTAGGGAAGGTGATATGACCAAAAAACTGAAAATTTTTCGAACGTGGAGATGGAGGTGGGAGATGGTGAGCATGATGATGGTGATAATGATAGTGGAGTAAGAAAGAGAAAAGTACAAAAGAATAGAGAAATTACCTATGAGTGCAACGTCACAATTCTACGTCATACCATCACACGCTCATCCTCAAAGCTCTCTCCCCCCGCAATGATGCCAAATTTGGTGTCACCCTAGCACAATGGCAAGTACCAAGGTGAGGAGATCCACCTCATAATTATCAATCCATGGAGACATGAGGAATATTATGACGACTATGAGCAAGTGATGGCACAAAGTGCATGAGTGAGAAGCACACAAGCATGCACACACATACACACACATGCACACACAAGGCAAGAACAAAGAGAGGAACAATGGAGTTCTTTGTATTACTCAAAGCGTCTCTAACAATAGCCCAAAACTCTAACAATATAACCTCAATAATGAGCTCTCTAGCTCTTTTTATAGTTTTTTACTAGCTTTGGCCCTCTTCAGACCTAGTGTCCAGCCTAGTTAGAAATTAGGTTCCAGGGCTTATTTGAGGGTTCAAACGAAGTCTAAAAAATATGAAAAATGGTATGTAGCTACTTCTAATACTCCTCAATCTTGAGCACTCCTTGGTTTGAAAAAAATAGAGTCTAATCTACCAAAAATGGTATTTACAATGTTCATGTAGTGATGAAAATTACTATTAGAAAGGATCAATTTTTGGAAAATTTGTGGCCTTAATTGCCAGATTTTCTTTGAGTGCTTTACCTACTTAGTCCTTCTCTTTGCTCTGATTCTTTATGTCAGCTCCCTTATCTTGTAATTCCTTGACTACCTTGACTACTGCCAATAGTGATCATGAAAATTATCGTACTAATCATTAGTTATACTTTATTAATACTCAAAATCTAATTGATCTCTTACTAATATGGTTTCACACATAGTGTTTTTTCTTCTTATCCTAAATTAGCAATAGTTTTTAGACAATTACATTATTATCAAAATCTAGTTGATATGCTAATCAGGAGAGTGATTGTACTAATAAGCGTACTGATTAATGATATTCTCTTATCAAACCCTAGTTGGTATGCTAATTAGCATTGTACTTATTTTAATTCGCATAATTAATGTGAGCAAGAGTCTATAAATAGGCGGGTTTTCATGAAAGTGTAGCTAGTATATCAATTATTATAATGACTTTCGTATTTAGCATATTCATTACGAACTAAAGTCTTAGTATAGTTAGGTATGCATGAGACCTTATTTAACATTGTAATTACCATAGAAATTATGTAGTTATCATGTGGACTATCTACTTTAGTTTGCTACTATTCATATTTTGCTTATACTATAATTCGTATGTTGATTAACATTTGGCTAGCTAGCATATTGGCTATTAGCTAAATTCCTCCAAAATTCAACATCCCGTTGGATTCTAATTGGTCGGATAGATATTATTGTGAGTCCATGAATTCATTTACTGCGTTTATACTAGAGTCCAATAATAATCAAATTTCCAACCCAATCCAATAGACATATTAAATAGCAAGGTTATTTTGCTACTTATTCTATTAATACAAAAAGTCTTGTCAAGCTCTAGTATTTTTAATAAGGCTCCAACGTTAGGAGCATACAAGGCCTCTGGACTAATGACACGTAGAGAAACAAGATCAAAGAAATTTGAATCCCCCTCATAATTCTCAAATCGATTACCTTCCACATTTAAGGGTAATAAAACCTACATTCTAGGGAGATCTCCCTATCATTCAGGGAATCTTTTCAAAGTTATATAGATGCACCTTGTACATCAAATTAGTGTGATCTCATGTATTTTACTACTTAGAGTACTTGAATAAGCCACTTAGAGCAAGCCCCCTACTTGGGTGAGGATTTTCTTGATACTTTTAGGAGCCATATCTTACACTTAAATATCTATCTATAGGAGCTAGTTAGCTTTCATTGATGATTAGAGCTCCGTGATCCATTTGTATGCATTTTTCCTGATCTTTGGTTTGTTAGAAGGCTATTATAGTCCTCAAAACATTTCTCAGCGCTGAAGTTTGATCTCTAAATAGTCATAGAGACATTAATTCTTAAGTGAAAAGTGGTCTCTATGTGCATGCCTAGTGAAGGTAGTAATTAGTCTATCATGAAGACAATAGTTCTTAGAGTAAGAGCAAGTATTATGAATAGGATAACATGAATTGGGAGGCTCTCATATGTTGGAGCAAGTCTATGACAAGCCTAAGTATTGCCTTGAGTCTCACAAAGTCATTAAAGAAGCTTCAAAATGAAGACTATGTAAAGTTCACTTGTGAACTACCTCTTGTAACTTTTGAAGAGTTTACTTAATGTAAAAGTAAGAGAATCTTAAGTGGTTGAGCCCACATGATCAAGAATGGAAAGAGGAGCCACGAATTCGTGATTTGTGGTAGGTAGAGAATCAAATCAATCATTGATTGATTGGAGAGTGATTGAGGGAAGTTAGCCTCCCAAACTCAACTATAAATAGATGGCAGTTTTAGTCGTGGTTAGAGAGACCTATGTGAAGACCTCCAAGAGCTGAGCTTTATGCCATTTCAAGGTGTGATTACAAAGCACACATATGTATCAGTAAGTCATTGTATTGTACAAGCAATATAGTTTCATTTTCATGATTATTTGAGTTCATCTTTCCATGTTCTTGTGATGTGTACTACTCACTGCCATTACTTCAGTTTTTCTCAGTCAGCTTGCAGAGATTGTTTCTCTGCACTTGGTTCTTCATTTTCAGTGATTTAACTTGGTAAAGTTAGCTCTATAAGTCTACTATATGCGCACAAATTTTCATGTCATTTGGATGTTGGAATCTTCAGTTATGTTCATTTGAAGTCAACAGGGTATGTTCATCTTCACTTCTCTGTCAGGTACCCGACTTTTTCAGTCATCGTGTCAGAGTCATTTCTCAGTGTTTACTCATCTAAATTCAGTGATTTTAAGCTTGTTGGATTCAGCTTACTGTCTAGTATAAGCATACAAATTTTCATGATCATTGGATTCTTACATCTTGAGTTATGTTAATTTTTCTACTCACTGGTCTATTTCTGTAGCAGCCCGTGAAAATCGGGATGATGTCATCACTTGTTAAAAGTCATTCTCAGTGTGTGGTTTGTTATTTTTGATGAGATTACTCTCTAAAGTTAGCGCTTTAAGCTATCTAGCCTTCCCCAAGAGGAATTAATCTAATTGCTGCTGTGCTCAGAGAATTATGTAAAATACTGGACAGGTGTATCAACCAAGAATAGCAAGTTTTCACCTCTGAGCTAACTCCAACTTATCTGTTTTGATCTATCTTTTTGAGAGTGATCTTCCAAGGTACATAGGGTGTCTAATACATCCATTGGCAAGCTAAAAGGGCCCACCATCTACTTCTGGAGTTCATTTGGCTGGTGTAGAGCAAAGATTTTGCAACACCTCTTCATCTTCAACACATACCTATCCATCTCTTCACAGTGGTATCAGAGCAAGGTTGGACAACATGGCAGATGGATTTCCTTCATCAATTGACAAATTGGATAGAGGTAACTACTCAGCTTGGTCATTAAGAATGGAAGCTTATCTCCAAGGTAGAAGTTTATATGGTTATGTGGCTGGAGATGAAGTTATGCCAAGTTTCAGGAACAAAAGTCAACCAACACAAGAAGAGCAAGAAAGATTGAGCACATGGTGCTCCAAGGATGCACTTGCAAGGTCTTATCTCCTCAACTCTATCTCAGATTTTTTGTTGCCTCACATTAGAAGTTGTAAGACATCTCAGGAAGTGTGGGATGCACTTGAAGCTTTCTTTTCTTCAAGTACCAAAGCCAAGAAGCATCCACTATGGCTGGAGTTCACAACTCTCAAGAAGGCTCCCAAACAAAATGTGACTGATTTTGTCACAAAGCTCAAGGACATAGCAGATCAGTTGGGAAGCATTGGAGAGGTAATAGATGAAGAGCAAATTGTAAGGCAGGTCATCAATGGCTTGAAGGCAGATGACAAGTGGGAAGCATTCACCACAGCTATGGATTTGTACATGGACATGCATGTACCTGATTTCAACACACTCATTGGACAATTACTTACTCAAGAGGCAAAGCTTATCAAAAATGGAGAAAGCTCTAAAGGTAATCAATCTTCAGCTTTATACACGGATAAAAGCAAGTCTAAAGATAACAAAGGAAAGGCAAAGAAAGTGGATGATGAAGCAGGTACATATCAAGCTAACTATGCAGGTAGAGGAAGACATGGCAGAGGTAGAGGAAGAGGAGGTAGACAAGGCAGGGGGAGATCCCAAGACTCCAACTCATGTTCTATTTGTGGATTAACTAATCATACAACTGAAAATTGCTTTAGGAATTCCAGGAATCAAAGAGGCAGAGGATACAATAGAGGAAGTTATGGCTACTCAAGAGGAAGGTTCAACAACTACCATGGCAACTACAACAACTACAATCATTCAAACTATCAAGGAGGCTACAAAGGAAGGAGAGACTACAATAACTACACAGAAGACTCAAACAAAGAGGATTCATTATTGATCATGAACATGGCTATGCCACAAGGTAAATCTGATGAGCATATTTTCTACATAGATTCAGGTTGTTCAAATCATGTGGCAGGAAATGTGGCACTCCTATCAGATTTAGAAGATCCAAGGAATAAGCATGAGGTACAAACAGGAGATGATACAAAACATCCTGTGGAGAAAATAGGCAATGTCAAAGCACCTGATGGAAACATCAACCTACTCAGTAAGGTACTCTATGTCCCTACCATTACAAAGAATTTGATAAGTGTTGGGCAGATAGTAGAGAAAGGGTTGCAAGTCAGGTTCACAAAAGCAGGAGCATTTGTTGAAGATCCAAGTCAAGGATTCAGAAGAATTGCAAAAGGTGAAAAGACAGGTAGATTGTTCACATTTGAATTACAGGACACTAGAAACATTGCTCTCTTTAATTATGGCAGTCAGACACTCACAGAATTGGAAGTATGGCACAAAAGGTTAGCACATATTGGTGAAAGGTCATTAAAGCAAATTTGCAGGGACCAAAATGTACTTGGACTCCCTAACTTGTCAAAACAACATATGATTTATAAGTGTAGTGCATGTCAGTTTGGAAAGTCTCACAGGTTACCATTCATGAAGAAAGGTTATATGCATGGAGATCTCTTGGAGTTGGTTCATACAGATGTATGGGGACCAAGCAAGGAAGCTTCAATATCAGGATCAAGGTATTATGTTTCCTTTATTGATGATTGCAGCAGATGGACTATCCTATTTTTTATGAAACACAAAGATGAAGTTTTTTCATGTTTCAAAAGATATTTGGCTCTTGTGGAGAATCAAACAGGTAAATCACTAAAAAGGCTAAGGTCAGATGGAGGGGGAGAATACGTCTCCCATGATTTTGATTCTTTTGTTCAAGAAAGAGGAATCAAAAGAGAGGTAACTACAAGGTACACTCCTGAGCAAAATGGAGTGGCAGAAAGGAGGAATAGGACAATTGTTGAAGCTGCAAGGTCTATGTTAAATGAAAAGCATTTACCTAATTACTTATGGGCTGAGGCTGTATCTACAGCCACTTACTTGATTAACAGGTTGCCTTCAAAATCCCTTGATGGGATGACTCCATATGAGGCTTGGAATGGAAGAAGACCAAGTTTAGATCATTGTAAAATTTTTGGATGTATTGCTTTTGCTCATGTTCCTTCACAGGTTAGAGGCAAGATGGATCCAAAAGCAGAAAGGTGTGTATTTATTGGATATGACAACAATCAAAAGGGCTACAGGTTATACAACCCTACCAACAAAGGATTCTTGGTAAGCAAAGATGTAGTTTTTGATGAGAACAATTCATGGTATGAAGATTCATGCAGGAAGATCAATTTACCATATGATCTTGAAGAAGATTTTCCAAAGCTTGGTAGAGAACAATCAAAGATTGAAGAACAAGACACCTCAGAGGATGATGAAGAATGTCAGATGGAAAAGATCAAAGCATGGAAGTCTAAAGGTAAAGCAAAATTGCAGGAACTTGGACATGAGGCAGAATCATCACATCATGGCCTAAGAAGATCTATGAGGGAAAAGAAAAAACCAGAAAGGTATGGGTTTGACACCTCACTAGTAACTAAACATTCTATCTACATAGCACAGGACATAAACCAAGAGGAGCCATCATCATTTGAAGAGGCCAAAGCAAAAACAGAATGGAAGCATGCAATGAAGGAAGAGATTGAAGCACTTGAGGAAAACAACACTTGGGATTTGGTGCCCAAGACTTCATCCATGAAGGTAATAGGCTCAAGATGGGTCTATAAACTCAAGAAGAATTCTGATGGTTCCATTAACAGGTATAAGGCAAGGCTTGTAGCAAAAGGCTTTGCACAAACTCAGGGAATTGATTATGAGGAGACATTCTCTCCTGTGGCAAAGATGCCTACTATTAGGGTTTTGCTTAGTATTGCCTCTTCCAAGAATTGGAAGATACTTCAACTAGATGTGAAGAATGCATTCTTGAATGGTTGGATAACAGAAGAGGTATATATGGCACAACCACCTGGTTTTGAGAGTCAAGTTTATCCTGATTATGTGTGTAAACTTAACAAAGCATTGTATGGTCTCAAGCAAGCTCCAAGAGCTTGGAATTTCAGGCTTGTTTCATTCTTGCAGGACAAAGGCTTTCAACCAAGCAAAGCAGATCCTTCACTCTTTATTAAAAAGAGTAATTCCGAGGTCATCTACCTATGTGTATATGTAGATGATATTATATTGACAGGAAATGATGCAGATGGTATGAAGAAGATCAAAGATCAGATGAGAGAAGAGTTCAAGATAAGTGATTTGGGTTCACTTACCTACTTCCTAGGTTTGGAAGTTGTCTACAAAGATCATGGTTTGTTTCTCACTCAAAGAAAGTACATTAAGGACATGTTGGCAAAATTCAAGATGCAAGATTGTAAGATTGCAGGTACTCCGATGGAGGTTAATCACAAATTGAGCTCACATGAAGGTAAACTCATAGAGGACATCACATCATATCAAAGTCTAGTGGGTAGTCTCAACTATGCCACATTGACAAGAGTAGATATATGTTACAGTGTGAGTGTGCTAAGCCAATTTATGCACACACCAAGGAAACCACATATGGATGCTGCCAAAAGGATACTCAAATATCTCAAAGGAACCATAAATGAAGGACTTTACTATCCTTATGTATCTGATTTAGGTTTGAAGCTATTTTCTGATGCAGATTGGGCTGGCTCCAAGGAAGATAGAAGGAGCACTTCAGGTTATCTTACCTTTGCAGGTTCAAAGCTTATTTCATGGACATCCAAGAAGCAACCCACAGTTGCTCTCTCTTCTACTGAAGCTGAATACAGAGGTCTTGCCATAGCTACTCAGGAAGCTATGTGGATGAAGACATTATTCAAAGATCTTGGATTGGAGTTTGGAACTCCAACTATTTTTGGTGACAATATGAGTTCTATTCACTTGGCTGCTAATCCTATTTTTCATGCAAGGACTAAACATATTGAAGTTCATTATCATTATGTACGAGAGAAGATCCTAAGCAAGGAGATTCATGTTGGAGAAACACTCACTAATTAGACATATATTTGAAGGTCAAATCTTAGGAAGAAAACCCCATGCCTATGTGAAGGGACAAATTCACAAATGTATCATATTTGTAAAGTTAGTTCACTTTAGTTCTAGAAGTTTTTTTAAAATCACGAGAATACGAAAATCTATATAAGTTAGTTTGTATCAACTGACGCGGTGCGAGAGAGAGAATAGAGAGAAGAAGTAGAAGAAGGAGTTCATTTTATACGACTGAGAATAGTCGGGCTTCTCTGAGTGAGAAAGCATCTGTAAAACTTCTGAGTTTTCATAGCTGTGAGAAAGAACTGAGTAAAGTTTTGTGTATGAGTCTCTCTCCATCATCTCCATGTTTGCCTACTGTGTGATGAATTCAAAAGTTCAAGTTTTCTGAGCAATTCGATGCCTGGCATCGAATCTTGGCTGATAAGTCATTTTTTCATTCTCTGTGTGTTAACTATTGTTGAATCTTCTAAAAATATGAAGTTTGTGGAGCAACTCGATGCCTGGCATCGAGTTCCAACATAAAATGGATGCCCGGCATCGACTTCTATCATATAAGTCATCTTCTTCATGTGTGTGTAAAATAGAGTGTTTCTGGTGCAGAAAAATAGCCAAAAAAAGCCCAAAGTCGATGCCTGGCATCGACTTGGACTGAAATTCGATGCTAGGCATCGAATTTTTTATTTTTGGACATCAGGAATACTAAAACACGCAAGATTTCCAGTTTTGGAAGGTCATACAGGGTCATCTTGTGAGGGCCATAACTTGAGTTCTAGAGCTCCGTTTGATGCATATGATAGCTTGTTGGAAAGCTCTACTCTTCTAGTTTTAGCCTAGAAAGTTTCATGGAGAAAGCATACTTGAGCTAGGAGAAATTAGCAAAATACTGAAGGTATGTCATTTCAGTGACTAGGAATTTCTGTAGAAGCAAAGTTCTCACTTTAAGCTATCATTTCTCAAAGTTTGGAGAGGCAATGAGTTAATGGTGACCATAGAGGTGTTCTAGTGTCACATTAATTCATTTCTTGTGGTGTTTTATACATCAACAAGTGGTATCAGAGCAGAAAGATTCTCGAGAGCAGAAGACGACAAAGGTACGAGAAGTTTTGTAAAGTTTTCCATTAAAGTTTGAGAGGTGAAGCATTTGAAGACACAAGGCATCAAAAGGTTACTTCAAAAGTATCCTCATACACAAAGAACTTCAAAAGGTATTATCCTTTATCCTTTAAGCTCACAGGTTGCAGCAGAAGGAAAGAACTATGGCAGATCATATCTCCATTGACAAACTGGACAGAGATAATTACCCCGCATGGGTAATGAGAATGGAAGCCTTACTTATGAGTAAGGATCTCATGATATATGTTACAGGTGAAGAAGAGAAGCCAGTATTTGAAGATGAAAGCCGACTAAAGAAAGAGGAACTTGATGCTTTAAAGCATTGGCAGAAGAAGGATGCAAGTGCAAAAGCCTACATCTACAATACAATCTCAGATCATTTGCTACCACACATCAGAGGATTGGAATCATCAGAAGATATATGGAATGCATTGGAATATCATTTCCAAAAGCACTACTAAAGCACGGAAAGCAAGTCTATGGTCAGAGTTTACAACATTCAAGAAGAAGCCAAGTCAAAGTATTAGTGATTATGTCACTAAGATGAAGGATCTTGCAGATAGTCTTGGATCCATAGATGAAGATGTTGAAGATCACAGATTGATTGCTCAATTACTTGCAGGTTTGAGAGGGGATGAAAGGTGGAAACCTTTTGTCTTATCAACAGAACTTTCATTAAATCATTATGTTCCAGATTTGAACCAGTTGCTTGGTTTGATGCTCACATATGAGCAAGACTTGAAGGGAGATGGAGATAAAGGACAAAGTTCTGCAATGTACATGAAGAATAAGAAGAAAGGAGATAAAGGTAAAGCAAAGGATGAAGAGGAGTCTAATTCTCAAGCTTATTATGCAAGAGGTAAAGGCACTGGCAGAGGAAGAGCAAGAGGTTTTGGAAGAGGAAGAGGTAATCAAAATAACAACAAAAAGGCTTGCTGGATCTGTGGATTGAGTAATCATTTGGCTCATGACTGTTGGCACAACCAACAAGGATCAAACCAGAATCAAAACAACAATAGCAGAGGTCGAGGTGGAAGATATCAAAGTAATTTTCAAAGAGGTAGACAAAGTCAAAGAGGAGGCTATGGTAGAGGTGGAGGAAGAAGTTGGGGACAGAATCAATCCTACAACACCACCTACTACAACTATGCAAATGACACACAGAATGAAAGTCATACATCATTGATGATGAATTCAATCAGCACATCAGACAAAGAAGATCTAAAGGTATTTTACATTGACTCTGGATGTTCTAATCATTTGTCAGGAAACATAGAATTGATGTCAGATTTGGAAAAAGGCATTTCTAGTCACACAGTTCAAACTGGTGATAATACAAGACATAGTGTACATTCAATTGGAAAAGTGAAATGCAAGAGTGGAGCAGATTTGCTAACCAATGTTTTGTATGTTCCTACAATACCTAAAAACTTGATTAGTGTGGGACAGATAGTTGAAAAAGGTTTTCAAGTCAGGTTTACAAATGAAGGAGAATTTGTGGAAGATCCAGAGAATGGATATAATCAGATTGTCTCTGGTAAGAAAGAAGGTAGACTCTTTACTTTAAGAGTGCAAGGGAACATTGGTCAAGCTTTGCTCACACATGGTGAAGCAGTGATTACAGAACTTGATCTCTGGCATAAGAGATTAGGTCATTTCAATGAAAGAGGAATTAAAGCTATGGTTGCTAATCAGTCTGTACTAGGATTACCAAATGTGCAAAGTCAACATATGGTTTATAAATGTGAAGCATGTCAAATGGGTAAAGCACACAGGTTACCATTTCAAAAGAAAGGATTCAAACATGATGGAGTACTTGAGCTCATTCATACAGATGTATGGGGACCAACAAAAGAAGGATCTATCAGTGGCTCAAGGTATTATGTTCTTTTCATTGATGATGCTACAAGATGGATAACATTATATGTTTTGAAGGAAAGATCAGAAGTGTTTGGAGCTTTCAAGCATTTTCATGCATATGCAGAGAGAGTCACAGGTCAAAAGCTTAAGAGACTGAGGTCTGATGGAGGGGGAGAATACTTCTCCCAAGAGTTCAATGATTATCTTTGGAATGCAGGTATTAAGAGAGAAATAACTTGCAGGTATACACCACAACAAAATGGTGTAGCAGAAAGAAGGAACAGGACTTTGGTTGAGTTTGCTAGAGCTATGCTAAAGGAGAAGAACTGTCCAAATTATCTTTGGGCTGAGGCTGTAAATACAGCTACATATCTTGTGAATAGATTACCATGTGCAGCTCTGAATGGAATGACTCCATATGAAGCTTGGTGGGGTAAGAAACCAACACTAGATCATTGTAGAGTGTTTGGATCAATTGCATATGCTTATGTGCCATCACAACTTAGGCATAAACTTGAACCAAAGGCAGAAAAATATGTGTTCATTGGTTATGATGAAAAGCAGATGGGTTACAGATTGTGGAATCCTCTAACCAAACAATTTATTGTTTCTAGAGATGTTACATTTGATGAACAGAAAAGTTGGTATGCAGATCAAAGTCATACAGCTGAAGAATTTGAAGAAGAGGTAAGAAGATGTGAGAAAGGAAAATCAATTGTGCAGGTGAATAGAGATGAAGACTATATGCAAGCAAGTACATCCAGAAGTGGATTAACAAGAATGAATGAAGAAGCTCCTATATTTGATGAAGAGGTGTATCCAGAAACTTATGAAGAATGTGAACCAAGAAGGTCAAGCAGGACAAGGAGACAACCAGAAAGGTATTCTTATGATACTTCTTACATAACTCAGAAGAACTATGCATATATGGTCAAAGATGATGAAGAACCTCAGAACTATGATGAAGCTAAAGGTAAAAAGCAATGGGAAGAAGCAATGAAGGAAGAGTTCAATGCACTGGAGGAGAACAAGACATGGGAACTTGTTCCTAAACCAAATGGTAAGAAAGTAATTGGAAATAAATGGGTTTATAAAGTGAAGAAGCTTGCAGATGGAAGTATAGCCAGATACAAAGCTAGATTGGTGGTGAAAGGCTATGCCCAGACCTATGGCATAGATTATGATGAGACATTCAGTCCTGTAGCTAAGATGTCAACTATAAGGACAATCATTGCTATTGCAGCTTCAAAAGGATGGACCCTAAGTCAATTGGATATAAAAAATGCATTCTTGAATGGATACATATCAGATGAGGTATACATGGAACAACCTCCAGGGTTTATAGATTCCAGGTATCCAAATTTTGTTTGCAGGTTGAGAAGAGCATTGTATGGATTGAAGCAAGCTCCAAGAGCTTGGAACTATAGACTGGTGAAGTATCTCAATGATCTTGGATATCAAAGTTCAAAAGCAGATTCAAGTCTACTTATCAAAAGAACAGAGGAAGGTACAATCTACATTTGTATTTATGTAGATGACATTATAATCACAGGTACTTCAGATGAAGGAATCAAGGAGGTAAAGAGATTACTTGAGAAAGAGTTTAAGATCAGTGACCTAGGAAAGTTATCATACTTTCTTGGAATGGAAGTTACTTATACAGATCATGGCATATATGTGTCACAAGAAAGGTATCTTCTGAACTTGTTGAAGAAGTTTGATATGGGAAATTGCAGAGAAGCTTCAACTCCACTTGAAGTTAATCACAAGCTTAGTAAATATGATGGTGCAGAATACAAAGATATGAGGAAGTATCAATCTCTTGTGGGTAGTTTGATTTATGCTACACTAACAAGACCTGATCTTAGTTATGCAGTGGGAGTTTTGTCACAGTTCATGCATTGTCCA
Source organism: Ceratopteris richardii (assembly GCA_020310875.1). Lineage (NCBI taxonomy): Eukaryota > Viridiplantae > Streptophyta > Polypodiopsida > Polypodiales > Pteridaceae > Ceratopteris > Ceratopteris richardii. The sequence goes on along the minus strand of CM035421.1, from coordinate 44,854,973 downwards.
AAGGACCCACATTGGATTGCAGGTCAAAGAGTTCTCAGATATATCAAAGGAACTATAAAGGAAGGATTATATTTTTCTTTTACATCAGATTTGAAGTTGAGAGCCTACAGTGACTCAGACTGGGCAGGTAATCAAGATGACAGGAGATCAACTCATGGTTACATGATATACATTGGTGATAAGCTTGTAAGCTGGTGTTCCAAGAAACAACATACAGTAGCATTATCATCAACTGAAGCAGAGTACAAAGGACTTGTGGAAGCAGCTAAGGAAGTCATATGGATGCAGACATTGTTCAAGAGCTTAGGCATTGATCAAGGTACACCTACAATACATGGAGATAATATGAGTTCACTTTATCTTGCAGCAAATCCAGTATTTCATGCAAGAACAAAGCACATAGAGATACAGTATCATTTTCTCAGAGAAAAGGTAATGGAGAAGGAGATTGAAGTGGAATACATTTCTACTAAAGATCAATTAGCAGACATAATGACAAAGAGCTTGGATGGTGTGAAGACCAGCAGATTCAAAAGCATGGCAGGAGTAAAAGAAAAGAAGATGATATGAAGAAACAGGGAATGTCAATTAGTGATTGAGGGGGAGCTGTTGGAGAAACACTCACTAATTAGACATATATTTGAAGGTCAAATCTTAGGAAGAAAACCCCATGCCTATGTGAAGGGACAAATTCACAAATGTATCATATTTGTAAAGTTAGTTCACTTTAGTTCTAGAAGTTTTTTTAAAATCACGAGAATACGAAAATCTATATAAGTTAGTTTGTATCAACTGACGCGGTGCGAGAGAGAGAATAGAGAGAAGAAGTAGAAGAAGGAGTTCATTTTATACGACTGAGAATAGTCGGGCTTCTCTGAGTGAGAAAGCATCTGTAAAACTTCTGAGTTTTCATAGCTGTGAGAAAGAACTGAGTAAAGTTCTGTGTATGAGTCTCTCTCCATCATCTCCATGTTTGCCTATTGTGTGATGAATTCAAAAGTTCAAGTTTTCTGAGCAATTCGATGCCTGGCATCGAATCTTGGCTGATAAGTCATTTTTTCATTCTCTGTGTGTTAACTATTGTTGAATCTTCTAAAAATATGAAGTTTGTGGAGCAACTCGATGCCTAGCATCGAGTTCCAACATAAAATGGATGCCCGGCATCGACTTCTATCATATAAGTCATCTTCTTCATGTGTGTGTAAAATAGAGTGTTTCTGGTGCAGAAAAATAGCCAAAAAAAGCCCAAAGTGGATGCCTGGCATCGACTTGGACTGAAATTCGATGCTAGGCATCGAATTTTTTATTTTTGGACATCAGGAATACTAAAACAGGCAAGATTTCCAGTTTTGGAAGGTCATACAGGGGCATCTTGTGAGGGCCATAACTTGAGTTCTAGAGCTCCGTTTGATGCATATGATAGCTTGTTGGAAAGCTCTACGCTTCTAGTTTTAGCCTAGAAAGTTTCATGGAGAAAGCATACTTGAGCTAGGAGAAATTAGCAAAATACTGAAGGTATGTCATTTCGGTGACTAGGAATTTCTGTAGAAGCAAAGTTCTCACTTTAAGCTATCATTTCTCAAAGTTTGGAGAGGCAATGAGTTAATGGTGACCATAGAGGTGTTCTAGTGTCACATTAATTCATTTCTTGTGGTGTTTTATACATAAACAATTCAAATATCATATGTGTCCACACATCAACAATGTGCAGATATTCTAACCAAAGCATTGGATGGTACAAAGCTTTGCAAATTCAAGGCTATGATTGGTTTGCAGGAAATCTTGGAAGATTGAAGACCTCAAGCATACTTGGCTTGAGGGGGAGCTGTTGGAGCAAGTCTATGACAAGCCTAAGTATTGGCTTGAGTCTCACAAAGTCATTAAAGAAGCTTCAAAATGAAGACTATGGAAAGTTCACTTGTGAACTACCTCTTGTAACTTTTGAAGAGTTTACTTAATGTAAAAGTAAGAGAATCTTAAGTGGTTGAGCCCACATGATCAAGAATGGAAAGAGGAGCCACGAATTCGTGATTTGTGGTAGGTAGAGAATCAAATCAATCATTGATTGATTGGAGAGTGATTGAGGGAAGTTAGCCTCCCAAACTCAACTATAAATAGATGGCAGTTTTAGTCGTGGTTAGAGAGACCTATGTGAAGACCTCCAAGAGCTGAGCTTTATGCCATTTCAAGGTGTGATTACAAAGCACACATATGTATCAGTAAGTCATTGTATTGTACAAGCAATATAGTTTCATTTTCATGATTATTTGAGTTCATCTTTCCATGTTCTTGTGATGTGTACTAGTCACTGCCATTACTTCAGTTTTTCTCAGTCAGCTTGCAGAGATTGTTTCTCTGCACTTGGTTCATCATTTTCAGTTATTTAACTTGGTAAAGTTAGCTCTATAAGTCTACTATATGCTCACAAATTTTCATGTCATTTGGATGTTGGAATCTTCAGTTATGTTCATTTGAAGTCAACAGGGTATGTTCATCTTCACTTCTCTGTCAGGTACCCGACTTTTTCAGTCATCTTGTCAGAGTCATTTCCCAGTGTTTACTCATCTAAATTCAGTGATTCTAAGCTTGTTGGATTCAGCTTACTGTCGAGTATAAGCATACAAATTTTCATGATCATTGGATTCTTACATCGTGAGTTATGTTAATGTTTCTACTCACTAGTCTATTTCTGTAACAGCCCGTGAAAATCGGGATGATGTCATCACTTGTTAAAAGTCATTCTCAGTGTGTGGTTTGTTATTTTTGATGAGATTACTCTCTAAAGTTAGCTCTTTAAGCTATCTAGCCTTCCCCAAGAGGAATTAATCTAATTGCTGCTGTGCTCAGAGAATTATGTAAAATACTGGACAGGTGTATCAACCAAGAATAGCAAGTTTTCACCTCTGAGCTAACTCCAACTTATCTGTTTTGATCTATCTTATTGAGAGTGATCTTCCAAGGTACATAGGGTGTCTAATACATCCATTGGCAAGCTAAAAGGGCCCACCATCTACTCCTGGAGTTCATTTGGCTGGTGTAGAGCAAAGATTTTGCAACACCTCTTCATCTTCAACACATACCTATCCATCTCTTCACATCATAGCCTTTCTTGTGTGTGCAAAAGCTCTTGGATTCATTCCATAGGGACCTAGAGTATCATTGGTTTCAGTGAAAATACATATCTTTGAACATACTTGTGAGGCTATTTATGCTTCAAGTTGCATAGTGAAAGTGTACATTCTCCCATTACTAGTATCAAAGAATTTCTACAAATAGGCACATGAAAAAAAATAGAAGGATCCATTGAAGGGTCTGGAAGAAGAATAGTTGCTCATTGGAGTTCAAGGAGACTCAACCAACTTAGAGAAATTCTATGAGTAAAGAAGGAAGGCATCTACACCACCTACTTTGGTACTTTTAAAGTACAAAGGTGAAAATCATGATACTTATTGCTCTTCTTGAATTAATGATTCTTAAACAATTACATAATGTTTGAATATAGCTCCAAGATTGAAAAGCTCGATAAAAATAAATATGAACTATGGAAGTTCAGAATGTCTATTTTTTTGATGGACAAGGGCTTACGAGACTTGTTTGTGGAAAAGATGCTAGACCGAGATTCAGAGAAAATCCAACTCCTAATCATTTGAGGATCTTGATAGAATGAAATTAGAGAGATAAGAGGGTTATCTTTAACTTATCACAACATATTAGCAATGCAATGATAGGGCATATTTATTGGAGGAGATGGTGGATAGTCTTTAGAGATGAAGTGGTGCTGCTTGAACCTACTTCACACCTACCAAGAACAGTTTTTGGAGTGTGTAGTGGGCCTCTCTAGCTAGCTAATGACCATAAATAATCATATATGATGTTTGGAATATGATCCACTAATCAAAGGATTAAAACAGATAGGTAGGAATTGATCCAAGACCAAAAAACTTGTTATTCTTGCTCTACACATGTTCAATGTTTTGAAGAGTTCTCTGATCATAGTAGCAATTGGCTTAATTCCTTTTGGGTAAACCTAATTAGCTTAGATAGCTACCAATCATTAGTGATTTCATAAAAGAATGATGGACTACACACTCAGAATGATGTTTAGCAAATCATAGAACATTCCCAACATGTTCGGGGTGCATCAGACAATATACGTCATGCTAATATCTCATGATTGAGATGAGTAATGAAAATGCAATTTTGTACCAATATAGTAGACGTACTAATGAACATAGCACGCTTTAAATCATTGCAAATGATCAATCACACACTGAGAACAAGCTTTGAGAAGATCACTATTTGGATGTAGTCATGACAGAGAAGTGAAGTGAAGATATGATAGGATTTATGTATGAAAACATGTACAAATACAATGTCATTGGCAATGATCCATTGCACAATGTGAGAAGTGTGAATGCGATAAAGATTGAGATCTTCAAAATCACAATATGTCTTCTGTAATGATCTCATAGAATCGAGATAGCACTCAGATGTTTTGATCCTCCTTTTGAAGTTGAGTTTGGAGCCAAACTTATGAATTCAAATTCAAAAGTTCACCTAAAAGTGAATCCTAAAGTATAGGATATAATCTCTCATTACTCAACTACCAAATACTTTGAGATTTGATGGTTCCAAACTTCCTCATGGTTGTAGAACACTTTTACAAAGGTAAATGTGAGGGACGTTTACAAGAGTTTGATCATATAGAGTCCCATTAGAGTTATGCTAATTAACCAAGCATGTGGTCTTGGTTTCTATTGCACCAACAACTCCCCCTCAAGCCTAACATCCTTGTTCTTCATTCCTCATTGATCTCCTGCAAACCAAATATCAATTTGAATTTGTTTATCTTGGTTCAATCTAGAGATTTGTGATTATATCTGCACATTGTAAATGAGTTGATACATAGGATAGTTGAATATCCTTGCCAAGCAATTTCTCCCTTACATAATTATACTACACTTCAATGTGCTTAGTGAGTGAATGATATAAAGGATTAGCAGCCAGATGAAGTCAACAAGTGTTGTCTCGAAAGATTATTGGAGTGTAAGAGTGCAACCTCAAATCTACATAGTGTTGCTTGGGCGACATAGCTTCTTGAGTTGCATTTGCCAAACCTCTATATTTTGCTTCTCTTGATGATAATACCACAGTTGGTTGCTTCTTAGATGACCATGATATAAGCTTTGAGCCTGCAAAAGATAGGTGCCCTAAAGTACTCCTCCTATCACCCTTGAAGCCAACCCAATACGCATCAAAATACATCTTTATATCTAAGTCAGAAGTGAAGAGATGAACTAACCGTTCATTTATGGTGCCCTTTAGATACTGTAGCACCCTTTTTGGGAGCTTCCATGTGAGGCTTCCTTGGTGCATGCATGAACTGATTCAATGTACTTACTCCATAAGCAATGTCTACTCTTGTTAGGGTAGCATAGTTGAGGCTACCTACAAGTTGTTGATAACTTGTGACATTCTCGAGGAGTTCTCCTTCATGAGAACTAAGCTTATGGTTGAGTTCCATATGAGTACCTGCAATTTTGGTAATTTATTTACCAACATATCATCACTATACTTTTTTTTAGTAATAAATGTACCAAGATCTATATAAACAAGCTCTTAGCCAAGAAAGTATGTTAACAACCCAAGATCATCGATTTTAAATTCTTCCATTAGTAGAGCCTAAACCTGCTTGATGCCATTGGAATCATTCTATGTAATGATAATGTCATCCACATAAACACATAAGTAAATAAGATTTGAGTTGGCTCTCTTTAAAAATAAAGAAGAATCTGCTTTGCTCGCAACAAAACTTGATCCTCCAAATAAGTAACAAGTCTATGGTTCCAAGCTCTAGGATCTTGCTTTAGGCCATGAAGTGCCTTCCTTAGCTTGCATACATAACCCAATGTATCTTTATCTTCAAAGCATGGTGGTTGTGCCATATACACTTCTTTTGATATCCATCCATTTAAGAATGCATTCCTGACATCTAGCTGATATAGATTCAAATTCTTGGAAGGAGCAACACTTACCAGAACCCTAGTTGTTGCCATCTTTGCCACAGGTGAAAAGGTTTCTTCATAGTCTAGTCCATGGGTTTGAGCAAACCCCTTTACCACTAGCCTTGCTTTGTACTTGTTTATAGAACCATCTAATTTTTTCTTTTGATTTTATATATCCACCTAGATCTTATTACCTTCATGCTTGGCTTCTTGGGAACCAAATCCCATGTATGGTTTTCTTGAAGTGCTTCTACTTCTTCCTGCATGGCTTCTCTCCATTCCTTCTTCTTACTAGCTTCTTCAAATGAAGAAGGTTCTTCTATCGTAGAGTCTTTAGTGATATACAAAGAATGCTTGGTGACTAGTGATGTATCATAGCCATACCTTATGGGTTTCTTACTCTCCCTTTGAGATCTCCAAAGTGCTTGATTGGAGGACTCTCAAATGTCTTCCAATTTCTTCCTCTTGGCCTTGCCTTTTCATTTCCAAGCCTTGAGATCAATTTGCTTTTCATCATCTGAATTCAGGGTTTCTGGTAGTTATTGATCTTCTTGAGTGAGAGTTGGAAAATCACTTTCAAAATCATAAGGTAACTTGACCTTCCTGCAATCATTTTCAAACCATGAATTATTTTCATCAAATACTACATCCCTACTAACTATAAATCCTTTGTTAATGCAATTGTATAGCCTATAACCCTTCTGATTTTGGTCATACCAAATGAATATACACTTTTCAGCTTCTGAGGCAAGATTTCCTCCGATCTGTGAGGAAATGTGTGCATAAGTAATGCACCCAAATATTTTGCAATGGTCCAATGAAGGTCTTCTTCCATTCCATGCTTCATCTAAGATTGATGGATCTTTGCTAGGACCCCACACATGAGTGTGTACAAGCTCCAAGTAGTCTACATACATGTACCCCTTTCTATTGAATGGTTGCCTCTGAGCTCTACCAAATTGACATGCTCCACATTTGTATATCATGTGTTGCTTGGTCACATTGGGAAGGCCAATCAGACTCTGATCTTTGCATATTTTCTTTAGTGTTCTTTCTTCTATGTGTCCTAGCCTTTTGTGCCATATATCTAGCTCAGATAGGGTTTTATACTTGTAATTGAAGAGTGCTATGTTCTTGGTGTCTTCAATCTTGAATGTAAATAATCTACTAGATTTTGCACCTTTAGCAATTTTTTTGAATCCTTGTTGAGGGTCTTCCACAGATGCTCCATCCATAGTGAATCTGACCTGTAAGCCTTTCTCAACAATGTGTCTAACACTAACTAGGTTTTTTGTTATAGTTAGCATATACAAAAGCTTACTTAAGAGGTTCATGTTGCCATCAAAAGTCTTGAAATTTCCAATTCGCTTGACTGAGTGTTTAGTGTCATAACCTGTTTGTACTTCATGCTTCCCTTTGGGTTCTTCAAGATCACATAATAAAGCTACATTTCCAGCCACATAATTCAAACAACCTAAATCAATATAGAAAAGATTATCATCATCTTTACCTTGCTTGGATGTCATGTTCATGACGAGTACAGAATCCTCCTGTTCTTCTATGTAGTTATTATAATCTCTTCTTCCTCTGAAACTTCCTTGATGATAGTTGTTGTTGTAGCCTTGATTGTAGTTATGATTGTAGTTGCTTTCTCCATTGTTAAACCTACATCTAGATTGTCCATATCTAGCTCTATGGAAGCCTCTTCCCCTTTGGTTCCTTGTGTTCTTGAAGCATTCTTCTATGGTGTTGTTGGTAAGACCACAAATATTTCAAGGTGCATTGTTGTAGGATCTCCTCCTACCTTGCTTTCCTCCTCTTCCCCTTCCTCTAGAAACTCTTCCTTTTCCTATATAGTTAGCTTGAGAGGTACTAGGATCTTCTTCATTCTTCTTGATTTTACCTTTATCATTACTTTTATTCTTATATGTATAAAGGGCAGAAGATGTGACGATGGATTTGTACTTTAAGAAGATGAATGGTGCTGCAAAAACTATACACTACACCAGCCAAATGAATTCTAGAGATATCTGGTGGGCCCTTTTAGCTTGCCAGGGAATGTATTAAACACCATATGCATCTTGGAAAATCACTCTCAAAAGCATGAATCAAAACAGATAGGTAAGAGTTGATCCTAGAGTAAGAAACTTGCTATTTTTGTTCCTACACCTATTTAGTGTTTTGAATAGTTCTATGAGCATAGCAGTGATTGGCTTAGTTCCTTTTGGGGAACTCTAAGTAACTTAGTAAGTTAAAAATCATGAGTGACTTCATTAGAAATGATGGACTACATGAAGAGAAAGGAGTTTAGCAAGTCACAGCTCCATGCCGACATTCATGGGTTGCAATTTTCACCAGACCACTAAGCAAGGATATGCTAATATCTGAGGATCATGAGAAGCAATGTGAAACTTTTTAGGATTATAATAGACTGTATGCTGATTCTATCATGCTTTAAATCATGGCAAATAATCAACTACACATTGAGAACAAGCTCTAAGAAAATCACTTTTCTGATGGAGTACTAACAAAGAAGTAAAATGAGAATATAGTGATCATATATGTATTAAAACATGTAAAAATTCAATGTCATTGGCAACCATACATTGCCCAATGTGTGAGAGGTGAATGAGCTATGGGATGAGCTCTCACTTCATAATAAAACTCACTCAAAGCAATCTCATGGGCTCGAGATGATACATGGGTGTTTTGATCCCCTTTTTATAATCATGTTTGGAGCCAAGGTTTGAATTCAAATTCAAACTTCTACCTAAAAGGTGAATCCTAAAGTGTAGGACAGATTCCCTCATCATGCAACAACTGATTGATTCATGATTTTAGAGATTCCTAACTCGACGCAGGTGTAACCCATTTTTACAAGGATAAATATGGAAGATTTTTACAAGAGACTATTCATATGTAGTCTTGCATAGGTTATGCGAATAAATAAAGCATAAGTTAATCAATCAAGTATGTGGGCTTGGGTCTAATTGCACTAGCAACTCCCCCTCAAGCCTAACATGCTTGGTCTTCATTCCTCCTTGATTTCGTGCAAACCAATCATACCTTTGAATTTATTGCGTTTTGTTCTATCTAATGCCTTGGTTAAAATGTTTGCACATGGTTGATGAGTTGACACATATGATAGCTGAGTTTCCTTGATGACAATCATCTATCTTACATAGCGTTAATGTACTTCAATATGTTTATTCCTTGCATGAAAAATTGGATTGGCAGTGAAGTGAATGGAACTCATGTTGTCACCAAAAATATTTGGAGTTCCTATTTCCAATCCAAGATCTGTAAATAGTGTTTTCATCCACATTGCTTCTTGAGTAGCTATAGAAAGACCTCTGTATTCAGCTTCTATGGAAGAGAGAAAAATTGTGGGTTGCTTCTTAGATGACCATGAGACAAGCTTTGACCCTGCAAAGGTAAGATATCCTATGGTGCTCCTTCTGTCTTCGTTGGAGCCAACCCAATTTGCATGAGAGAACAACTCTAGACTTAAATCAGATACATAAGCATAGTATAACCTTTCATTCATGGTCCCTGTGAGATATCTAAGTATCCTCTTGGCAACATCCATGTGAGGTTTCCTAGGTGTATGCATATATTGACTTAGCACACTCACATTATAGCATATATCTACTCTTGTCAATGTGGCATAGTTCATACTACCCACAAGACTTTGATAACCTCTGATATGTTCTATGAGTTCACCTTCATGTGAGCTAAATTTATGATTAACTTCTATTGGAGTACCTGCAATCCTACAATCTTGCATCTTGAACTTTATCAAC
>CM035421.1:44793717-44796217 GCA_020310875.1 Ceratopteris richardii | reverse complement strand
AATGTTGTGGTACCATTTGAGTTAAGTGGATGAAATGAAGTGTAATCATTTGTATTAAGTGGAGTAAATGTTGTGGTATCGTTTGAGTTAAGTGGATGAAATAAAGTGTAATAATTTATAATATATGGATTAAATAATGTGGATTTATTTGAATTATGTGGAGTAAATGAAGTGCTATCATTTGAGCAATGTGGATTAAATGTTGTGGATTCATTTAACATATGTGAATTAAATCTTGTGGATTCATTTGAATTATGTGGAATAAATGAAGTATTTACATTTGAGTTAAGTGGATGAAATGAAGTGTAATCATTTATATTAAGTGAAGTAAATGTTGTGGTATCATCTGAGTTATGTGGATTAAATGTTGTCGATTCATTTAACTGAATTAAATATTGTGGATTCATTTGAATTATGTGGATTCATTTGAATTCTCTTAAGATAAAATTCATGTTTTTATTTTGCAGAAGTAAAACATGGCAAGAATGGCAGAGTGAATGATGATCTTGATCATACTCAATCTCAAAGGATTTTATCTGAGCAAAATGCTCAATTTGCACAATTAGGATTAGCATTTTTATTCCATCAAGATTTAGAGCCAAATGTATTAGAAGGAGAAACATTATCAATGAAAGAAGTAAAAAAACTATGTCCAAATTATTTTGTTTGTGATGTTCTCTTTCAGGTTACAGGAAGGGAAAAGAAACAACACCCTTAAAGCTTTCAGACTTATAACATAAAGGATTAGCAGAAATGCTACTTCGATGCTTTGTGCAAGTTGAGAGATCATTACCAAATAATAATCAAATAGCATTTTATTTCATTCAAAAAGTTTTTGTACAAGAAGAAGATAATCATCCGAAGAATGCAGGTATTGGTTTGGGTCGTCCTCAAAAACCGAATTTCGTAATCAAGGAAACGAAGGCCCTCGTCCTCTAAAGCGGCCCTACATTTTTCTACTTGAAGAACATAATCTTATACATGATTTGTCATCACAAGGGGAAAAATTAACAATTCTTGCATTATGAAGAACAATAGATGATCAAAGAAAGAGGATTGATGATCTACAAATTAATCAAGTGAAAAATTTACAAATTTCTATGGATGTTTATGAGAGCAAATATGGAAGACTCTTAGAGGCATCATCATCTTTTGATCGATTTATTGTCGATGAGTTATTGAGTCAAGAAAACACTGAGTAGGCAAGCTTTTTTTGTAATCAAAGACATGACTTGTATTCGATTTTGCAATTGAATATAATCATAGTATTCACAATACATTTTTTTCATTTTGAATATCATCATCTATGACAGGTACCATGTCATTTATTTCTTCCATGTCTAAACCATCATTATGATCTACATCTAAATCATGATCACTCCATGAATCATTTGTTAAACTTTCATGAGTTTGAAATTGTCCAAACGTTTGTTGTGCTTCTATAGAAGCTATCTTGGTTGGAGCATGTAACAAATGCATATTACAAAACACATATACCAAATCATTAACACGTGATACACTTAAGCAATTTCTTTGTTTTGAATGAAGAAAATCATAGGCACTCCAATTATGTTCACAACTACCACTTGAAGCTGCTACTGAAAGCACTCTCATAGCTATGTGTTGTAACTCCACTGCTTCACCTCCATACTCTTTCCACCAAATAGGAGGTGGATGCTTTTGAATCGCTTCAATATGCCATAGATCTCCAAAAGATCCTTCTCGATTTACATACGCTACTCTTTGGTGGAATGCATCTCGACCATCTATACCTAGAAGTAATAACTCACATGTGGTTCTGAAGTTTGCCATGAATTCTTTGTTTGACGCTTGACCATTGAGTTGAAATGTTGGATCCAAAACAAATGATGTTCCATGCAAATGAGTATGCATTTGCATCCATCTCTTCTCTGCTAATGATACAATCTGTGTTTTCTCCCGTAATGAAAACTTATTAAAGTATTTTACTTTTTGAATAGCTTCTGACATAATCCAATAAACTTTCCCAATAAAAAATTTATCAATATCAACAATTGGTAAAAGTTCCACAAAAGGTTTAGTGATACCAACAATTTTTTCAATATTACACCAAAAACTTTGTGATTGTATTAGACACATATTTGGATGCTGCAACTCGATAAGAAGAATACTTCTCTAGCCATTCCTCCCATCTTTGATCAGCAATCATTTCTACAAGAGCTGGCTTAACTTCTAATAATCCACTGATTACAATGTAAGTAGTTGCAAATCGTGTGCATAAAAAATCTGAAGTGCTTTATTGGGAGATTTTGATCGGAAGAGCAAATATGAAAATTGATGCTCTCTAATAAATTTGACCACATCATTTGCATCTAATAAGCTTTTTTTAATGAAGATTATCTACCTATATCTTTCAATAATAAATTTAATGTATGAGATGCACATGGAACCCAAGTAATGCCTTCATACTTGTTTTGAATTGTATATCTAGCACTTCAAAAATTAGAGGCATTATTTGTCA
>CM035421.1:44658717-44788717 GCA_020310875.1 Ceratopteris richardii | reverse complement strand
TCCTATCATTGATAAGTGTAAATACCTACCAATAAACCATATCCTTATAATATTTAAAAAATGGAGAGATGGCTTCTCGAGCCCTTGAATTTATAACTTGGAATACCTTCCACACTACATTATGTCCATTTAAGTGGGTTTTGAACTTCAGCCCTGACAAAATCAAAACTTTTGACATATCCTCTTTAAGTGGACCTCCCTACCCTCCCATTCTTCCTATATGGATTTATAAGGGAAATTGAGGTACCGATTAGTCGACCACTCACATCCAAGGAAGATAATTGAGTGAAGGATTTTGAGGTCACAAACATAGTTCTAAAGTGCTATGTGACACCCCATTATCTGTGTTCATGATTACCTCAATAAAGAGTTCACCTCCTATATGAATATCGACATAGCTGAAGCACACCTTTTGGAGCAAGAAATCTTTATCAAGAAGTTTTCAAATGTGCATTTTTATTTTGTAGTCTCATGACATAGGATTTAAGACTACCCCTTGAAATACTAATCCTAGAAAGTCAATGAAGATGGAGTTAGAGGGCTCATCCAATAAATTGTTTCAAGGGACGTAAACAAGGGATTCCTTAGCTTAGAAAAGTCCTTAGCTAGAAATGTAGCGGGTCAACGATACCCAATTTTCACAATCAAATTTTGACATTCTCATTCATATTTACGATAGATGAACGAAATTACCTAAAGACTCTCAACGTGAGGGCCCTTCTCAACAAAAATCTTGTTTGGAAGACAAAAGTAATAGAAGGTTGGAAAGAGAAGTAAACCACTTCGACTATCTAGGAGGGATGAGCCAATTTGAAGGATCAACGCATGATAAAGCCCAAGACAAATGTGAACATCGTAAGAATGATGACCAACAAACGAAGAACATCTAGACATTGTGAGGTTGAACACTCCATCGAGACTTCCGGAATCAAACACTAAGAGAGAAAAATAGTTTGAAAGGTAATGTCCCGCTCGAGTTCCCCTCGAAGAGCCATACTAATGAGAAGTATCCCTCAAATTGTGCTCTAAAATTTAAGGAAGAAAAAAAGAGGGGAGAAAGAAGAAAGGGGCAACACTGTCATCACGCATAGTGTTTTTCCAAACCAAATAGACCTTCCCAATCATAAATTAATGTACTTTCTTATAATGTATATGGACTTATAAATCATTGTTGGCCACAGGATTTAAAAACATTAACATAAATTCAGATTCTGTCTATCTCCAATAAATCATAACCAATGATGATGACCTTTGAAAAGGGTTGTAGATTATGTCCAAGCTTCACTCTTGGCTCACGATTGACACTGCTTTTTTGTCTTAATTCATGAAAAGATGCTTGCATGTGAATGTTCACTTCGCATTGGATCTTCACAAGGATAGTACAATCAAATAAAATTAGGGCATTAACTCTACTAGGCTTTCGATAGAGAAATAATTCATTTTGAGTTTTTCGCCATACATTTTTTGTTATACATTTTGCAATGTTTAGAATGAATATGTAGAATAGATAATCTTTAGAATGAATAGGTAGAATACTTAGGCCATTTTATGTATGTAAGTCAAATATAGGGATGACAAGTTTTATATTCTCTTTCTAAACCTTGTCTGCATCGTGTTTTGAAGTCTGAAATTGAAAATCAATATAAATGAGTTAGGAATATATTGTATGACAAAAAACTAGAGCACGCATAGGAGAATAAAAGTATACCTTTGAGAATTTTAAGACTCATGATTTAAGTACTTCATTTCAAGCTCCATAATTAGTTTACTATAAGATAATGCCATGATTTACTCTTTCTTTAGAATTTCGAAATTTCCATGGCTTAGAACTGATATTTGGGGGCGGATCTAGACATAGGGCATCTCTAGTGTTATAAAGCAGATTGAATATCTAAACGTTTTTTTCCTCTCAGAAGGATTTTGTAATTTCCCACTATTGTTGAGTTAGAGGGCCCACGAAAGTATGGATACATGTTTTCATTCATGTTGTGTTTATAGATGAATATGTCATTGCTTTTTCTTCTACGTTTTACAAGTGCCACTCAGAAAAGCCATTGATCACTTAAACACATTCTTTTGTGGTACTTCGGCATGTAACAATTAGGGATAGAGCTTTTGTTAAATTAGGGAAAGCAAAGTTCCTAGGGAAGAGAGGATGCAATCTGTTTTGAAAAGATCACTAGGTCATACAAGAAGAGGAAAAAACTCAGAGAATTACCTTACGATTGTGATTGAGAGTATGAGTGTGAAGGAGATTGAGATACCTCAGGGATGGTTGAGAAGTCGAGACTTCATCAGGAAGCTATTCTGCAAAACCTATTGTACATGATTCAAGTCTATAATACAATACAAGATCTTCCCGTTCTTTGCATCACATCGTATCTACTTTATTGCGTCAAATTTTCTCTTATCTTGTGCAACTTCTTTTTTCTCTCTTCCATTGTTTTTGACTAAGTGGAAGCTTGTGACCTTCCATGGGAGAAGCTTTATAAAGGTGTAATATATGCTACTAAGAGAAGATAGAATCGTACTAAACAATAATAAAACACGAAATCGAGATACTAGAAATGATGAAGGAATGTCTAGAGTATAAGGAGCCCGACATATAACACTCCGATAGGAGAAAATGGGTAGAAGCGTTGAGGGCCACATGCAATAGATAGGAAACCCTAACCAAAGACCTATATAGCTAGAAAGATGGCTTCCACCATATTAAGTGGTTAAGTGCATGAAAAAAAACTCGGATGGAATGAGTGATACATTTGATCATTTATTAGAGTATAAGTATCTTCTTTAGAAGTTCAAAGTAATACATTTTTTCCACTTCGTATGAAGTTATTTTTTAATCGCTTCCAAGAATTGCTCTAGATTGATTTTGGATAATAAAAAGTTTCTCCCGTAAATTACTTACACGTAGTAGTATATTAATCCAGTCGATAATTTTGAAAGAAATTCATCAAAGGATGATTACTCATCTAAATGTCTCATGTAGTAGGACCATACTCTGAATACAAAGAAGTTCATTTCATAAACATTGCGCACAGTCACCATGACCAGTAACAAGAGTTCCCAATTGCTATTTGAAGATTGTGCATGTGAACTTATTTGAAGAATTTTTTTTTTCAGTTTTTTAACTACAGTTCGAATGTAAGTCATATTTTATGTTTTTTTTTTTTTTTGAATTACTAAGAAGTTTAATGGGAAAACTAGCTCCGATTAAAGTAGCGTCTACGTAAAATCCAACACATAAGATAAGGACGCAAAAGGAGACAAAGAAGAGGTACTACAAAACCCAATGGATTGTAGAGGGAATAAATATAAATAGACTAAATTTCATTGCAAAGAGATAAAATTACAGTCGAAATGAACGCGGAACAAGAAAAGTTAAGACTTCGAGAAGACTATGTGCAACGTAAAAATGATATTTTTTTTAAAGAGAACAGGAAGTTGCTATAAATAACAGAAAGAGGTAGTGGAATACAGAGACATAGGTCTACCTTTCCATTGTGTAAGGTAGTCTTTTACAAATCACATTATGCGAGAAAGAATACTCAGGGGCATCATACATAAGGGCTTTACAATAACTTATGAGTTTCTTAAGTCTTGGATACAAACAAATTACAACATCTCCTTGGGATGATAAAAAAAGACCCTATTATTCCTGTCTTTCCAGATATGCCATAAGATATGTGACCTGATCATTTGCCAAAGTCCAACATCAAGCTAGCCACATTCACCAATTAAGCTGCATCCACTTTTTTTTTGGGGCACAATCTGTTTACAAGCAGAAGATAAGTTATCAGTATTCAGAATCGTATGGTCAGATAACAACCCTGGATGTCAGTATAAGTCTTTCCATTTCTAAAATCCAAAATTTCTACATTTATTATTTCTAATAGACAATGGACAAGATTTGAGTCCTGCATCATAAAAGAGAACTTATTAGCAATGTTGTCAAGAAGAAAATAATTAGATTTGGTCCTCATCCAGGCATTCCATAGAGAACACATAATTGGGCTCCCTTTGGGGATTCATAGCAACCCTAGAGTTAGCATTACCAAATAAAATGCTTGTGTATTTAATAAACGTTTTACCAGCACAAATATCAAACAAGGACTAAAGGATGAACTTCCACTCTATTCTGTCATAGGCTTTTTCAAACTCAGCTCTATAAAAAAAGTATCAATGATGTTCTCCTAGGCAAACTCAAGGCCCTCCCAAATGGAAATAATAGCATCAAGGATGAATCTACCACATATAAAACACTTTTGCTCTAGAAGAATAATCCTATTTATAATTAGAGAGAGTCTTCTAGCCAGGTTGGAAGCAAAGATTTTGTATATAGACATCAGACAAGGGATCTGTCTCTAGTTATTTAGGTCATCCTTGGTCCCTTTTTTATGAATTAGTTTAATCACACTAGAATTGATAAAGGTTGAAAGAGTACCTATCCTCATGGCATCTTGCCGCAACAAAAGAATAATGGGCACCGAATAGTCAACCATCTCTCAAAAGAATTCATTTGGTATACCATCATAA
This sequence comes from Ceratopteris richardii, assembly GCA_020310875.1. Classification (NCBI taxonomy): domain Eukaryota; kingdom Viridiplantae; phylum Streptophyta; class Polypodiopsida; order Polypodiales; family Pteridaceae; genus Ceratopteris; species Ceratopteris richardii. The sequence continues at coordinate 44,784,178 of CM035421.1, read as the reverse complement.
CCAGGAGTTCTATAGGGTTTCAATTTACCAGTTGTTTCTCTAACCTCACAGGTAGAGTGGGGTAGGTCCACAATATGAGCCATGGCCTCACGAGTCATTTTTTTTTCCTTTTAAGGGCAGTATAGACTCTTGCGTTCCAAATATCCTCCGTCCTCTTGGGAGGCATAGAGAAAACATTAGTAAAGAAGCTAACCGCCTCCTATAAATTCTCCTTGATAGAAATAGCATAGTCTCCTGAGCTCTTCCTCAGCATGGGCATGAAGTCCCTAGCTTTATTTTTCTTGAAAAAATCAAACATGTGTTTGTTAGGTTTGTCAACCTTACCATCCCGAAATTCCTTTTTCCTCTAAGTCTTTCCTTTTTCCAAGGGATCCAAGTGAGCTCTAGACACAACATCTATCTCTTTCATGATCACCATCCTTCTATTCTTCCTAACCTCCCTAGCTTTGATCTTATATTTGGTGAAAAGCTTTTGAATTTCTCTCATAGAGTTCTCCCAAGCCTGAAAAGGGGGGAGAGTTACAAACAAAAAATTGATGAGTAAATATGCTCTTAGTCTGGCCTTTAGTATAAGGAATCTTAATAAGGGATGGATCCAAGTGGGGCTCTCCAACCCTGTAGTTAGGAGAGTTACTATAGAGCTTACAAATAAGGGGGGAGTGATCAAATAAAGTCAATGAATTGTCCTTCTTGCAATCAACTTGTCATAGGTCCTCAAATATGTTAATATTCATGTAACACCTATCCAATCTAGGAAAGAGGGGTCTGATATAATTAGGAGCATACCAGGTACGACCAAAATGGACAGAAGAGTCTAAAATGTTAAGGGATTTAACCATTGCATACCAATGCTCTTTCTCTCTTCCTTGCACCACATTATTGTGATTACCAGATCTATCATTCGACCACACTACCATATTAAGGTCTCCTATAATGAAAACATCACCTGAAATGGCCAAAATTTCTGTTTAGCAAAGGGACCTATCACAAGAATGATTAATTGCATAAAACTGATAAAATTATAATCCAAGGGGGTGAAACATTTAATTGCAATCCATTGATTTGTGTTACTTTGGAAGCAATCTTCTACAAGATGGGCAAGACTACTGGAAATACCTATAGCAATACCTCCTTTAACAGTAGAGTGTTTGGTACTAAACCATTTGTGTCTGATCGAAACAATCTAGAGATTAGACATGAGGGCGTACACGTTCATTTTTATTTCTCACAAACAAATGATGTCAGGCATAGAAGAAAAATCCTTCACCCAATTGTTGATCATCTTACCTCTCATAGGGTCAGTTAACCTCTTGGAATTAAGAGAAATAGTTGTAATGAGATCCATAAAAAAAGAAGGAAGAGAGCAACACAACAGACTTATTTCTTAATATTATTTGGAGGCTTAAAAGCTGAGTTCGAAACTCTTAAAGCTTCTTTTCTCTTGCTTTTTGTTTTCCTGGGGGACTTGGTCTTGATTTCAGGTGCCTGACTCATCTCTATGTCTTCTGAGTAGAATTTCTTTTTTAATTCTTACATGATCTCCTTGTCTTGGGTAGACTTTTGAAAATAACCTTTTGTTGATGCAGAAAAAAACCATCATTATCCTTAATGACTAGAGATGATTTCAATTCTTTAGCTAGATCAATCTCCATAAGAATTTGGGGATCCCATTTAGGATTAGACCCATTCTTTGGTTTTTGACCTAGCAATTTACCCAATATTTTGAGTAATTGTTCTATCTAGGGATAAAAATCTAGAGGCATGTCGGGGAAATCAATCCAAACAGACGCTCTTGTGGGTTTAGGTCCTCTTGGATTAGAACCTATATACCATTTGAAAATAGATAGCAGTGATCTTTTAATGATCCAATGACCCTCATATAGGAGTTGTATAACAGACTTAGAGTCATCAAAGAAAAACAAAAAAAGGTTATTGGGGAGATATTACACATGATTAACATGCATTCCATGAACTTCCCATTTGATTTTAATCCAACTCTTTAGGTATTCATGAGTTAGTCTTGGACCATGACAAAGACCAACAACCATCCTTTCATTAAGTTGATTGTGCCAATTACTAAGTGCATTTCTATCTATGATTAAAGTATCACCATCTTTATCAGCGAAGTCACTATCGAGGCTAATTTTGTTTTGTTTGTTTGAATTATCCTAAGTCGTCCATCCAAAGTTCTCCTCAACAAAATTTTGTTTATCCTTAACATTAGAGGAAGGGTAAGGCATACCTAAAGGAAGCTGGTTGTTGAACATAGAGAAAGAACCTGGATGTTGCTCCCAAGTAGCTTGCGCATATGTCCTTCCGTTAGTGGGTGGTCCTTGACCCACTTCTACCTTCAAGCTTTTATTCAGATTGAGGCTCGTCTGCTTCATACATGGTTGATCTGTCCAAATGTAGTCCTGTTAGACTATGGAGGAGGAGCTACATGCCTTGTCCAGACATTATGGAGTCCTTCATTGATGTCCTTGGGAGATACACCAAAATTAGAGTAGTATCTAAAGCCGTTTCTTATGGCATCGTGGAGTTCCATACCTCCCCCTCACGGGGAGATGATGCTACTACCTTGTAGTGCATAGTGTAGGGCAGTCGAGTATTTCGCATAGATACGAGGAGAGGACGATAGCAACCTGGCCAAGATTAGCGAGAGCTTCACGCTCTCGAGAAAACCCTAAACTGAGAGCTGAGAATCCACCCCTCTAGGTGAAAAGTTTTTATCAGAGTATCTATGAATAATCAACGTAAAAATGATATTCATTGTATGTATGTGTAAAAACCAACAAGGAACCAAGTGGATCTCAATATGAAAATTCTGATGCCTAATAGCCAAGAGGTGCTTTCTTAATCCTTTGAGAATCGTGCAAGAAGGTTGCAAAGAAAATTGAATACAAAGGTTTGTCCTCGAGTCCTAAACCAAAAAATAAAATAAAATAAAGACTAATAATTTGACAAAGAAAAATTATCGATGCCAAACAAATACTATTGAAGACGGTGATTTATACGCCTATCGAGGTTCTTTTTTTATATAAAAAAGGAGTTCTGTCAAAGCCTATTCTCCCTAGTTGAATTAATAAAACAAAAATTGTGTGGTAAATGGGCATAGTGCCGTTGGGCTGGCTTGAAGGTGCAACATCCATGACGGCCTAAATTCGGTAGGGTAACTATGATATAGAGATACTTAAAAAGCAAATTAATAAACTTTTCATCACCGGCATGGGTGGTCCACTTACTTTTGGTCTTGTTATACGCAAGACAAAAATACGATATCTGAAGGAAGAGGATTTTAAAAAGAGTTTCTTAGGTGGAGTGACTCCTAACCGCTGAAATGAAGAGGTGAAGAAGTTAGTGTGGGAAGGATATAGTGTTTTAAAACAAACACCCTTTGAGAAAGAGTTTGTTGCATCCCCATCCACAGAAATATTTTTTTCTTGAATTTATCCAATATCCAAGTCAATCTCTCATCCAAATAGATATCAAATCCCATAATTATACCTAGCAATCTGAAAATCACACCTCTTTCAATAATCTCACACTTGCTATAAGCAACACAACAAGGGATAGAGTTATAAGTTGAAAAAAAACCAGTCTTCTGATGATTAACTATACACCCACTAGGAATACAAAAAACGTCAAGGCAATGGAGAAAGTTTTCAGCAGAAATACTATCAGCCCTAGTGATCATATTTGTGTTGTTAGCAAACATTTGGAGTCCAAGTTGAGAATTAGACCCTCCGATTTCCAAACCTTTGATAGTGCCCTAAACAAAGCAATCTCTAACAAGCCATGCAAGAGAGTCACTTGTAATAGCAAAGTGAAGAGGGGCAAGAGGGCATCCTTGTCTGATGGACCTACATAACATAAAGGGATCAAAAACATGTCCATTCATAGCAACCCTAGAGTTAGCATTACCAAATAAAATGCTTCTGTATTTAATAAACTTTTTACCAGCACCAATATCAAACAAGGATTGAAGGATGAATTCCCACATATTTTTTCATAGGCTTCGTCAAAGTCAACTTTGAAAAAAAAGTATCAATGTTGTTCTCCTTTGCAAATGCAAGGCCCTCCCAAATGGAAATAATAGCATCAAGGATGAATCTACCATGTATAAAACCATTTTTCTCTAGAAGAATAATCCTATCCATAATCAAAATGAATCTTCTAGCCAGGGTGGAAGCAAAGATTTGTATATAGAATTCAGACAAGAGATCGGTGTCCAGTTATTTAGGTCATCCTTGGTCCCTTTTTTGTGAATTACTTTAATCACACTAGAGTTGATAAAGGCACAAAGAGTACCTATCCTCACCGCCTCTTGCCACAACAAAAGAATAATGGGCACCAAATAATCAACCATCTCTTGAAAGAATTCATTTGGTATACCATCATAAGGAGTTCTACAGGGATTCATGGTTTCTCTAACCTCGACATCAGAGAGGGGCAGGTCCACAATATGAGCCATGGCCTGAGGAATCATTTTTTTTCTTTTTAAGGGCAATATAGGCTTTGGCATTCCGGATATCCTCCCCCCTCTTGGGAGGCATAGAGAAAACATTAATAAAGAAGCTAACAGTCTCCTATAAATTCTCCTTGATAGAAATAGCATAGTCTCCTGAACTCTTCCTCAACATGGGCATGAAGTCCCTAGCTTTCATTTTCCTCAACAAATCAAACATGTGTTTGTTAGGTTTGTCAACCTTACCAGCCCAAAATTCTTTTGAAGAAGCAAGAGCACCACTAGGTAAGAGATAGTCTTCATATCTCAATATACTCTGAAGTTCAAAAACCAACTTTCTTTTTTCGAAGGGATCGAAGTTAGCTCTAGAGACAATGTCTATATCTTTCATGATCATCATCCTTCTATTCTTCCTAACCTCCCTAGCTTTGATCTTATATTTGGTGAAAAGCTTTTGAATGTCTCTCACAAAGTTCTCCCAAGCCTTAAAAGGGGGAGAGTTACAAACGAGAAAATGATGAGTAAATATGCTCTTAGTTTGGCCTTTAATATAAGGAATCTTAATAAGGGAGGGATCCAAGTGGGGCCATCGAGCCCAGTAGTTAGGAGAGTTACTATAGGGCTTACAGATAAGGGGGGAATGATCAAATAAAGTCAGGGAATTGTCCTTGTTGCAATCAAATTGCCACAGCTCGTGAAATATGTTAATATTCATGTAACACCTATCCAATCTAGCAGAGAGGGGTGTGATATAATTTGCAACATACTAGGTATGACGAGAATGGACAAAATAGTCTAAAATGTTAAGGGAGTGAACCATTTCTTACCAATGCTCTTTCTCTCTTCCTTGCAACACATTATTGTGATTACCAGATCTATCATTCGATGACACTACCAATTAAAGTCTCCCATAATGAAAACATCACCTAGAATGACAAAAATTTCTATTTAACAGAGGGGCGTGTGACTAACATGATTAGAAGCATAAACATTGATAAAATAATAATCCAAGGGAGCCAAATATTTAATTGCAATCCATTGATTTGTGTTACTTTGGAAGCAATCTTCTACAAGATAGGCAAGATTACTGGAAATACCTAGTCCAATACCTCCTTTACCAGCAGAGGGTTTGGTACTAAACCATTTGTGTCTGCTCAAAACGATCTAGAGATTAGACATGAGCGCATACCCATTCACTTTTATTTCTTGCAAACAAATGATGTCAAGCATAGAAGAAAAATCCTTCAACCAATTGTTGATCATCTTACCTTTGATAGCGTTAGTTAACCCCTTACAATTAAGAGAAATAATTGTAATGAGATCCATAAAAAAGAAGGAAGAAAGCAACACAACAGAATTATTTCTTAATATTTTTTGGAAGCTTAACAGACGAGTTAGAAACTCTTGAAGCTTCTTTTCTGTTGCTTTTTCTTTCCTTGGAGAACTTGGTTTTGATTTCACGTGCCTGACTCATCGCTATGACTTCTGAGTAGAATTTCTTTCTTGATCCTTGCATGATATCCTTGTCTTATTGATTCAACTGAGTGGTGAACACCACTTCCTCATGGGTATCAAATTCTGATCCTTCTTCTCTAACAGAGGATTGTTTAGAAGGAGAACTAGGAATCTCCTCCTAATTGTGGGGACTATTTTCACCTAGGGTGGTAACTTCATCTTGATTTTTGTGCTGAATGGTGTCTTGCTAGACTTGTTTAGTAGAACCATCCTGGTCGTATTCTTCAGTGTGGTGAGAGTCTGATTCATTAATCATTTATTCAAGAATACCAAAAGGGTTACTCACATTTTCCAACAGCACACAATTCCTATTTTATGAGTTAGTGTTTTTTTCTCTTATTTTTATTATGCACTTTTTTAAACATACTAGACTACTCCACATGCTGTGTTTACAGGATGCAGATTGAGACTCATGAATCTTGTTATTGCTGGGGGGATTTTCATTGTTATTAACAAGCACCCATTAAAGAAATTAAAACATGCATTCGGGTGGACTTTTGTAAATAACCTTCTGTTCATGCAAAGAAAAACCATCATTTTCCTTAATGACTAGAGATGATTTCAATTCTTTAGCTAGATCAATCTCTATAAGAATTTCGGGATCCCATTTAGGATTAAACCCATTCTTTGATTTTTGACATAGCATTTTACCCAAGATTTTCCCTAACTCTTCTATCCAGGGATAAAAATCTTGAGGCATGTCAGGGAAGTCAATCCAAACAGGCACTCTTGTGGGTTTAGGTCCTCTTGGATTAGGACCTTGATATCATTTGAAAATAGACAGCAGTTAGGGATCCAATGACCCTGAGAAAGAACCTGTATAATAGACTTAGAGTCATCAAAGAAAAACAAAAAAATGTTATTGGGGAGATATTGCACATGATTAACATGCATTCCTCTAACTTTCTAGTTGATTTTAATCCAAATCTTTAGGTATTCATGAGATGGTCTTGGACCATGACAAAGACCAACAACCAGCCTTTCATTAAGGTGATTGTGCCAATTACTAGGTGCATTTATATCTATAATTAAAGTATCACCATCTTTATCACCAAAGTCACTATCGAGTTTAACTTTGTTTTGTTTGTTTGAATTATCCTGAGTCGTCCATTCAAAGTTCTCCTCAACAGACTTCTGCTTATCCTTAACATTAGAGGAAGGGTAAGGCATACCTAAAAAATGCTGATTGTTGAACATAGAGAAAGAACCTAGATGTTGTTCCCGAGTAGCTTGCACATATTTCCTTCCATTACTGGCTGGACCTTGACCCGCTTCTGCCTTCAAGCTTTCATTCATATTGAGGCTAGTCTGCTTCATACATGGTGGATCTGTCGAACTGTAGTCGCAGTGAGACCGTGCAGGAGGAGCTACATGCCTTTTCCAGACATTATGGAGTCCTTCCTTGATGTCCTTGGGAGATACACTGGAGTTAGAGTAGTAGCTAAAGCCGTTTCTTATGGCATCGTGGAGTGCCATACCTCCCCTTGATGGGGAGGTGATGCTACTATCTTGTAGTGCATAGGTTAGGCCAATGAAGTATTTTACACACATATGCAGAGAGGATGATAGCAGCCTTGCCAAGATTAGGCAGAGCTATGCACTCGCAAGAAAAGCCTAAACTCAGAGCCGAGAATCTGCCCCTCTGGGTGAAAAGTTTTTATCAGAATATCTATGAATAATTAACGTAAAAATGATATTCCCTCTATGTATGTGCAAAAACCAACAAGGAACCCAAGTGGATCTCAATATGAAAATTCTGATGCCTAATAGCCAAGAGGTGCTTTCTTAGTCCTTTGAGAATCGTGCAAGAAGGTTGCAAAGAAAATGGAATACAAAAGTTTGTACTCGAATCCTAAACCAGAAAATAAAATAAAATAGAGACTAATAATTTGTCAAAGAAAAATGATCGATGCCAAACAAATACTATTCTATTGAAGACGGTGATTTATACGCCTATTGAGGTTCTTTCTTATATATAAAAGAAGGAGTCCGGTCAAAGCCTATTCTCTCTTAGTTGAATTAATAAAACAAAAATTGTGTGTAAATGGTATAGTGCCGTTGGGGTGGCTTGAAGGTGCAACATCCATGACGGCATTCGGTAGGGTAACTATGATATAGAGATACTTAAAAAGCAACTTAATAAACTTTTCATCACCGGCATGGGCGGTCCACTTACTTTTGGTCTTGTTATTCGCAAGACAAAAATCTGGTATGTCAAGGGAGAGGATTTTAAAAAGAGTTTCTTAGATGGAGTGACTCCTAACCGATGAAATGAAGAGGTGAACAAGTTTTTCTCTTCCGCATAAGTGCGACTTACATTAATAAAGGACCCCACCAATTTCTTAGATTTGGCATTGGTACGAATCCCTCGATGGAGTATTCTCCAAATTATTATTGGAGATCCATCTTAATTCTTTATTCTACGCACGATCTCGAATGAGAAAGAGGCACGTCTTTCAGTTCTCAAAATAATTTATTATGTGTCTTAATAGGCACCCATCTTCATAGTCAACTCTCCTAGCTCGGTTTCTGTCTCATCATTTAATCTGGTATACTAGCTCGGTCTCTGTCTCATCATTTAATCTGGTATAATAGCCAAGAGTTGGGGTTGCTTAGTTCTCTCGTTTCAACCTTTGAGACCCTTTATAATTGATCAGAAGTTACAGTGTTCGAAGTTCCCATCGTGAACCAGCTCTATCCTTCGCGCGATGGCATCCTAAGTTTTTATTTTGCAATTGATTAATCGCGAGCGAAGTAATGGTTTGGTTTTTGTTTGCTTTTGTTTTTTTGCACCTCAGTGTCAGTGTCGAGCTTTTTTTTCTCGTTGGTCCTGAGCAATGTGGCTCCCCCCAGTCCCAATGCCCCTTTGGGATGGATTCCACCCCATTAGACATCGCACCTCCGGTGGTCTCTTTGCGCAAGGAGTTTGTGGCATCAAAGCAAGAAGAATTGATGAAAACTTGTCTGATCGGTCAAATTTTTGGCCCTAGGCCCCTTCTAAAAAATGTGAGAATTTGGCTTCGCAAGGAGTGGTTCCCACATGGTCTAATTGTGTGCAAATGCCAATTCCTACTAGTGAATCACTTGTTTTCTAGTGTTTGAGAATGAAGATGGCCTTCCATGCCCTACAAGCGGGTTCCTGACAAGTGGGCCAGTCCACCTTATGTCTATTCAACTGGACCGTTGACTTGATTACAAACAAATCAAAGCCTCTTCGTTACCCGTTATAGGTGGAGCTTCCCAATCTGTCATATTTCCTGTATGGATTTCACCGATCGGTCGTGCGATGGCCTCAAGAGAGGATGTTGGGGGTTAATCTATGATGGAGCTCAATACTCTTTCAACGCACGATGGCACCCTCAAATCTGCATTGAAGCCGACTTGAACTAAATCCTCCCCTCGAAGATCTCCATTAACTATGGAGAGGGTAAAATTTGGGTACAGGAGGTTACTTACAAGAGTTTGCCCAATGCTTGCTTCCATAGCAAGCAACAAGGTCAAAGGATCAAAGATTGCCCCTTGAAGCAAAATACCAATAAAAGAAAGATTACACCAGATGGACCCTCGGATCCTTACCCTCAAGTTGGCACTCGGGGTCATCCCCCTCTGATGAAGGAAGAAGAGGGCACTCATGTTGTAGAGACGGATTCGGAAGGATTCACCGAAGTAAGTTGTAGGAGGAAAGTTAGCCCTCAAAGATCAGTAGCAAGGAACGTCACGACCATTGTTCCTTCGAACAACATGTATTGTAACCTAGAAAAGGAGATAAATGAGGTCGACCTCCAAGGAGATAATCATTATGAAAAAGACCCTGTTGATAATACCCTTGGGTGCTCTACCAGTAAAGAAGACGACCAAGAAGGTTACACCACGAGTAAGAGGAAGGCTTCACTACTAGCAATGAAGATAACCCAGACAATGATTCCTTGGTTCTACTCTTTCGGTTTGGATGCAAAGCTTACCGCAACAAAAGTCAAAGCTTAAAGGGAAACAACCATCGAGCATGCCTTGGAAGAGCCCCCTCAAGAATAGGATCCTAAGTCAAGAAGTCGGGAGGAAAAAGAAGATCACAAGAAAAAAAAGATCGGGTCCCTCCCCTCAAAGAGAGCAACCATCAATAATGAAAATCACATCGATAAATGTGAGGGGTTTGTCTAACCCCTCAAGAGCAGCAATTCTTGGTCAGTGGTTCAAAGACAAGTGCCTCAACCTCGACTTTATCTGCTTTATCTCTAAAAATGGCTTAAATGTATTTATCTGAACCACCTTTGGTTCTCCACTTTGCATCTTAGGGGGCGGGGGCACTCCGATAGGTATTAGTCACTTCTAGGCCGGCAGATGGACCTCAACTTGTGAAGATCGAAACCATCGTTGGATTGGTGCCTCTATCAGGTTCCCAATTGGGGCCCTATTCAGTTCACATGTGGTCTCAATTTATGCCCCTAATGGAGAGCGGATAGAATCGATATGTGGGCTTCCCCCGACTCCCTATCACACAATGTTTTGATTTGTGGGGACTTGAACATGGTTGAGTATCCTGAGGACCGATGGAATAACAAGGGGAAAATTATTGATGGTCGGGAGAGAGAGATATGGGATAAAATCAAGCGCCATCTCGACCTAGTCAAGGTGAAAGACATCAAGGGGTTCTCCTAGTCTAATCTCCAATTGGGGGACTCTCTACGGAAAGCAAGACTTGATTGATGTTACATCGACCAAAACACCATCTGCCAATGGGGTAGTCCCTCGATTTCCCAACACACAGACCTGACTATCTCGGACCACTACTTGATTACTCTTTATTTCAAACCGATTCCCATGCTCCGGAAAGCTCTTTGGTTTCATGCTTGTTAGACTCGAGGAGGAAGTTCAAAGGAAAAATCTGCAAATATTCTTCAAAGATTGGTGGGCGGGGAAGGCTGAGAAACCATCAAAAGAGATGTGTAACATGCTCAAAAGGAAGCAAGCTAGGGAATCCATCCCCTTCTTGGTCGATAACAATGGGATCCAATGTAGCATGGAAGTTGAGAACAGATCTATCATCATCGAGCACTTTACCCATCTTCTTTGTGTCTCGACTCCTCTTTCCCCACACATGCATGACTGCATGGCAACCATCTCAAGGGTTGGTGAATCTAGAATCCCATAGAACATGAACTCTCTGCTGGATGCTATCATCTCCAAGAATGAAATTATCCACGTTATTAATGCTCTTCCCAATGGTAAAAGTCCGGGTCCTGATGGCCTCACCAATGAATTTTTCAAGTCCTTCAAGCACGTGGTGGCCACCCTATTGCGTTTGGTGTGGCAAGAGGATCTCTCCTTCGGTGCCCTCCCTCAGTGTCTTAATAATGGCATCATCAAGTTAATTCACAAAAGGGGATATAAGAACAATATTGAAAATTGGCACTCAATTACCATGCTCCAAACTGGATACAAGATAATTTCCAAAGTTATCACCAACACAATCTCTTGTCATTTAAAGTCATGGCTATGTGAGGATCAAAAAGGTTTTATCAAAGGTAGATCTATACTTGAATAAATTGTCGACTGTGCACAAGATCTGGTATTCATTAAGATGGACTTCGACAATGCATATGACAGATTGGAATGGGACTTTATTCTTTAATCATTGAAAGACCTTGGATGCAGCCAAAATTTCATGAAGATGGTTTCCTCTCTACTCCAAAACATTTCAACGAGAATAAATATCAATGGTAAGCTCTCTAAGCCCATACGTTTAAAAAGATCTATAAGGAAAGGCCGCCTCCTGGCTCCACTGCTCTTCGCTATCGCCTCCGAGGGCCTCAGTCGCCTATTCAAGTATCACATGGATACTCGCAACCTCAAGGGTCTTTCCGTACCTCTAGAGCATGGCCAATTGATTGCGAGAATCTTTACCGATGACATGAATGCATTTGTACATAATGATATGAATAGCATTGAGGTGTTCTAGAGATTCCTTGACACCTTCTATGTGGCGTCAGGTTAAAAAATCAACCATGCTAAAACTGCTTTCAGAGCAATCCGTGGACCTGCACCCCAATTGTTGTTAGATGAGGGATGTCAAGATATCCCTAGAGGTCAAGGCTTCCGTCTCCTCGGTATTCTGATGGGCTTTGACATCTAAATGGACCAACAATGGAACTGGGTGCTATCCAAACTCGATAGCAAAAAAAATCATTGGAAAGGAATGCAAAGTTAACTTGGCAGGGCGCGTTATGGTAGTTCACACATTTATGCTTTCTACGACTATTTAGTTTATCTAGTGTTGGAGACCTAAGGAGAAAGACTTGGCCAAAGTGGAAAGAATTTACAGAAACTTCTTATGGACTCGGGACCCCAACAGGAGGGGGATCCCCAAAATCAAATGGGAAACTTACATTAGCTTGAAGGACTTGGGGGGCTCGGGCATTTTGGATATCATTGGGTTGGCTGATAAGCTGGTGGCAAAGTGGTTGATCAAGGCTTGGAGCAATAGGGAATCTTCTTGGGCTAAATTGATCTTCAGAAACATGAAAGACCTTACCTTAGTTGGCCATCCTAGTTGGAAGGACATAGGGATCCTCATGCTTTTGTTCTCCCCCCACCAAGTGTCCCCTAAAGGCTCGGGACTCATGTGTTCCTTATGGAAGAGTTGGAACAAGGCAAAACAATTCATTAGAACCAGTCATGAGTGGAAGTGGGTGGCTAGGATAAGACAAAATGACTCTATCTGGTTCCCGATCACTGACATTAGGGGAGTGGAATCATGGAACCTCCAAAATGTTATGCGGTTGTGGAAAAAGGGGTTCAAGTAGTGGAAATAGCTCTAGAAACAAGAGACCACCAGTGGATCAGGTTCGAAGGCTTAGACCCAAGACATGGAGTTACCGTCGAGGAATGGACTCTTCTTCAAGGCAGGTGTTTAGCATGGGATCGCTCAACCACCCGTGCTCTTTGCGATCAGGATCTTCCTTGCCTCGAGGGCCTCAAGGTCACGAGGAAGGAGATATGGAAGAGATCTCTCACACACACACACTCTGACTCTCAAGGAGAAGCACACACATAGATTGAGGCAAGGAAGAATGATCTTCTTCTTCTTCTTCTATTACATAAAAGGAATGTACAAGAATGACCTAAAAGCAAGAATATAACAAGTGCAATATATAAAGATCAGTACATAAGGAAAAACCTAATGTCCACGAATGAATGAGCAGGCAAGACATAAATGTGCTATCACTCTCGGTAGATAAATCTAATAAGGCTCAATGAAGTATCCCTGACATATACCGACGTGACCACTATACATGTCAAAGAAACGAAAAACTCGTACGTGTCATCCTGGGTCATCACATGTTGAGTTTGATATCTTAACACTCCCCCTCAAGATCAATGCCATCTCATGTAATCCAAGCATCTCCCAAAACGTTTTCAACTTCTCAGCTCCAAGTGCTTTGGTGAAAATATCAGCAACCTGCTCATCTGTTCTCACATAAACAAGATCAATATCACCTGCTAATACCTTCTTTTTGATGAACTGATAATGTACCTCGATATGTTTTGTTCTAGCATGGAAAATGGGTTCCGTGCTAGCTGTATGTTGCCAAGATTATCACAATAGATAGTGATAGGCTTTTGCACTTCCACACCTAAATCTGCACGTAACATCTCCAGCCATGATGCCTCACATGCTGCCATTGCAGCACCTCTATACTCAGCCTATGTACTCCACAAAGCAACAGTGGGTTGCTTCTTACTGCTCCATGTAATAGGTGCACCTTGAAGTGAGAAACGAAAGCCACTATTAGATCTTCTATCTGAAGTACTACCAACCCAATTTGCATCGGTGTATCCATGAACCTGCAAATCTACACCAGCTTCATAAAACAACTCATAATCCAAAGTAGCACTCACATAATGCAGACTGTGCCTTAGAGCATGCAAATGTGACTTCCTAGGAGCCTGCATAAAGTGACTTTCAAGTCCAACAGTATAGCTTAAATCAGGCCTTGTAATTGTAAGATATATAAGACTCCCCACCATTTTCCTATACATAGTAGCATTTTCCAATGCTTCACCTGATGTAGTATCCAACTTCAAATTCTGATCTAATGGCATGCAAAGTCGCTTACAACCAGCCATACCATACTTTTGCAGCATATTCAAGGCATATTGCCTTTGCAACATCCATTTACCTATTTCTGTATGTATAAACTCAATGCCCAAGAAATAGCGCAACACGCCAAGATCTTTGATGTCAAATTCCTGCATAAGAAGTTGATTTACCTCTTTGATGCTTTCTTCATTATCACCATCTACAATCAAGTCATGAACATAAATGGCCAGAATCGTGATGCCATCATCAGCCTTCCTTGCATATCGTGAATGATCTACATCACACATAGAAAACCGAATGCTGGTTAAGTAATTAGCAATCCTTGCATGCCATGCACGCGGTGTGGAGGTGATCGCAATCCGGGTGGATCGGGTCCGGTCGTGGCACACACAGGGTGTATGAAGCTAATGAATGTTGGAAGGTTTAAAGATGTGAAGGTGAAATTAATGTTGGGTATGGAGATGAGAGAGATGTTGAAATGATTATGGGAATAGGAATGTAGGAGTGCAAGTTAGATTTATGAACATGAATGATAAGAATGAAAGAGAACCATACACACGAATCAAATTTGGAAGGAAGAATGGTCCATTGGAGGAGCTTCTTAAACACTTCCTAATTCTAATCCATATGTATAGCCTTCTTTGGATGATATGTATGCATGATGAGAATAGATGGAATCCTCACACATAAATCAGTTTCGAAAGGAAGAATGGTCCAATATTGGAGCTTCTTATACACTTTCAGAAACTAATAAATATGTATGGATTTGTATGGATTATATGCATGCAAGTGAATTATGATGATGGATTTTACTCACAAGCTCAAAGAAACATCCTCACTGGTTCAACGCAATACTGCGGAGCCTTCTCACACATAGAAGAAATAGAAGACATGTAAAAATACTTAAGAGACTGAGAGAGGTGACAAGAGACAAGTGACAAGTGACATGAATTAAAAGGATTTGCATTAAGTTACATGTAAAATATCGTCGTGGTACGTCATGCTAAGCAGTCTACTGATCAAAGGTGGTTCCGACCCTCAAACCATGACAGTTCAACCGAATGTCACACGTAAGAAGGTGAGTTCCACTCTAGTGACCCTATGTCTGTCTAGGCTCGTAACGTCTAACTAAAGAAATCTAAGACTCATTAAAATCAGCTCTAACTCACTCACACGCTCCACCGAGGGTGAGTCAAGATAGAGATGCTGGTTTCAAGAGCCTATCCTAAATTGGAGTTCTAACTTAAATTTGAAACTAGGTTCTATACTCATACTAGCTCACCTTGGATCCTCACTCGCTCAACCGAGGGTGATCGTCTCAAGGAAACCGTAAGCTAGCATGAGCCCTATGGATGCCTAACAATGATGCTCTAGGAGTTTGGAGGGGGGTTTATATAGTTTTTTGAATGAATTTGGGCCCTTGGATCTAGAGAAATCAACTCTCAACTCTAGGATCACTACTTTTGATTACAACCATTTGATTAATCAAATCAATGGCTTGGAATTGATCTTTCTATCAAATCTAGTGTAAAGGAGTGAAATTTAGGCGCCCTCATTCTCCACCATTGGATCTGGGGATGATCTGGACCGTCGGATCAGTGCTGACATCAATTCGGATAAGATAAGCCACTATTTTTGGAGAAATGCTGCATTATTGATCTTTGATTGTAAAAAAGGTCTTCTTTTATGGAAAAAATTCGTGGATCCTCCTTCCTTTATGCTTTAGTGCATCTCCACCCTTGAATATGAGCTCATCTTGACCGTACAACATGGTTCAATCATATTTTGACATGTGGCAGACATTCAAGCCTTCAATTTTCTTATTCTAGAAAACTGCGGTGACCTTGAAAACTGGACTTTGTGCTCTTTGACCCTCCAAAAAGTCTTTGATGAAGATGAAACATTGTAGGACTATGTTTCCAAAGATCTCCTTCAGGAATATGCAGAAAAAACTCCCATCTGAATCTAACTTGTACAAGTTTGACTACGTTTGGAAGCTTGCAAGGTGGCATTAAGGTCTCTAGGAAGCTCGGATAGCCTTGAAACTTTATACAAATATGTAGCCACATATGGTCTTTATACATGCCAAACCATATGGCTAACATAAATTTCTATACAAGAATTTGTAGGGTCAAACTAGAAAAAATACATTTTTACAAAATGAACATAGCATATCAATGTGCTACCAAATCCATTTTCTGTTGAAATTTGGGCTATAGACTGCCTTTGACAATCTTTACAAGTATTTGGATTTTCATCTAATTTGGTGACAATGAAATTTTTGCCCTAATTTCTCAACTTTGACCAGCTTTGACCAACTTTGACCGCTACCATGGACTTTCTTGATTTCTTTGAAACTTTGTATGTGACCTTCCTTTGACATCCTTGATGCATCCTGGACTTCTCGGGGAATTCTGGCTACCTTCACCAAATATGTTTTTTGTAGGCCTTCACAAGTGAGAGAGGAGAGAAAATCTCGACGACATTCGCCCCCACTAAACGTGCGATTCCTCCGGAAGCGCCACTCTAGCATCTCTGAAAAACAAAATGTTCCAGGCATCAAATTCTTTTATAGGCAACATAAGAAACATGGAAGGAAAATTGATTATATGCATGAATAAGTAGGTAACGTGACATGAAGCAAAATTTGCATGAAAGAAAGAATTGAAACAGGCAACATGAATATGCATGAACAAATAGGCAACATATATGCAAATGAACAAGAAACATTGGCAACAAGAAAGAAAAAAATCAAGCATCAATATGAAGTGGAAGTAGATGTATTGAGTCGTTTTAAGCATGAGTTTCTCTCATCTTGAAGAAAATTTTGTACCTTTTTCATAAAGCAATCTACCTTAAATATGATTATAAACAAAGATTTAGGATTTTCAAGAGACATCTTTCATCTTTAGCTTATTTTAGATCAACTCCTTTCCTACATAAATATGAATATGCTCTTTCTCTAATAACATGCAAGGAAATCTAACTAAACTCCAATAATGCATAAATCTGCCTATATAGCCCGTGATTTATTCTACTATGCCTCTTTATCCTCCTTTGGCTTGCTCTTTTTTTTTTCTTTTTTGATGATGATGATTCGGCAACTTTATGGTTACGATCACTTTTTTGGGGTGGAAGAAAGTGTAAACTTCTTGGTAACATGTAGCAACTTTTTTTTTTTTTTTTTTTTGATGACGGGGAAAAATTAAACCCCGATACAAGGTACAACCATTTTTGATGACGGAGAACAGTCGTTTTAGACTCCGATACAAGTGCTGTGAGATGGACTAAGGATGTAGAAACATGCAATAGCAGGAGATAGGATTTCAACAATTATGCTTTCGATACATGATACATATGCATGTTTATATATGAAAGTCTTGTCACCAAAATAAACCTCCAAATCTACATGCCCTATCTTTCCACAATCCTAGATTATAATCAATTTCTTAGTAGATAAGTTACTACTTAAGATACAATTTTACACAAGTAGAGAAATCATCATTTGCCTTTTTTGACTCAAGTGATGTGGATATGCAATGCAATGCAATGCAAAGACTGAAAAAAAAACATGCATGAAACAAGCATGGAAAAAAGAAAAAAAAATAGAATGAACTTGAAAAAAAACAAAGCAACATGAACTTGAAAAATTAATGATATTTTTATATGTTTTTTTTTTCCTTTTTTTTATTTATATTTTTATTTTTTATAACATGGATACTCCTGTTTATGAATCGGCCTCATTGTTGTCATCTTCTTCAATGTCCTCATCCAAAATGTACTCGTCATTATCACGTTTCTTGAATACCTTTATCCTTTTGCCTGAATCAAAGTTTTTAGTGCAACACCATTTAATTCACAAAGAGCATACGTACCATTGTTGTTGACTTTTGATACAATGTATGGCCCAAACCACCGTTGAGTGAGCTTTTTGCGTGCATCATATTGAGAGTCAAATGTACTATCATAAATGAGCACCCAATCTCCTACTTCAATTGGCTTAGGACGCAATCCATGAGTTTTATCAAAATAATGCTTGTTCT
Organism: Ceratopteris richardii; assembly: GCA_020310875.1. NCBI lineage: Eukaryota > Viridiplantae > Streptophyta > Polypodiopsida > Polypodiales > Pteridaceae > Ceratopteris > Ceratopteris richardii. The sequence goes on along the minus strand of CM035421.1, from coordinate 44,766,057 downwards.
TCATTCTAGATTCTCTTAATTTTTCAACAGCATCATCAAGTCTTAATTTACCTTGTTCTAACTGTTTAATACGCAAACTCAAAAAATCATCAGTAGACATGTTTTCAGACCAAGGCAAATTTGACCATGCAGAAATATGAGACTGAATTGGAAACAATGGTTTTTGACAGTACATGAGTTCAACAGGCATATATCCAGTAGTACGTGTGCATGTCATTCTATCTGCCCAAAGTGCAAAAGGTAAGAATTTAGGCCATTGTTTGATGTCACCGTTACATGCTTTAGATATGGCTTTCACAATAGGTGGATGCCCTCTCTCTATTTTACCATTGGCCTCTGGATTATATGCAGTGGTGAGAGACAAACGAATACCGTGACGCTCAAAGAACTCTTTAGCTTCTCTCGCATTTAACTCTCCACGATCGGCAACTACTTTCTCTATGTACCCAAAGCGACTTATGACATCTTCAAGCAAGAATTTGCAAACATTGGCAGTGGTCTTAGATCGTAGTGCACGTCCCTCTACATGATTAGTTAAGTCTTCTCTTGCAAGTACAATGTAACGCATTTTGTCAATACCTTTAGGCATAGTTACAAGATCTACTACCCACTTGTAGTGAATACAAGGTGGATAAGTAGGATGCAACGGATCTCTATGTTTGACTGATGAATGAAGTTGACAAGTAGAACATGTAGAAACATAGCTACTAATGTCAACATACATCCTAGGCCAATAATAGGTACTTCTAATTTTTTCATATGTTCCAAAAAATCCTTTATGACCTGCCCATAATGTCTCATGCATTTCCTTCATTACTTGCAATTGAAGACCTCGTTTTCCTAGGACTCGTTGTGGATTCTTAACCTTACCCTTAGCATGTCTCCAAAGATAACCATTACATAGGAAAAAGTTATAAGCTCGTTTCCTAATGTTACGGAATCTATTCGTAGTCCAGCTAGGTAATGGTTGTAGTGTACTGAGATACTTTCCTATGTCTCTCCGTTCATTTTCGTACTCAGACTCATGAAATTGCTCATACTCATATATATGTGGAACATAGTCAATTAAGTTCACATTCTTTATTAGATCACTTTCAAGATCATCATCAAATCTAGCTCTCGATAACATATTAGCAACTGAGTTTGACTTACCTGAAATATGAACTAACTCGGGATTTATGAACTTAATATATGAGATCCATCTAAGCATGGCTATATCAGGAGATGAACAATTGGCTATCATTCCAATGAGAGGCAAACAATTAGTCTTAACTTTGACATTTGCACCAATGAAATACTCTTTGTCTATTTTCAAAGCTGTTACCATACCCCATAGTTCTCGTTTGATCTGTGGATATTTTCGTTGTGTTTCATGTAGAATTTTGGCACCAACCCTAATTGCATATCTATTCCCTTCACTATCGTCTTGACTTATGACCCAACCTATACCAATAGGACTAGTATCAAAAGTCAATATAATAGGTTTGTTAGCAGAATAGTCTACACGCTTAAGGATGGGAGCTTCAAGCAATAATTTCTTCAATTTATGCATAGCTTGAGTGTTTTTGTCAGTCCAAATAAATTTTCGTTTCTTCCTCAACAAGTCATAAAGACAATCAGCAACATGAGCAAAGTGTGGGATCCAAATAACATAAAAGATACAAGCACCAAGAAATCTACGTACCTCACTCACGTTGTTACATGTTTCAGAAATCTTGCTAATGGCATCAACTTTTTGTGGGTATGGCTTTCGACCATAATGGCCACATAGTCCAACAATCAGCACCTCGTTGACACCAAAAACAGATTTCTCTATGGAAAATGTGAGAGCTACCTCTTCAAATCGTTGAAATATTCTTTCACAATCAGAGATATGGTCAAGAACAAATTTACGACATCCAGATGGATCTAAAGTAATGTCCTTTACACGTTCCTCACTCCCTTTAATTGGAATATCATCAATGAATGGCATAGTTATATGAGGGATAAAATCATGTAAGACCATATTCATAGCACTCATCATATGAGCCACAAAATTAGTCGCTCCTTGAGGTAAAGTACACATTCGCACTAAGCCTAAAGGAGTTTTCATTGTGGTTATGTCACGACTATCAATTGCTAATTGGAATTGGTCATATCCAGAATATAGATCACCCATTGAATAGATAGAATGTCTTGAAAATGATTCAGCAAACTCATCTACAATGGGTCCTGTTCCTACATTCCTTATGGTGACTTTATTGACGGGTTGGAGATCTTGAATAAAACGTAGTTTCCCATTCTTTTTAGGCACAGTGAACCATCTGTTTGAGTAAGGTGCAAAAGATGGCTCTAAAATTCTCATGTTTATCTTCTCCTTAAGTAGTTTCATTAGCTCAGGTAAGTGAGCCTTTGGAACAGGTATAGGACGAAGATTCCATGGAATATGTGGAGTAGTAAAGATTATCATGGGTGCAACTAGCTTAGGATCTACACAACCAATCTCATGAGGATACATAGTAAAGGCTTTTCCATGGCTCCGTATAACTCTCTCAAATTTATCTCTCTCTGCTGGCAAAAGAAAGTCATCATCTCTACCAATTTTCACCTGTTTGATTGTCTCATCCGTGAATGTATGTCCTATTTTTTTCTTATCCCGAAGAATTGGATCATTTTTCACATCAATAATTTTTTCATTACTTCCTTGAGGTAACGGTTGAGCTATGGGTTTGATTTTTTTGTCTACAGTTTTGTACTTTGTTTCAACTAAGGCATCATGTGTTTGGTTAAATTTTGAGCACTTGTCAACATTGAGAGCATACTCTTGGATTAGAGCATACTCATCAAGGGAAGAAAGAAGAATAATATGGGAATTAGAATTTTGTTGAAGACATAACTCTAACTCCTCAAGAGTAGAGAAACAATGAGATGTTTCAATCACATGCTCAATGTTCTCATCATGTTCCATGATTTTGTTGTTTTTATAAATTTTTTGGGTTTTTTGGATAAAAGACTTGGACAATTGACTCTTATGAAGAAAATCTAATCTAGAATGTGGAAAACAAAGTGACAAACTATTGTACATGTTGGTTGGATGCGAGATGTCAAACCAATATCCACTGTTGTCCCGCTCAACAATGGATTCTATCCGAAATTTTGATCATATGTAGCTCCAAACATGAATCGAGGTGCACAATCACTACAAGCATGCTCATGACCATGAGTAACAATAGGTTTCTTTCTAATTGACAATCGATTCCTAGGATGGTTCACTCCTACTGTCATGACTTGAAGTGATTGCATTCCATCCTTAGACTTAAATCTAGCATAGGTAGACCCATCATCCATGGCTTTAGTTTCCATACGACTCTCACAAATAAAGGGTTGACCTAAGAGAACTTCATAGGAGCAATTATCTTGAATAAAAAAGTGAAACTCTTCTGTGATTCCTCCTATGGATATGGGCACACTAGCACAAGCTCCATACAGGGTACCTACACCATTATCTGCAGTTCTCATACGCCATCCACAATCTTTATCTATGGGCCATCGAAACTTATCATAGACTTCTCTTGAAATCACATTGATTTCGGAGCCAGAATCTACTAATGCATTTACAGTGATAGTGTTCTTATCATTTCCTATTTTAACATGCATCTCTGATGTACCTCTAGACCAAAATGTTCTTTTAAAGTGACTTTCAGGATTTTTTTCATGATTTTCATGGTCAGGTTGAATAGGTCCTAAGAAATTTTTATTAACATTTACTTCATCATCATCAAAGTCCTCTTCATCAGATTCATCAAAGTTTAATGCTTCATTCATAGCTTGATCTTGATCTAGAGAATCTTGCATCTCAGTATCTAGATTAAGTGGAAACCTCTTCCTTTTAATTAGGCTGATAAAGTTATCTTTAAAAACAGGCTTTGCAATAGAGAAAACTTGTTCTAAAGACATAGTCACTTGACTCTTAAGCAAAATGTCATCTAAAATCTCCATAGGATCTATTTTTCTCTCAATTTCTGAAATCAAGATGGCTTTAGGTTTTCTCTTTGGTTTCTTTTGTTTTTGCTCAGGGTCTTGTTTTTGTTCATGTTCTCGTGTTTGGTCTTCAGTTTGTTTTGATTGTTCTTGTTTATCTAAAGGCTTTGGTTCTGTTTTTCTTTGCTTTGTCTTCTTCCCTTTTTGTTTCTCCTCTTGTTTTTGTTCATTGGGTTGTGATTCTTGTTGTTTATCTTTGGATTGTGATGTTTCTCCCTGCTCTATGATTGTTTCTATTCCCTCTGAGGTTTGTTTTCGTGTTACTCTTCTTTCACTAGGCTCAGCTTCATCTCTTTTTCGTTTTTCTTCTACATTGGATATGTGAGAAATAAGAGATTGATCTTCTATTGGTGACTCCCAAGCCGTTATTCTCCTAATCTCATCCCGTGCTCTTACTAAAGCCTCTATAGAAAAATCACCTTCCTTTGTGGGTTTACTTGATTCTACTTGTTGTTCATCAAGAGCTTCTAGTTTCACTCCTCTAGTTCCTACGTCCATTATGGCTATATTTTCATAATGTTTTTTCATTCCTCTCTTACCATAATTTCCTTGCAAAGGTAGCCTAGATCGATAGTCACAGATTTTCTTGTCTATGTCTATTACTAGTCGTTGCTCCTTAGCAGCCTTCAATAATTCACAATCTCTCAAAAAGTGCTCTAACCACACCAAGGACACCTACGAGGGCCACGCACAAAACCATTTTGATTTTGAGGATTTTGATTAACTTGTGGTGGGAAATTTTGAAATTGAGGATTTTGTTGATAAGGTATTGCTTGAACAGGATAATTAGGATTTTGAAAATGCAATTGATGTATTTGATGAGCTTGGGGAGCAACATGTGGTACTTGAGGTGCAAGAGGAGCTTCCATATTATACGGTTGATGATTTTGAAAATTTTGATTTTGAGGATTTTGAAAAGCTATTTGAGAAGCTTGAGGATACATGTTTTGATACATTTGAGGATTTTGCACATGAGGATGAGGATTTTGCATTGAAGGATTATGCATTGGAGGAACTTGATATGCTTGAGTAGGAGCTATTTGTGGATTTTGATTGGTAGCTATAACATGTTGATTAGGCTCTTGAAAAGTCATTGGGTTCATTTGATTTTGGAAAGTTTTGGTGTAACTAGATTGTAAAGCATCTATAGTCTTGGCCAAATTGGATTGTGTAGCAATAAGACTTTCCATTTGCTTAGTGAGAATATCCACTTGAGATTGTTCAACTACACTTTTATTTGGCTCTACTTTAAAACCTTGAGTAGGCTCCATCATTTGAGGAATAGGAGTAGAGTCAAAAAGCATAGCATGGGATTGTTCTCTAACTTGCTCCTTAGTTTGTGGAAGGCTAGCTTGAGGAAGACTAGTTTGCTCATAAAGCATGGATTGTCTTTGATGTCTATGGGCTACAGCCTCTACTACTTTACGCACTTTTTGCCAATTGTCAGTAAGACCATAGCGCTTATCTGGTTCTTCTAATCGCCGTTCAACTTCCCTACGAGTTTCAGGATGAAGAAGCTTAAGAAAATTGATCACAAGATCAGGTTCCAAAGTTATCTTATCCTCATTAGGAAGTTGTTCATAGCGTCTAATATACTCATTTTGTAAGTGAGTAATAGAGCTACTAGGCTTTGGAGAATTGACCCATCGTAAGAATCCATCTCGATTATGTTGGCTATAATCTTCAAGATAGAATTCTTTGAGCATCTCCTTTCTAAAATCACTCCAAGGAAAACTATCATATTGAGTGACACGGTTTATGATAGAGCTATCAACAATTCGTTCAAAGAATGATATCAAAAGATCTTCGGGAAGACCAAAAATCATAGATTGCTCTTCAAACAAATCTAAGTAGCTTGTGATGTTGATGCCATTGAATTTTCCCTTCTCTCTCAACATAGAAGAGACTATTCTTTGGCCTTGTTTCTCAACAATAAGGGATTTGAATCCTTCCTCCATCTTATGTGAATAAGCAAGTGATGCACGATGCTCTAGATCTCTCACAAATGCGTTTACTTCACGACGAAGATGTGCACGATACTGTGAGAAATCCAGTGCAACACTCAAGACTGATGATGATGATATGATGAGGATGAAAAATATGAAACAAAGGATATGGATCACAACCTCCCAACAAGATCAGAAGCAAATGCCACGAAGCGTTTCACGTCGGGTTCAAATGTGGAGGTGATCGCAATCCGGGTGGATCGGGTCCGGTCGTGGCACACACAGGGTGTATGAAGCTAATGAATGTTGGAAGGTTTAAAGATGTGAAGGTGAAATTAATGTTGGGTATGGAGATGAGAGAGATCTTGAAATGATTATGGGAATAGGAATGTAGGAGTGCAAGTTAGATTTATGAACATGAATGATAAGAATGAAAGAGAACCATACACACGAATCAAATTTGGAAGGAAGAATGGTCCATTGGAGGAGCTTCTTAAACACTTCCTAATTCTAATCCATATGCATAGCCTTCTTTGGATGATATGTATGCATGATGAGAATAGATGGAATCCTCACACATAAATCAGTTTCGAAAGGAAGAATGGTCCAATATTGGAGCTTCTTATACACTTTCAGAAACTAATAAATATGTATGGATTTGTATGGATTATATGCATGCAAGTGAATTATGATGATGGATTTTACTCACAAGCTCAAAGAAACATCCTCACTGGTTCAACGCAATACTGCGGAGCCTTCTCACACATAGAAGAAATAGAAGACATGTAAAAATACTTAAGAGACTGAGAGAGGTGACAAGAGACAAGTGACAAGTGACATGAATTAAAAGGATTTGCATTAAGTTACATGTAAAATATCGTCGTGGTACGTCATGCTAAGCAGTCTACTGATCAAAGGTGGTTCCGACCCTCAAACCATGACAGTTCAACCGAATGTCACACGTAAGAAGGTGGGTTCCACTCCAGTGACCCTATGTCTGTCTAGGCTCGTAACGTCTAACTAAAGAAATCTAAGACTCATTAAAATCAGCTCTAACTCACTCACACGCTCCACCGAGGGTGAGTCAAGATAGAGATGCTGGTTTCAAGAGCCTATCCTAAATTGGAGTTCTAACTTAAATTTGAAACTAGGTTCTATACTCATACTAGCTCACCTTGGATCCTCACTCGCTCAACCGAGGGTGATCGTCTCAAGGAAACCGTAAGCTAGCATGAGCCCTATGGATGCCTAACAATGATGCTCTAGGAGTTTGGAGGGGGGTTTATATAGTTTTTTGAATGAATTTGGGCCCTTGGATCTAGAGAAATCAACTCTCAACTCTAGGATCACTACTTTTGATTACAACCATTTGATTAATCAAATCAATGGCTTGGAATTGTTCTTTCTATCAAATCTAGTGTAAAGGAGTGAAATTTAGGCGCCCTCATTCTCCACCATTGGATCTGGGGATGATCTGGACCGTCGGATCAGTGCTGACATCAATTCGGATAAGATAAGCCACTATTTTTGGAGAAATGCTGCATTATTGATCTTTGATTGTAAAAAAGGTCTTCTTTTATGGAAAAAATTCGTGGATCCTCCTTCCTTTATGCTTTAGTGCATCTCCACCCTTGAATATGAGCTCATCTTGACCGTACAACATGGTTCAATCATATTTTGACATGTGGCAGACATTCAAGCCTTCAATTTTCTTATTCTAGAAAACTGCGGTGACCTTGAAAACTGGACTTTGTGCTCTTTGACCCTCCAAAAAGTCTTTGATGAAGATGAAACATTGTAGGACTATGTTTCCAAAGATCTCCTTCAGGAATATGCAGAAAAAACTCCCATCTGAATCTAACTTGTACAAGTTTGACTACGTTTGGAAGCTTGCAAGGTGGCATTAAGGTCTCTAGGAAGCTCGGATAGCCTTGAAACTTTATACAAATATGTAGCCACATATGGTCTTTATACATGCCAAACCATATGGCTAACATAAATTTCTATACAAGAATTTGTAGGGTCAAACTAGAAAAAATACATTTTTACAAAATGAACATAGCATATCAATGTGCTACCAAATCCATTTTCTGTTGAAATTTGGGCTATAGACTGCCTTTGACAATCTTTACAAGTATATGGATTTTCATCTAATTTGGTGACAATGAAATTTTTGCCCTAATTTCCCAACTTTGACCAGCTTTGACCAACTTTGACCGCTACCATGGACTTTCTTGATTTCTTTGAAACTTTGTATGTGACCTTCCTTTGACATCCTTGATGCATCCTGGACTTCTCGGGGAATTCTGGCTACCTTCACCAAATATGTTTTTTGTAGGCCTTCACAAGTGAGAGAGGAGAGAAAATCTCGACGACAGCGGAGCCTACTTTAGCCCATACAAAGCCCTTTGCAACCTGGAAACATATTCTAGATGCTTTGAATCTTCATATCCTTGTGGTTGGTCCATATATACTTCTTCCTATAACTCACCATGTAGGAAAGCATTCTTCACATCCATCTGATGCAAAGTCCATCCTTTTGTTGTAGCTAATGCAACAAGTGTCCTAATAGTATAAACTTTAGCTAGAGGGTTGAATGATTCCTCATAATCAATGCCATATGTCTCTACATATCCTTTAGCTACCAATCGTGCTTTATACCTGCTTATGCTACCTTCAACATTATGCTTTACCTTCTAAACCCATTTATAGCCTATGGGTTTCTTTCCTTGCGGCAATGGAACCAGCTTCCATGTATCATTTCCATAAAGTGAAACCATCTCCTCATCCATAGCTTTTTCCCAATCTACAATTCCAATTGCATCTTCAAAGCAAGAAGGTTTAGCATCTTATATTACCTTTGTGATGTAGGCATAATGACGAGACATGTAACTATCATATGTCAATCGTTGCACTAAAGTCCTCATCCTCCCAAATCTTCTTGGTCCTGGGTCACTTCTCCTTGTATCATCTGCATGTGTGCTTCTTACTCCTCGAGTCTTCACATAGGGAAATCCAAGTTCCTCATCAAGAATCTTTTCTAAACCGCTTGAATCTCCATCAACGTCTTCAAAACATGCACATGTTTTTTGACCCGTAGAAAGCTTTTCTTTACCTTTCTTAGGTGTATTTGATGAATCTCCTGGACTGAAATTTCCACGTAATCTTCCACTCCATGGATTTGAGTTGGAACTATTGCTTGGTGATGCATCTCGTCCACTACAAACCTAAGATTCTAAACTTGATTTTTCAGCATTTTCTTTGTCATTTGGTTGAAGACTCAGTTCTTCTTTGGCATCTACATAGAAGCTTGACATTTCATCAAATACCACATCTCTCCTAACCTTTACCTGTCATGTGAGTGGGTTATAACATTTATATCCCTTTTACTCAAGGAAGTATCCAATGAAGACACACTTTTCTGCTTTTGGATCAAGCTTTGTCCTCAATTCATCTAGGATATGTACATATGCAATACAGCCAAAAAATTTCAGATGTGCTAAGTTTGGCTTTTTACGTATAAACTTCTCTTCTGGTGTAACATGATGTACAGCAGGAGTCGGAGTTCTGTTCATGATGTATACAACAGTATGCATAGCTTCTGCCCAATAACAATGAGGTACATTCTTCTCAACCATTAAGGCTCTTGCTATTTCTGTAATATGTCTATTTTTGCGTTCAGCAACACCATTCTGTTGTGGTGTGTACGTGCATGAAAACTGATGCCAAATTCCATGAATTTTTAGAAAATCGCTGAACTCATTTGACATTTATTCACCTCCTCCATCAGATCTTAATGTCTAAATGTACTTCCCTGTCGCTTTTCAACCATAACCTTAAAATTCTAGAAGTGAGTGAAACCTCGCTCTTCTCTTTCATGAAATATACCCATACTTTGCGTGTATGGTCATCAATGAAAGTAACATAAAACATGCAACCACCCATAGATGTGGTCTTTGCTAGACCCCAAACATCTGTATGTACTACTTCTAGTACATTCTCACTAACATGCTTGTCATGTGGAAATGATGCTCCTGACTGTTTACCAAATTGACATGCTGCACATAACTTTACCATTTCGCGAACTTTGAAATGTGGTAGTCCATGGACAATCTCCTTTGACTACATCAGTTTTAGCCTTTGCAAGTTCGCATGTCCAATCCGTTTGTGCCATATCTCTATATATGCAATAACTCCTGCATCTTTTGCAAACATGGCTGCATTCATTTCAAGAATTTTCACATTTAAGGTGAACATCCTACCCACTTTGTTTCCTTTGGCAACCAATCATCCATCCTGCTTGTACTCTTCTACATATAATCCATCACCATTGAACCTGACTTCTAATTCCTGGTCAACCATTTGTCCAAAAGAAACCACCTTCTTTGTTATATTTGGAACATGCAACACATCAGTAAGCTGTTTTACCTTCCCGTCTTCCATAGACAATGCTATGTTTCCTGTATGCTCAATAGGATGCGATGTATCGTCACCTATTTCAACATATCCAGGAACTAGCATTTTCTGCAAACTACTAAACCTTTCTGCATGACTGGTCATGTGGTTTGAAGCATCTGAATCAACAGACCAGAGATTATGATTCAATTTTGAAACACGAGCAGACATCGTATTCATCATGTGATGTTAAACCATAAACAGCGTCTGAGAATCATCTGCACTTGTGGATGCATAGTTTTTTTGTTGCCTTCTGTTATTTTGATTCTTCAACCTGCAATCACGTTCAAAGTGTCCAGGTTCACAACAATTCCAACATCCTTTACTATCATTACCTGAATCATTTCTTCGGAAATTTTTGTGATCTCTTTGGCTCCCCCTACCTCAAAACTGTCCTCTTCCTCCTGCATGATTCTGTTGTTGACCTTCGTCTTGGTTACTGTTTCCTCTTCCACTTCCAAAACCTCTACCTCTACCTCTTCCTCTGCCAGAGTAGAATACCTGCTCAGACCTGGGCTTTCCTTGGAAGTTTGAATCCTCACCAAGATTCTTTTCTTCAATAATCAGCATAGATACTAGATCAGCAAAATTCAGAATATTTTCCTTGGTTTGTATGGAAGTTCTAAACTGCTTATATGCAGCTCCTAAACCACGAAGGCACACTTCTACCTTATCATCATCATCTACATTCACGCCAATAGATGCAAGTGAGTCACATATGCTTTTGATTTTTAGAGTGTAGTGACTTATTGACTTGCTCTTCTTTTCCAATGCATGCAGCACATTCTTGAGTTGCAATTTCTGTGCCTTTGTATTAGTCTCATACAAAGTGACCAAATTGTTCCAAGCCACTTTTGGACTCTTGGCATCCTATATGTGTCCAATCATGCTATCCTATATGCTAACAGATAGTCAATACATTACCTTTCGTGCTCATTAATTCCATTCCTCATATGCTCTTAAGTGGTCTGGAGTGTGATTCCTTTCTAGTAACTGCAAAGCATTTTCATTCTCTTCTTGGATGTATTGCGAGTAGCCTTTTCCCATCAAGAAATTCGTCATTTTGAATCTCCAAGCATGGAAGTTGTTCTTGTCCAACTTATCACTGATAAGCTGACTCATTCCATCTACGTTTGCCATTTCTGCAACAATTCACAACACTGCAAAACACTACAAGCAACACTTCTACTTGAACACTATCGCACTATGACATGACAGTTCAATCTCAAAAAAACACAGTTTTCGTGTATCAATAGTACACAGAATCGTTTGAAATTGTGGATCTTGAATATATGAGTGTCGCTGAACACAACGCAAGTTACAGTTTCTGAAACTGACTTGGCTTTTCTATGGGTCCCACTTGCAGGCTCGAAACGGAGGTCAAGATGGCGTGGATTTTCGTAGCAAACGGAGGCCATTTGTGAAATCACGTTTTCTCCATGCCTTGTCGTGTAGTCTTCACCATCGCCTTCTCCACGAGCTCTCTACAACCATGTTAGCTCTGATTCCATGTCACGAGGAAGGAGATAAGGAAGAGAGCTCACACACACACTCTCACTCTCAAGGAGAAGCACACACATATATTGAGGCAAGGAAGAATGATCTTCTTCGTCTTCTTCTTCTTCTTCTATTACATAAAAGGAATGTACGAGAATGACCTAAAAACAAGAATACAACAAGTGCAATATATAAAGATCAGTATATAAGGAAAAACCTAATGTTCGCAAATGAGTGAGCTGGCAAGACACAAATGTGCCATCACTCTCATTAGATAAATATAATAAAGGTCAATGAAATATCCCTGACATATATTGGCGTGACCACTATACATGTGAGAGAAACGAAAGACTGGTATGTGTCATCCTGGATCATCACATGTTGAGCTTGATATCTCAACACTCAAATGGAGCAATGGTAAGAAACTATCCAGAATCCCTAATTTCAAAGAGAACTTAGTTGTTCATCACACCCTTAACAAGATATGGTACCTTACTTGGACTAAACTTCGATGGGAACTTAAGTTCATGTCTATTTGGCATGCCCTAATTGAGATAAAAAAGTCCGTTCTCATGTGGCTGAATAAGGGTATCTAGTCCAATGCAAGGGCTAACAAAATTTGTGGGGTTCCTCCATGATGCAAGCATTGCCATTGATGCATCGAAGATTTGGCTCACCTTTTCTTCGATTCTCCCAAGTCCCGTGTTATCTAGCATCATTTGACATGAGTTTTGAGACTCACAAACCAAATTAATTGGCAACACACGCTATTGGGTGAGGCGGTCAGTTGCTCATCTAGGCTGTGGAATGCCATCAGGGGTGAGACTCTTTGGAAGATTTGAAGAGAGCAATGTATTGTCAATTTTGGCCGAACTCCAAACGAATGGTCAATTGAGAAATCCTTGTTTCTTATAGGTCAAAGAATTTCCCGAGATAAGAGATCTCCACCATTTAGGCACCACTGTATTTATCTTCGTGAAGATAACTAGCTGAAACCCAAATGGGTCCCGCATGAGGGAGATGATAGATTTATCTACCTCATTTGTAATGCCCTCTAGACTACCGAACTTGTCCCCTACATTGTGGGACTTGGGGGGTCCCATGGGCACTAGTCCCTTTCACATGTAACATTTCTCCTTTATTTTAATTAAAGTCCAAGGACCTAGGCCGGAATTCCTTTTATTAAACCCTTTATTCCATAACTTCTTTGCCCTTTGAAAGCTCTTCTAGTCAATTTGATTGAGTCGCCCACTAAAAAACCAATTCTCTCCCTCCCTTGTATTCAGCTCTCAGATTCACTATGTCTCTGACTCTTTGAGCTTGTTGTGTTGTTTGTATATGATCTATCTGGAACATTTGATGTATTGATGTAGGGGCTTGCCCCTTGCAGACTTGTAACACTCTTTAATTAATTTAATTTATTAGCCTTCTTAAGAAAAAACCAAATAGAATCGTTTTCTCCAATCCTTCCTTGACCTTTACTTTTGTCCTTTTAGCAATTCTTAATGATTCCATGTATGTTGAGCATCCTCTTCATAGAGAGATAATTATCATGGAGTGCATATAATTTATGATGCATATCTTATTCAGATTTTTCAGAGAAGAGGTCTATAATTGGCCTTCTATTCGACACTTTACAACTGCGTTTCCAAAATGCCGCACATGGACGTATTAAATGTATGCAGACCTTTTTCCGAATTTGAAGGTTCAATTCAATGCGCAACTTGGGTTTCATCTCCGTGCATCAGTATCATGACTCATGAGTTGCGATCAACAGGCAACTGACCTTGCTCGTTGTTCTTAAGGAAAAAGGCCAATCGGGAAACGTCGAGGCAAGGAGTTTTGTGTTCTTTATCGAACAATCATATAATCAACGAGTAATTATATGATCAGCGCTGACAACTAAAAGCGCGGCAGAATACTTTACTCATGTAAAATGAAAGGTGAGGAGTTCGCAATCCAAGCCCTCAGGGTTGCAACCCATTCAGCTAAACTGTTTGCGAGCAAGGTAATGAGTTCTAACATCACGTGATCTTCTGCATCTATCCTCAGGATTCTATCTTAGGAAGCTCTACAGTGGTGATATAGACATCGCTGTCTCGTTCAAAAGTGCATCTCTCTCTCTCGATTGTAATCCTTAGCTCGATTGCACCGTGGAGGTTTCTCTGATCTTCATCACTTCTTTACGTCTAGATTCATTTAAAAGTTAAGGAGAGCCCGTCACGAGGAAGGAGATAAGGAAGAGATCTCACACACACACTCTTACTCTCAAGGAGAAGCACACACACAGATTGAGGCAAGGAAGAATGATCTTCTTCTTCTTCTTCTTCGTCTTCTTCTTCTTCTTCTTCTATTACATAAAAGGAATGTACAAGAATGACCTAAAAGCAAGAATACAACAAGTGCAATATATAAAGATCAGTATGTAAGGAAAAACCTAATGTCCACGAATGAGTGAGCAGGCAAGACACAAATGTGCTATCACTCTCGGTAGATAAATCTAATAAAGCTCAATGAAGTATCCCTGACATATACCGACGTGACCACGATACATGTCGAAGAAACGAAAAACTGGTACGTGTCATCCTGGATCATCACATGTTGAGTTTGATATCTTAACACTCCCCCTCAAGATCAATGCCATATCATGTAATCCAAGCATCTCCCGAAACGTTTTCAACTTCTCAGCTCCAAGTGCTTTGGTGAAAATATCAGCAACCTGCTCATCTATTCTCACATAAACAAGATCAATATCACCTACTAATACCTTCTTTCTGATGAACTGATAATGTACCTCGATATGTTTTGTTCTAGCATGGAAAACAGGGTTCCGTGCTAACTGTATGCTGCTAAGATTATCACAATAGACAGTGATAGGCTTTTGCACTTCCACACCTAAGTCTCCAAGTAACATCTCCAGCCATGATGCCTCACATGCTGCCATTGCAGCACCTCTATACTCAGCCTATGTACTCCACAAAGCAACAGTGGGTTGCTTCTTACTGCTTCATGTAATAGATGCACCTCCAAGTGAGAAACGAAAGCCACTGGTAGATCTTTTATCTGGAGTACTACCAACCCAATTTGCATCGGTGTATCCATGAACCTGCAAATCTACACCAGCTTCATAAAACAATTCATAATCCAAAGTAGCACTCACATAATGCAAAGTGTGCCTTAGAGCATCCAAATGTGACTTCCTGGGAACCTGCATAAACTGACTTTCAAGTCCAACAGTATAGCTTAAATTAGGCCTTGTAATTGTAAGATATATAAGACTCCCCACAATTTTCCTGTACATAGTAGCATTTTCCAATGCTTCACCTGATGTAGTATCCAACTTCAAATTCCGATCTAATGGCATAAAAATTGGCTTAAAACCAGCCATACCATACTTTTGCAGCATATTCAAGGCATATTGCCTTTGCAACATCCATATACCTGTTTCTGTATGTATAAACTCAATCCCCAAGAAATAGCGCAACACACCAGGATCTTTCATGTCAAATTCTTGCATAAGAAGTTGAGTTACCTCTTTGATGCTTTCTTCATGATCACCACCTACAATCAAGTCATGAACATAAATGGCCTGAATCGTGATGCTATCATCAGCCTTCCTTGCATATCGTGAATGATCCGCATCACACATAGAAAACCCAATGCTGGTTAACTAATCAGCAATCCTTGCATGCCATGCACGCGGAGCCTACTTTAGCCCATACAAAGACCTTTGCAACCTGCAAACATATTCTAGATGCTTTGAATCTTCATATCCTTGTGGTTGGTCCATATGTACTTCTTCCTGTAACTCACCATGTAGGAAAGCATTCTTGACATCCATCTGATGCAAAGTCCATCCTTTTATTGTAGCTAAAGCAACAAGTGTCCTAACAGTAGACATTTTAGCTAGAGGGTTGAATGTTTCCTCATAATCAATGCCATATGTCTGTGCATATCCTTTAGCTACCAATCGTGCTTTATACCTGCTTATGCTACCATCAACATTATGCTTTACCTTCTAAACCCATTTACAGCCTATGGGTTTCTTTCCTTGCGGCAATGGAACCAACTTCCATGTATCATTTCCATAAAGTGAAACCATCTCCTCATCCATAGCTTTTTCCCAATCTACAATTCCAATTGCATCTTCAAAGCAAGAAGGTTTAGCATCTTGTATTACCTTTGTGATGTAGGCAAAATGACGAGACATGTAACTATCATATGTCAATCGTTGCACTGAATTCCTCATCCTCCCAAATCTTCTTGGTCCTCGGTCACTTCTCCTTGTATCATCTGCATGTGTGCTTCTTACTCCTCAAGTCTTCACAGAGGGAAATTTAAGTTCCTCATCAAGAATCTTTTCTAAACCGCTTGAATCTCCATCAACGTCTTCAAAACCTGCACATGTTTTATGACCAGTAGAAAGCTTTTCTTTACCTTTCTTAGATGTATTTGATTAATTTCCTTGATTGAAATTTCCAAGTAATCTTCCACTCCATGGATTTGAGTTGGAGCTATTGCTTGGTGATGCATCTGGT
This sequence comes from Ceratopteris richardii, assembly GCA_020310875.1. NCBI lineage: Eukaryota > Viridiplantae > Streptophyta > Polypodiopsida > Polypodiales > Pteridaceae > Ceratopteris > Ceratopteris richardii. Next base: position 44,749,601 of record CM035421.1, on the reverse strand, counting down.
CCACTCAAAACCTCAGATTCTACACTTGATTTTTCAGCATTTTCTTTGTCATTTGGTTGAAGACTCATTCCTTCTTTGGCATCTGCATAGAAGCTTGACATTTCATCAAATACCACATCTCTGCTAACCTTTACCTGTCCTGTGAGTGGCTTATAAGATTTACATCCCTTTTGCTCAAGGAAGTATCCAATGAAGACACACTTTTCTGCTTTTGGATCAAGCTTTGTCCTCAATTCATCTGGGATATGTAGATATGCAATAGAGCCAAAAACTTTCAGATGTGATAAGTTTGGCTTTTTACCTGTAAACTTCTCTTCCGGTGTGACTTGATGTATAGCAGTAGTCGGAGTTCTGTTCATGATGTATACAGCAGTATGCATAACTTCTGCCCAATAACAATGAGGCATATTCTTCTCAACCATTAAGGCTCTTTCTATTTCTGCAATATGTCTATTTTTGCATTCAGCAACACCATTCTATTGTGGTGTGTACGTGCATGAAAAGTGATTCCGAATTCCATGAAGTTTTAAAAAACCACTGAACTCATTTGACATGTATTCACCTCCTCCATCAGATCTTAATGTCTAAATGTACTTCCCTGTGTGCTTTTCAACCATAACTTTAAAATTCTAGAAGTGTGAAACCTCGCTCTTCTCTTTCATGAAATATACCCATACTTTGCGTGTATGTTCATCAATGAAAGTAACATAAAACCTACAACCACCCATAGATGTGGTCTTTGTTGGACCCCAAACATTTGTATGTACTTCTTCTAGTACATTCTCACTAACATGCTTGTCATGTGGAAATGATGCTCGTGACTGTTTACCAAATTGACATGCTGCATATACCTTTTGCATTTTCTACAACTTTGAAATGTGGTAGTCCATGGACAATCTCCTTTGACTACATCAGTTTCAGCCTTTGCAAGTTCGCATGTCCAATCCGTTTGTGCCATATCTCTATATATGCAATAACTCCTCCATCTTTTGCAAACATGGCTGCATTCATTTCAGGAATCTTCACATTTAAGGTGAACATCCTACCCACTTTGTTTCCTTTGGCAACCAATCATCCATCCTACTTGTACTCTTCTACATATAATCCATCACCATTAAACTTGACTTCTAATTCTTGGTCAACCATTTGTCCAACAGAAACCAGATTCTTTGTTATATTTGGAACATGCAACACATCAGTAAGATGTTTTACCTTCCTGTCTTCCATAGACAATGTTATGTTTCCTCTTTGCTCAATAGGATGCGATGTATCATCACCTATTTCAACATATCTAGGAACTAGCATTTTTTGCAAACTACTAAACCTTTCTCCATGACTGGTCATGTAATTTGAAGCACCTGAATCAACATACCAGAGATTATGATTCAATTTTGAAACACAAGCAGACATCGTATTCATCATGTGATGTTGAACCATAAACAGCTTCTCAGAATCATCTGCACTTGTGGATCCATAGTTTTTTTGTTGCCTTCTGTTATTTTGATTATTCAACCTGCAATCACGTTCAAAGTATCCAGGTTTACAACAATTGCAACATCCTTTACTATCATTACCTGAATCATTTCCTTGGAAATTTTTGTGACCTCTTTGGCTCCCCCTACCTCGAAACTGTCCTCTTCGTCCTGCATGATTCTATTGTTGACCTTGGACTTGGTTACTGTTTCCTCTTCCACTTCCAAAACCTCTACCTCTACCTCTTCCTCTACGAGAGTAGATTACTTTCTCAGAACTGAGCTTTCCTTGGAAGTTTGAATCCTCACCAAGATTCTTTTCTTCAATAATCAGCATAGATACCAGATCAGCTAAATTCAGAATATTTTCGTTGGTATGTATGGAAGTTCTAATCTGCTTATATGCAGCTCTTAAACCACGAAGGCACACTTCTACCTTATCATCATCATCTACATTCACGCCAATAGATGCAAGTGACTCACATATGCTTTTGATTTTTAGAGTGTAGTCACTTATTGACATGCTCTTCTTTTCCAATGTATGCAGCTCATTCTTGAGTTGCAATTTCTGTGCCTTTGTATTAGTCTCATACAAAGTGACCAAACTATTCCAAGCCTCTTTTGGACTCTTGGCATCCTGTATGTGTCCAATCATGCTATCCTATATGCTAACAGATAGTCAATACATTACCTTTCGTGCTCATTGATTCCATTCCTTATATGCTCTTAACTAGTCTGCAGTCCGATTCCTTTCTGGTAACTGCAAAGAATTTTCATTCTCTCATTCGATGTACGTCGAGTAGCCTTTTCCCATCAGGAAATTCGTCATTCTGAATCTCCAAGCATGGAAGTTGTTCTTGTCCAACTTATCACTGATAAGTTGACTCATTCCATTCGCGTTTGCCATTTCTGCAACAATTCACAACACTGCAAAACACTACAAGCAGCACTTCTACTTGAACACTATCGCACTAGGACATGACAGTTCAATCTCAAAATAACACAGTTTTCATGTATCAACAGTACACAGAATCGTTTGAAGTTGTGCATCTTGAATATATGAGTGTCGCCGAACACAACGCAAGTTACAATTTCTGAAACTGACCTGGTTTTTCTATGGGTCCCACTTGCAGGCTCGAAATGGAGGTCGAGATGGCGGGGATTTTCGTAGCAAACGGAGGCTGTTTGTAAAATCACGTTTTCTCCACGCCTTGTCACGTAGTCTTCACCATCGCCTTCTCCACGCACCCTCTACCGCCATGCTGGCTCTAATACCATGTCAGGAGGAAGGAGATAAGGGAGAGAGCTCACACACACACTCTCACTCTCAAGGAGAAGCACACACACATATTGAGGCAAGGAAGAATGATGTTCTTCTTCTTCTTCTTCTTCTTCTTCTTCTATTACATAAAAGGAATGTACGAGAATGACCTAAAAACAAGAATCCAACAAGTGCAATATATAAAGATCAATATATAAGGAAAAACCTAATGTGCACAAATGAGTGAGCTGGCAAGACACAAATGTGTCATCACTCTCATTAGATAAATAAAATAAAGGTCAATGAAGTATCCCTGACATATACTGGCATGACTACTATACATGTCAGAGAAACGAAAGACTAGTACATGTCATCCTGGATCATCACATGTTGAGCTTGATATCTCAACACTCAAATGGAGCAATGGTAAGAAACTATCCAGAATCCCTAACTTCAAAGAGAACTTAGTTGTTCATCACACCCTTAACAAGATATGGTACCTTACTTGGACTAAACTTCGATGGGAACTTAAGTTCATGTCTATTTGGCATGCCCTAATTGAGATAAAAAAGTCCGTTCATGTGGTTGCATAAGGGTATCTAGTCCAACACAAGGGCTCACAAAATTTGTGGGGTTCCTCCAAGATGCAAGCATTTCCATCGATGCATCGAAGATTTGGCTCACCTTTTCTTCGATCGTCCCAAGTCCCGTGTTATCTAGCATCATGTGACATGGGTTTTGAGACTCGCAAACCAAATTAATTGGCAACACGCGCTGTTGGGTGAGGCGGTCAGTTGCTCATCTAGGCTGTGGAATGCCATCAGGGGTTAGACTCTTTGGAAGATTTGGAGAGAGCGATGTACTGTCAATTTTGGCCGAACTCCAAACAAATGGTCAATTGAGAAATCCTTGTTTCTTATAGGTCAAAGAATTTCCCGAGATAAGAGATCTCCACCATTTAGGCACCACTATATTTATCTTCGTGAAGATAACAAGTTGAAACCCAAATGGGTCCCGCATGAGGGAGATGATAGATTTATGTGCCTCATTTGTAATGCCCTCTAGATTACCGAACCCGCCCCTTGCATTGTGGGATTTGGGGGGTCCCATGGGCACTAGTCCCTTTCACTTGTAACATTTCTCCCTTATTTTAATTAAAGTCCAAGGGCCTAGGCCGGAATTCCTTTTATTAAACCCTTTATTTCATAACTTCTTTGCCCTTTGAAAGCTCTTCGAGTCAATGTCATTGACTCGCCCAGTAAAAAACTAGTTCTCTCCCTCCCTTGTATTCAGCTCTCAGATTCACTATGTCTCTGACTCTTTGAGCTTGTTGTGTTGTTTGTATATGATCTATCTGGAACATTTGATGTATTGAGGTAGGGGCTTGCCCCTTGCAGACTTGTAACACTCTTTAATTAATTTAATTTATTAGCCTTCTTAAGAAAAAACCAAATAGAATCGTTTTTTCCAATCCTTCCTTGACGTTTACTTTTGTCCTTTTAGCAATTCTTAATGATTCCATGTTTTTTTTTTGAGAAAATAGGAAATTTAAAATTGATGCAGAAAAAGAAAGGTACAAAGGACCTTCCAATAGGAAGGTAAATCTTACATCTTAAGACCTTCAATATGCCATCTAATGAAGCTGGACATACTATCTCTAGTAACAGCATGAGATTGGAGCGATTTGGATCTCCACATATTACAAGGGTGCTTTTTAATAATGAGATGGGGGCTAACATCACCTGAGGAGTTACTACAGGAGTTTTTGAGACACCAATCAATAAGTCTAACTAAGCCCATCATATAGGGGAAAAAATGATCTTTACAATGTTTATCAAAAATTTTGCTGTTCCTGTCTTTCCAAATAGCCCACAGGATGTGAGCTCTCATCAATTGCCAAAGCACTATGTCCATTTTATATAGCTTCTCCAATAAGTAGAACTCTGAAGTCTGGGTGCTTAACTCCAGCAGTTTGATAGTACAGGAAAAAGACATTCTAGTATCTGGAAGAATTTTTGCATTTGAAGAACAGGTGTTCCAAATCTTCAATCATACCACAGAAGTGACAAATCCCTGCATCAATTTTAAATTTCCTGGCCTTGCTGCCAGTCCAAACACCCTTGTGCAGAATCAACCAAAGAAGGTAGTGATGGAGAGTGTTAATCTCCAAAAGAACAAGTTAACCTTGAATTTAGATCACATCTATATCAAGATTAACCTTAGACTCCACCAAAAATTAGAAATCATTCACCAATTTATCAGGAAATTGATTATTCTGAAAAATTCAGCTTCTTCAGAAAAGTCTGCTGCAGATTAGTCACTCATTGACTAATCAATCCTGTAAAGTTTTTGATAAAACTTTGCACAACACTTCGCCTTAAGGTTGCGCAACTTTGCCAAGTTAAATCTCTCAAAAAGATTAAGTACACACTGAGAAATGTGTGAAACACTTTACCTATGTCTGAAAGTGTTTCTCTGCAATGGCGACTTTGACACCTGCAACTTCTTAGCACTGGTTCTCCCAAAGTAAATCCCGTTTGATCAAGATCTTTTAGCCATAGATGGCTTATCTTCCAACTTAGATTTTAAGCCCTCATTTGTGTAAAACTTTACACTGTGGACTGAGCACTGACCATTTCTTTGAAGATGAAATGTGCGCCAGATTTTTCGACTCTTAGAACATCTTCACATATGAATGTTCCTAAACAAAATTCTCACAGCCTGATTACAATTAACCTCTCAAATTCTAGCCATAGATAGATTAGCTATGGACTTAGATACGTGCAAAAGGATTCTTCAAAAGATTAAGCACAGAAGGAGCAGACAGCTAAACATCGGGCGCAAGTTTCTCGATTTCTTCAGAAAAATTTACATTCAAGTGAGGATGGATAATTCACTCACTTCCAATGTGTCTAATGACACTAATTTCTCTCTCCCTATTCTCAAATCTTCTTCTACTCTGCATGCCCGACATTTTCCAACATATTTATATATGAATATATACAAGTGTATGACTTAAACAAAGGTATAAGTCAGCTAATGTACATATGTGTACATATCTTTGGGTTTTCTGAAAATGTCCTTCCTTCAACCATCTGACTTTGTTTTCTTCTTGACTCCTTGACTTCATTTCTCCATAATCCTTCAATTGATGATTGTCATGCACCAACAGCTCCCCCTCAATCATTAATTGAGGTTCTTCTCTATCTTCTTTACTCCAGCCATATCCTTGAATCTTTGTAGTTTTGGTCCATCTAGACTTTTTGTCATCATATCTGCAACTTGATCTTTTGTGGGAGTGTGTATGACTTCAATCTCCTTCTCAATGACCTTCTCTCTCAGAAAATGATACTGTATTTCAATATGCTTAGTTCTAGCATGAAATACAGGATTAGCTGCCAAGTATAATGAACTCATATTGTCTCCACAAATAATAGGAGTACTCTGAATCACATCAAAAACTTTCAAAAGTGTCTTTAGCCATATTACCTCTTTTGCAGCTTCCACCATACCTTTATATTCTGCCTCTGTGGATGACAAAGCAACTGTATGTTGCTTCTTGGAACACCATGAAATCAATTTGTCTCCTACATAGCACAAGTATCCATGTGTTGATCTTCTATCATCCACATTACCTGCCCAATCTGCATCACTATATATCTTGATTCTTGTATCTGAAGTAAACCCATAGTATAATCCTTCTCTGAGTGTACCTTTGATGTACCTAAGTACTCTTTGTCCTGCAATCCAATGTTCCTTTCTAGGACAATGCATGAATTGTGAAAGCACACCAACTGCATATGACAAGTCAGGCCTTGTCAATGTAGCATAAATCAAGCTACCAACCAAACTTTGATAGAGTTTCATATCTCTGAACTCTTCTCCTCCAAACCTAGACAATTTATGGTTCACTTCCAAAGGTGTAGGTGCAACCCTGCAATCTTCCATTTTAAATTTGGTTAGCAAATTTTTAAGATACCTTTCTTGGGTCACATATACTCCATGTTGAGTATAAGAGATCTCCATTCCCAAGAAGAATGATAGGTTCCCCAAATCACTGATTTTGAACTCTTTCTCCATCTGCTTCTTGATCATTTGTATCCCCTTATCATCTGTTCCTGTAAGTATTATGTCATCAACATAAATACACACATAAATGAATCCATTTTCACTTGCTTTGACTAGCAAGCTACTATCTGCCTTTGATGCTTGAAATCCAAGATCATTCAAGAATTTTACAAGCCTATAATTCCAAGCCCTTGGGGCTTGCTTCAACCCATACAAAGCTCTCTTGAGCTTACATACATAATTTAGACTCACTTGATCTTTGAACCCATCTGGTTGCTCCATGTAGACTTCATCTGAAATGTAACCATTCAAGAAAGCATTTTTAACATCTAATTGAGACAACTTCCAACCTTTACAAGCAGCAATTGCAATAAGTGTCCTGATGATTGTCATCTTTGCCACAGGACTATAAGTCTCATCATAGTCCACTCCATATGTTTGTGCATACCCTTTCACAACAAGTCTAGCTTTGTACCTAGACACACTTCCATCTGCAAATCTCTTTGTTTTGTAAACCCACTTACATCCAATAATCTTCTGACTATTAGGTTTAGGAACCAAATCCCATGTTTGATTCTCTATCAATGCATCATACTCCTCTTGCATAGCATCTTCCCAATTCTTCTTCCCTTTGGCTTCTTCATATGTAGAAGGGTCTTCATCTGCTTTTACCAAATAAGCATAATCTTTAGTAGTCAAGAATGAAGTGTCATAGCTATACCTTGTAGGTTGCCATTTGTGCCTAGATGATCTCCTAACTTCTGCACTTCTTGAGGTCTCTGGTTCATCACATTCTGGATCAAACCTTGGCCTCTCTTCAACTTCAATCTGCACTTCATTACTCTCACTTTCATCAAGTAATTGAATCTTTGCTTTACCTTTCCTTTGTTCCACTACTTCTTCATCATCTGCATGTACATTATATTTACCTGCATACCAAGTACTTTGCTCATCAAATGTAACATCCTTGGATACAATAAATTGCTTTGTGGATGGACTCCACAACCTGTATCCCATTTGCTTATCATCATAACCAATGAATACATACTTCTCTGCCTTAGGCTCCAACTTATGCCTCAATTGAGATGGCACATATGCATATGCCAAGCATCCAAATATTCTGCAATGATCCAAGGTAGGTTTCTTACCCCACCAAGCTTCATATGGTGTCATACCCTACAAAGCTTTACAAGGCAATCTATTAACCAAATATGTAGCTGTATTAACAGCCTCAGCCCACAAATAATTTGGGCAACTCTTCTCTTTCATCATGGATCTTGCAAATTCAACAAGAGTCCTATTTCTTCTTTCTGCTACCCCATTTTGTTGAGGAGAGTACCTTCAAGTAACTTCTCTCTTTATACCTGCATTCCACAAATAATCATTGAACTCATTTGAGAAATACTCTCCCCCTCCATCTGACCTTAGTCTCTTCAATTTTTGACATGTAATCCTTTCTGCATATGCATGGTAGTGTTTAAATGTATTAAACACTTCTGACTTTTCCTTAATCACATAAATTGTGATCCACCTGGTAGCATCATCAACATATATGACATAATATCTTGAACCATTTATACTAAAGTCCTTTGAAGGACCCCACACATCTGTATGCACCAATTCAAGTCTTTCTGAATACATAAATCCATGCTTGGAATAGGATTGCTTATGAGCCTTACCTAATTGACATGCCTCACATCTGTATGTCATGTGTTGACCTGCAATGTTAGGCATTCCAAGCACTGAATCATTGTTAATCATTTCTTTAATACCTCTTTCATTAAAGTGTCCAAGTCTTTTGTGCCAAAGATCCAATTCTGACACCTTCTGCTCTCCATATGTGAACATAGCATGTCCAACATTTCCTTGTACCGTCAATGTGAAAAGCCTTCCTTCTTTCTTTCCTGCAATAACTTGTTTATACCCTTGACTAGGGTCTTCCACATAAACTCCATCATTGGTAAACCTTACCTCATAACCTTTTTCCACAATTTGACCTACAGTGATCAAATTCTTTGGAATTGTGGGAACATAAAGTACCTTACTCAGAAGAGTGCTCCCATCCTTAGCTTTGACTGAACCAATTGACTTTACCTTATGCTTTGTATTATCACCTGTCTGAACTGTATGATTAATTGCATTATGATCTAGGTCAGTCATCAAAGCAATATTTCCACTTAAATGATTACTACATCCTGAATCAATATAGAACACTCTCATGTCCTCATGTGAGGTTTCACATGTATTCATAATGAGAGTCGAATCCTCCTTTTGATCTGATGCATAGTTGTAGTAGGTGTTATTATAGGATTGATTTTGGAAGTTTCTTCCACCACCTCTTCCAAAAGAATTCCTACCACCTCTACCTCTGAAATTTCCTCTCTGAAATCTACCATCTCTTGCTCTTTGATTAAAGTTCTGATAATTACCATTGTTTTGATTATTATGCCAACAATCATGAGATAGATGATTGGTCTTACCACATATCCAACAAGCTCTTGCATTATCTTTGTTGTTTCTGCCTCTTCCTCTACTTCTGCCATTTCCTCTTCCTCTTATGAAGTTTGCTTGGTTTGAAGTACCTTCTTCTTCACCTGATTGTTGCTTCCCTTTGTTGGCTTTCTTCTTGTCTTTAGAATACATTGCATGACCTGCACTCTTATCAACATCTCCTTTGACATCATTCTCAAAAGTTAGCATATGACCTAACAATTGATTCAAATCAGGAGTAAAGTGATCTAATGAAAGTTCTGTAGATAAAATGAAAGGCTTCCATTTCTCATCTCCTCTTAGCCCTGTGAGTATTTGTCTTACCAATTTGTCTTCTTCAATATCTTCATCAATTGCACCTAAAGAATCTGCAATGTCCTTCATCTTTGTCACATAATCAGAAATTGATTGTGAGGCCTTCTTCTTGAAGGTAGTAAACTCTGCCCATAGTGAAGCCTTCCTTGATTTGGTTGTATTTTGGAAATGCTCTTCCAAAGCATTCCAAATGTCACATGCACTTTCAAGTCCTCTAATGTGAGGAAGCAAATAGTCATTGACTGCCATGTAGATGATGCTTCTTGCTTGAGCATCCTTCTTCATCCAATTCTTCAAATCTGCAAGCTCCTCCCTAGTTGGAACACTAGGATCTCTGAATTCTGGTTTTTCTTCATCTCCTGTGATGTATCCTATCAGATCTTTGCTCATAAGATGAGCTTCCATCCTCATAGACCATGCAGGATAGTTCTCTCTATCCAACTTTTCAATTTGGAGACTATCGCCCATCTTTACTTCACCTGTAGCTTCAAATCTTTAACCTTTACAGATAATAAATGTACCTTTACTTCGAATGTTGCTCCTTCTGATCCTTTTGATGCTCTTTGTATGTCTTCCTTTGATCTTTCTTCAACCTTTACCCTTCTGCACCTTCAAAATGTAAAGATTTGTACTTCTTCAATAGTCGGAGTCTTCTTCTTCTCACTTTTGACACAACCTACTCTGATACCACTGATGGAGAGTGTTAATCTCCAAAAGAACAAGTTAACCTTGAATTTAGATCACATCTATATCAAGATTAACCTTAGACTCCACCAAAAATTAGAAATCATTCACCAATTTATCAGGAAATTGATTATTCTGAAAAATTCAGCTTCTTCAGAAAAGTCTGCTGAAGATTAGTCACTCATTGACTAATCAATCCTGTAAAGTTTTTGATAAAACTTTGCACAACACTTCGTCTTAAGGTTGCGCAACTTTGCCAAGTTAAATCTCTCAAAAAGATTAAGTACACACTGAGAAATGTGTGAAACACTTTACCTATGTCTGAAAGTGTTTCTCTGCAATGGCGACTTTGACACCTGCAACTTCTTAGCACTGGTTCTCCCAAAGTAAATCCCGTTTGATCAAGATCTTTTAGCCATAGATGGCTTATCTTCCAACTTAGATTTTAAGCCCTCATTTGTGTAAAACTTTACACTGTGGACTGAGCACTGACCATTTCTTTGAAGATGAAATGTGCGCCAGATTTTTCGACTCTCAGAACATCTTCACATATGAATGTTCCTAAACAAAATTCTCACAGCCTGATTACAATTAACCTCTCAAATTCTAGCCATAGATAGATTAGCTATGGACTTAGATACGTGCAAAAGGATTCTTCAAAAGATTAAGCACAGAAGGAGCAGACAGCTAAACATCGGGCGCAAGTTTCTCGATTTCTTTAGAAAAATTTACATTCAAGTGAGGATGGATAATTCACTCACTTCCAATGTGTCTAATGACACTAATTTCTCTCTCCCTATTCTCAAATCTTCTTCTACTCTGCATGCCCGACATTTTCCAACATATTTATATATGAATATATACAAGTGTATGACTTAAACAAAGGTATAAGTCAGCTAATGTACATATGTGTACATATCTTTGGGTTTTCTGAAAATGTCCTTCCTTCAACCATCTGACTTTGTTTTCTTCTTGACTCCTTGACTTCATTTCTCCATAATCCTTCAATTGATGATTGTCATGCACCAACAGGTAGGAATGTTTTATGGCCACAGGAAAGGACCAGGCACACTGAAATCTATATCTCCATTGTTGAGAAGTCCAAGAGAGACACCATTTTTTGTTAAGCCTTCCAATCAGCAGACTGATACTGATGCAATATCTTTTAAAGTTATTGAACATGTCAAGAGAAACTTCAGCAAGACTGACAGTCTTCTTCCACAGATTGGTATCCAACATTTCCAGCAGCTTTGCCTTTTTGTTGTCAAGAATCTGTTTGCAAGAAATAGACAAGGAATCAATATTCATTATTTGCAGATCATCAAGAACATTACCATTGCTAGTCATGTCATTCCAATTGTTCAATCCCTTCCTTCTACATTTGTTCCATCTGATAGGGAAAGGAGAGATGAGGTCTTTAACATGCCACCCAATCCAAAGGGAGTCGTGCATCAAAAAAGAGTAGTTAAACTGATACCATATAGGTAATTTGTACTCCCTTTCAATAGCCATCCAGGAATTCCAGAAGTTGCAAACTAGCACACTTCCTTTGGGCACAAAAATAGCAGGAGAGACAATTACATCCCAGATATCAAAATTTGTCCAACTCTTATTATCTTTAATCCAAAATTTTGGGATATTCCTTTTGATGAGACATGCCTAGAAGTTATCAGAAGAGACTGCCCTAGAGATCCATTTAGCTGCCATTTGAGTAGCCATTCTGGTTGGACAAATCAAACCCAGTCCTCCTTTAGACTTCTTCATGCAACAGATTTTCCAGGCCACCTCGGGGATTTTATTTTGTCCCCATAAAAATCTTCGAGCAAGAGAGATTGCTTGAGCCATCTGTTTCTTAGTTGGATGCCAACAAGACAAGAAGTAGGTCAGACAAGGAAGAATATAGTGCTTGAGAACAAAGGATCTTTGAGCTACATTAGCCTGAAAATCTATCCACTTAAAATTTTTTTTCCTAAACTTGTCCAAGACCCAACACCACCTTTGTTCGTGAGTAATTTCAAAGCCCATGGGGATGCCCAACAGTCTGAAGACTGAGCCTTTTTTAATGATCTCACAACCTGCATTTTTTACACACTCTGGAATACAACCATTAGTGGAAAAAAAACCAGTCTTTTCATGATTAACAACAGAGCCACTGGCCATACAAAAGGTATTAAGACAATGAAGAAAAGCAGCAGCACAAGAATCATCAACTTTCATAATGAGGTTAGTATCATCAGCAAACATTTGAAGACACATTTGGGATTGGGCTTGGGGGGATCTCAATACCCTTATGCAACTTTGATTTATAGAGTCTTTCACCAGCCACCCTAAAGCGTCAGACGTGATAGCAAAGAGGAGGGGAGCTAAAGGGCAACCCTAACGAATAGATCTACAAAGCTTGAAGGGAGAAGATAATTGACCATTCATAGGAACTTTAGAATGAGCATTACCAAACAAAGTGCTAGTTTACTTAATAAAAGTTTTACCCAAACCTATATCATGTAAGGATTGAAGAATAAACTCCTATTCTATCCTGTCATAGGCCTTGTCAAAATCTGTTTTAAGGAAGGTGTCAGTATTCATCTCCTTGGTATACTCATATCCTTCCCACATGGAAATAATAGCATCAAGAATGAATCTACCTTTAATAAAACCTTTTTGTTCAGGAAGGATGATACTATCCATCAAGGGACTCAACCTTCTAGCCAAGGAGGAGGCAAAAATTTTATAAAGAAAAGTCAGACAAGAGATAGGTCTCCAGTTGTTAAGATCTTCTTTAGAACCTCTTTTGTGAATCAGCTTAATGACACAAGTATTAATGAAAGCAGAAAGAGATCCTCTTCTCATGGCTTCCTGCCAGATCCAGAGAATAATAGGCACCAGAACTTCTTTGAACTCTTGAAAAAATTCATTGGGGATACCATCATGGCCAGGAGATTTGCCGGGACTCAATTTACTAATGGTTTCTCTAACCTCACCAGTAGAGAGGGGGAGATCAAGGAGGGAGACCAAGCCAGGAGGAATCATTTTCTTCCTTTTCTGGGCAATGGCATCTCTTGCACTCCACATGTGATCCCCTCTCTTGGGAGGCATAGAGAAAACATTGGTAAAGAAACAGACAGCCTCCTAAAGGTTTTTTTCCATGCAAGAAGTAAAATCACCATTACTTTTTTTAACCAGGGGGATGAAGTCCCTCGTTTTTTTCATCCTCATAATCTCAAACATATGCTTGTTAGGTTTATCAATTTTACAAGCCCAAAATTCTCTAGACGTGACAAGAGCACCACGAACAATAAGATAATCTTCATGCCTTACTTTTTCCTGGTATTCTAGGATCTTCTGATTCTTAACTTGGTTAGAATTCCTTATGTTTTCTATCTCCTTGATTATCATCATCCTTCTCTTATATCTAGTGAGTCTAGCCTTTCTTTTATAAATAGTAAGAGCTCTCTGAACTTCTTTGATCGCCTCCTCCTAGGCTTTGAAAGGGGAACATCCCATGATAAAATGTTTATTGAAGATACACTTGATATGATCTTTCACAATAGGAATTTTAATCAGAGACATGTCAAGGTGGGGCCAGCCAGCCCTGTAGCTAGGGTTATTACTCATAAGCTTAACAACTAAAGGAATATGATCAGACAGCTGAAGGGAAGGATCAACTTCACAGTAACAATTCCAAAAAAATTGAAACCTATTGGTGTTCATATACATCCTATCAAGCCTAGCAGACAAAAAATTTCTATCACTCCTATTATTCCAGGTATGACCAGTGTTGATAGATAAATCAATGAGATTATGATTAAGAACCATATTAAACCAACAGTTTTTTTCATTACCAGAAAGGATGTTGTTAATGTTACCATTTCTATCAACCGTATATGTGACCATATTGAAATCCCAGTGAGGATGATATCACCTGAGAGCTTACCAATTTCTTCCCAACACTTGGATCTGTTAGCAGAGCAGTTAGCAACATAGACACAAACAATGGTGAAATTCATGGGTTCCTTGCATCTAAGTGCCACCCACTGATTGGTGTCACTTACCAACACTTCTTCAACCAAATTTTCCAGGTTGGCTTTGATACCAATAGCAGCACCACCCTTACCACAGTGGTTGGTGTGAAACCAGGAGGATCTGCTACTAACAGACTTAAGATTAGAGATCAGTTGATGACCACTAGTTTTAATTTCCTGAAGACAGATGAAATCAGGCATCAAAGAAGCGTCAGTTAACCATTTGTTTATTATTTTACCTCTGACCAGTTCTATTAGCCCTTTCGTATTAAGGGAAATAATTTTGAGGCAATCCATGAGAGACAGAAGAAGGAGGAGAGGTTACTTCTTATGGTTCTTGAGAGGTTTGACTGCTGAGGTGGAGATTCTGACCACCTCTTTCCTTTTTTATTTTGACTTTTCTTTTGCAAGAGGGCTATCAGAAGCCATAGCCACATCCATGTTGGAGGTTTCTAGTTCAGCTTGCATTAAATCTTCATCACTTTTGTTCAGTTGATCAATAAAAATATCATCACTTGTTTTAGAGTTATTGCCTTTAACATCATTCATATTAGAGGAAGGAGGAAGGAGGAAGAATACCATAGGGTTTGCAACTACCCTTTTTACCTACAGTGGTCCACCCTGGTTCTTCACCAGAGTTATCGGCCTGCACAGGGGAGTTGTGACCAGAATTAACTTTGCTTGTAGTTCCTGTACATGAACATCATTCTTATCAAAATCTTCCAGAATTTGAAAAGGATTGCTAATTTCTTTAACCAACACCTCAGGTTTCTGCATAATATTGAAGGTTTTCCTTCTATTCTTGATAGGAGCCTTCTTAAACAATTGACCTAGTTGAGCAGTCTCTTCTTTCACATTATTAACAACCAACTTCTTGTTGACATCGTCATTGTAGTCTTTGACTTTAGTTACCATCAGACTAGGACAATCTCTGATTAGATGCCCTTGTTTATAACAATGAAAACAGGCATTAGGGAGGTTCTTATACAAGACCTTTTTCTCATGCAGCTTGAGACCTTCAGAACTCTTTAAAACTAACACAGATTTAATATTCTTAGAGGTGTCTACTTCGATCAGCATTTGCGGGTCCCATTTAGGATTGAAACCACTTTTTGGTCTCTGTCCCAAGACTTTACCAATGAGATTACCCAACTGTTCTAGCCAGGGATAGTATTCAACAGGCAAGTTACGCAGTTCTACCCAAACTGGAACCTTGGCAGGTTTAGCCCCTCTAGGGTTAAAACCAGGATACCATTTGAAGAAGGAAATAGGAGTATTCCTAATAATCTAGTGTCCTTCAGCAATTACCTGCATTGCATTATGGGCATCTTCAAAAAAGAAGAGAAAGTAATTATTGGGGAGGTACTGAATATGTTTGGCAAATAGCCCTCTGCTTTCCCAATTGATTTTCATCCAATTTTTTAGGTTTTCCTGAGCAGGTCGAGGACCATGGCAGAGACCTATCACTACTTTCTCTGACAGATGATTATTCCAAGATTCTAATGAGGAACTTTCAATAATAAGAGTGCAATCATCCTTATCCTCTTCTACATCTTCCAAGTTAATAAAATGAGCAGAGCTCTTGTCCTCGGAGACGTCCTCAAAATTTTTTTCTTTCCCTTTTCTATCGAAGTTAGTATTAAGGGAAGCGTGCATACCTATCAGACTTTGAGCGTTGAACATAGAGAAGGGAGCATGAACCGTGGACTGGACAATAGTCGCATACGAGAGACCAACATGTCTCTGTGGGGACAGCAAAGGATTACGGTTTACCTGCAAGTCACAATGCGCAGAAGATTCTTCACCACCAGAGGGTAGTCCAGCTTTAAAACAGTTGGAGTCGAACACACGATTAATCGTAGAGTTAATCGTGCCAAAAGAATCATTTGTATCGGCGATTCCATTCCTAAGCGCCTCATGTAGCGCCATTGTTACTGGCGAGGAAGCAAAACGATAGACCCCCCCTAGGGGGGCAACCACGCACAGAGTACTTCGCGACATAGGAGAAGCAAGAAACGATGAGCTAGGGTTTTCGCGACACTCAAACTATTGATTCCATGTATGTTGAGCATCCTCTTCATAGATAGATAATTATCATGGAGTGCATATAATTTATGATGCATATCTTATTCAGATTTTTCAGAGAAGAGGTCTATAATTGGCCTTCTATTCAACACTTTACAACTGCGTTTTCAAAATGCCGCACATGGACGTATTAAATGTATGCAGACCTTTTTCCGAATTTGGAGGTTCAATTCAATGCGCAACTTGGGTTTCATCTCCATGCATCAGTATCATGACTCATGGGTTGCGATCAACAGGCAACTGACCTTGCTCGTTGTTCTTATGTAAAAAGGCCAATCGGGAAACGTCGAGGCAAGGAGTTTTGTGTTCTTTATCGAACAGTTATATAATCAACGAGTAATTATATGATCAGCGCTAACAACTAAATGCGCGGCAGAATACTTTACTCATGTAAAATGAAAGGTGAGGAGTTCGCAATCCAAGCCCTCAGGGTTGCAACCCATTCAGCTAAACTGTTTGCGAGCAAGGTAATGAGTTCTCCTAACATCACGTGATCTTCTGCATCTATCCTCAGGATTCTATCTTAGGAAGCTCTACAGTGGTGATATAGACATCGCTGTCTCGTTCAAAAGTGCATCTCTCTCTCTCTCGATCGTAATCCTTATCTCGATTGCACCGTGGAGGTTTCTCTGATCTTCATCACTTCTTTATGTCTAGATTCATTTAAAAGTCAAGGAGAGCCCATCACGAGGAAGGAGATAAGGAAGAGATCTCACACACACACTCTCACTCTCAAGGAGAAGCACACACACAGATTGAGGCAAGGAAGAATGATCTTCTTCTTCTTCTTCTTCGTCTTCTTCTTCTTCTTCTCTTACATAAAAGGAATGTACAAGAATGACCTAAAAGCAAGAATACAACAAGTGCAATATATAAAGATCAATACATAAGGAAAAACCTAGTGTCCACGAATGAGTGAGCAGGCAAGACACGGATGTGCTATCACTCTCGGTAGATAAATCTAATAAGGCTCAATGAAGTATCCCTGAAATATACCGACGTGACCACGATACATGTCAAAGAAACGAAAAATTGGTACGTGTCATCCTCGATCATCACATGTTGAGTTTAATATCCTAACACTCCCTCTCAAGATCAATGCCATATCATGTAATCCAAGCATCTCCCGAAATGTTTTCAACTTGTAAACTCCAAGTGCTTTGGTGAAAATATCAGCAACCTGCTCATCTCTTCTCACATAAACAAGATCAATATCATCTGCTAATACCTTCTTTCTGATGAACTGATAATGTACCTCGATATGTTTTGTTCTAGCATGGAGAACAGGGTTCCGTACTAGCTGTATGCTGCTAAGAGTATCACAATAGATAGTGATAGGCTTTTGCACTTCCACACCTAAATCTGCAAGTAACATCTCCAGCCATGATGCCTCATAAGCTGCCATTGCAGCACCTCTATACTCAGCCTATGTACTCCACAAAGCAACAGTGGGTTGCTTCTTACTGCTCCATGTAATAGCTGCACCTCCAAGTGAGAAACGAAAGCCACTAGTAGATCTTCTATCTGGAGTACTACCAACCCAATTTGCATCGGTGTATCCATGAACCTGCAAATCTACACCAACTTCATACAACAATTCATAATCCAAAGTAGCACTCACATAATGCAGAGTGTGCCTTAGAGCATCAAAATGTGACTTCCTGGGAACCTGCATAAACTGACTTTCAAGTCCAACAGTATAGCTTAAATCAGGCCTTGTAATTGTAAGATATATAAGACTCCCCACAATTTTCTTCTACATAGTAGCAGTTTCCAATGCTTCACCTGATGTAGTATCCAACTTCAAATTCCGATCTAATGGCATACAAATTGACTTACAACCTGTTGGAGCAAACCAATCACAAATTGATGATTATACAGATCTTGGAGAATACTTATGGTCAGAATGAAGCAAAGAAAGACACTTGTAAAGTGAAGAAGAATTCAGGATGATGTCTTGTACACATATGTACATATAAGTGAAGAATCTTGTAAGCTAAGTATAGTTAAATCCTTAGAATGATAAGGAATAGAGGCATAGACGTGAGATGAGTCTAAAGTCGTGTATATATAAGATAATTATGACAAGAAATGTATGAGAGAAAGTAATAGAGTCATTTTGTAGATGACAATTTTCAGGAAGATGTGTAGAGAGTTTTTCCCAGAAAATAGCGGCTGGTTTTTCTCTGAGTGCTCTCTGTCTGATCATGTGGATCAGAAATCCTTTTGTACACATCTAATTGAGAAGCTAATGAAGCTATGTCTAGAGTTTCAGAATCTAATTCCTCTCCTACTGTGAGAATGATCATTAGGAACATTCATATGTAGAATGTGAGAACTGAAGCCTGAAAGTAGCGCACTTTTCCGTCTCAGTGTTTTGATCCGATCTGAGTGTATACTGTAAAGTTTTTGATGAGTGAGCACTTAAAATTTAAGTTAGAAGATAAGGAAGCTATGGCTAAAAGCATTTAGCAAAACGAATTTCAGATTGGGAGAAATCAAGTTAAGAAGTTGGCTATGTCGAAGGTGCAACTTCTGAGAGTCATTTTCTGACATGTGTTTGATCTTAATGATCAAATTAAACTTTTGGTGATTAGTTTTGAGAACTAATGGCTAGTATGATTGCGCAAAGGTATTGCTAATACTTGTGCATCATTTACTTGAAGAAATTTGAAGATTTGTGCAGGTAAAGAAGTTGATATCTGAAGCAGACTTTCTGAAGTTGACACTTCTTCACTCAGAGAAGTGTTGCTTGAAGTTTTGGTAAAAAGGAATAGTGTTTGTGTAAAGTTTGGTTTATAACTGACATAGAAGTGTTCTTAAGTCAGTGTAAATCAAACCTTTGGAGATTAAAAGGTCTCCAACAGTGGTATCAGAGCTAAAGGTGAAGTACAAGAGAAGAAAAGATAATCGAAGTTCCGACTGGTGCAGATATTGAAGATCTTCCAAATCAAAGGAGGACAAGGACAAATTATTGAAGATAACTTGCAGAAGTTCGTAGTACAAGTTCGAAAGAATTAAGAAGGACAAAGATTATATCAAAGGTACACTTTCTCCTCATAAACCATAGTAATTGCAGATACAGAAAGTCAAGGATGGGAGAAAGCTTGCAGATTGATAAACTAGATAGGGAGAACTATCCAGCATGGTCCATGAGGATGGAAGCACACCTCATGAGCAAAGATCTTATATCATTTATTACAGGAGATGAAGAAAAACCTGAGTTTGCAGATCCAAGTATTCCTACTAGAGAAGAACTTGCAATGTTGAAGACTTGGATGAGAAAGGATGCTCAAGCAAGGAGTATCATCTACATGGCTGTAAATGATTACCTTCTACCTCACATCAGAGGTTTGGAAAGTGCTACAGATGTTTGGAATGCCTTGGAAGAGCATTTCCAAAATACAACTAAGTCAAGGAAGTCCTCACTATGGGCTGAGTTCACAACCTTCAAGAAGAAGAGCTCACAATCAATTTCAGATTATGTGGCAAGGATGAAAGATATTGCAGATAGCTTGGGAGCAGTGGATGAAGACATTGAAGAGGAAAAGTTGGTAAGACAAATACTTACAGGTCTAAGAGGTGATGAGAAGTGGAAGCCTTTTATATTGTCCATAGAATTGTCACTTGATCACTTTACTCCTGATCTTAATCAATTGCTAGGACACATGCTAACCTTTGAGCAGGATCTTAAAGGAGACAATGATAGAAGTACAAGTCAAGCTATGTACTCCAAAGACAAGAAAAAGAATGGCAAGGGAAAGCAATCAAATGATGATGAAGGGAATTCAAATCAAGCTAACTTTACAAAAGGGAAGATGAACTTCAGAGGTAAAGGAAGAGGAGGTAAGAACAAAGATAATGCTAAAGCTTGTTGGATTTGTGGCAGAACAAATCATTTGGCAAATGATTGTTGGTATAACAATCAAAATGGTGGAAGCAATAATCAGAATTATAATCAAAGAGGTAGAGGAGGCAGAAATCAAAGAGGCAATTTCAGAGGAAGAGGAGGTAGGACATCATATGGTAGAGGAGGTGGAAGAAACTTCCAATCTCAGTCCTACAACAATAATTATTACAATTATGCATCAGATCAGAAAGATGACATGACTCTTATCTTGAATGCAACTCATGAATCAATAGGAGAAGATCAAAGAGTGTTTTATATTGACTCAGGGTGTAGCAACCATCTGAGTGGGAATCTATCCTTGATGACTGATATGGAAGCAAGGGTGAATGGACATACAGTTCAAACAGGTGACAATACCAAACATAAAGTGGAGAGCATTGGATCAGTGAAGACAAAGAGTGGAAGTACACTTCTGAGTAAGGTACTTTATGTTCCTACTATTCCTAAAAATTTGATAAGTGTAGGGCAAATTGTGGAGAAAGGATATGAAGTAAGATTCACAAATGATGGTGTCTATGTACAAGATCCAAATCAGGGATATAGAAACATAATTGCAGGGAAAAAGGAAGGAAGATTGTTCACTCTCAAAGTCCAAGGTAATGTGGGACATGCATTATTTACCTATGGAAGTCAAAAGGTATCTGAATTAGACCTATGGCATAAAAGGCTAGGTCATTTCAATGAGAGAGCTATAAAGGAGATGCCAAAGAATCAGGTGGTGCTTGGATTGCCAAACATTGAGGGGCAACATATGGTGTACAAGTGTGAAGCTTGTCAATTAGGTAAAGCACATAAAAGTTCTTATAACAAATCAGGGTACAAGTATTCAAATATGCTTGAATTGGTTCATACAGATGTATGGGGACCCTCAAGGGACTATAGCATAAATGGATCCAGATATTATGTGTTGTTTGTTGATGATGCAACCAGGTGGATTACTTTGTATGTAATCAAGGATAAATCAGAAGTTTTCAAGACATTCAAACATTTTCATGCTTATGCAGAAAGGATCACAGGACAAAAGCTAAAGAGGTTAAGATCAGATGGAGGGGGAGAGTATTTTTCTAAAGAGTTTAATGATTATTTGTGGAATGCAGGTATCAAAAGAGAAGTAACTTGCAGGTACTCCCCTCAACAGAATGGAGTAGCAGAAAGGAGGAATAGGACTCTTGTAGAGTTTGCAAGAGCCATGATGAAGGAAAAGAATTGTCCAAATTACTTGTGGGCAGAAGCCATTAACACTGCAACATATCTTGTGAATAGGTTGCCTTGTAAAGCTTTGGATGGAGGAACCCCTTATGAAGCATGGTGGGGTAAGAAGCCTAGCCTTGATCATTGTAAAGTATTTGGATGTATTGCATATGCTTATGTTCCTTCACAATTAAGACATAAGCTAGAACCAAAAGCAGAGAAGTATGTGTTTATTGGATATGATGATAGACAGATGGGTTACAGGTTGTGGAGTCCATCTACAAAGCAATTTCTTGTTACTAAAGATGTGACATTTGATGAGCAAAATATGTGGTATACAGGATCACCAAATGAGTATACAGGTGTTGAAGAAATTCAAAGAAAAGGAAAGGCAAAAGTAAAGGTATGTGAAGAAATTGTTGATGAAGTTGACTCTAGATGTAGAGTGCAGGATCATGTAGAAGAAGGGCCAAGATTTGATCCAGAATCAAATGAGGCTGAAACTTCAAGAAGTGCAGAAATCAGAAGATCTACAAGGGAAAGGAAAGAACCTATAAGGTATAGTTATGATACATCTTTCCTAACAACAAAAGATTATGCCTACATTGTGAAGACAGAAGAAGATCCAACCACTTATGGAGAAGCCAAAGGTAAACAAAATTGGGAGAAGGCAATGCAGGAAGAGTATGATGCTCTACTTGAAAATGAAACTTGGGAACTAGTACCAAGACCAAAGAATCAGAAGGTCATTGGATGCAAGTGGGTATATAAAACAAAGAGATTTGCAGATGGTAAGGTGTCTAGATATAAGGCTAGACTTGTGGTCAAAGGTTATGCCCAAACTTATGGGGTAGATTATGATGAAACCTTTAGTCCTGTTGCTAAGATGTCTACAATTAGGACATTGATTGCTATTGCTGCTTGCAAGGGATGGAAATTATCACAATTGGATGTGAAAAATGCATTTCTAAATGGTTACATTGCAGATGAAGTATATATGGAACAACCAGAAGGCTTTATGGAATTAATTGGATCAGATTATGTGTGTAAGCTCAAGAGAGCTTTATATGGGTTGAAGCAAGCCCCAAGAGCTTGGAATTACAGATTGGTCAAGTTCTTGAATGAATGTGGATTTCAAGCATCAAAGGCAGATAGTAGCTTGCTAGTGAAGGCAAGTGAAAATGGATACATTTACATGTGCATTTATGTTGATGATATTATTGTTACAGGAACAGATGCTCAAGGAATCAATGAACTCAAGAAGCAAATAGAGAAGGAGTTTAAGATAAGTGACTTGGGAAACTTATCTTATTTTCTAGGAATACAGATTGTGTATACTCAACATGGAGTATATGTTTCACAAGAGAGATATTTGAAGAATCTCCTAGTCAAGTTTAATATGGAAGATTGCAAGACCTCAACCACACCATTGGAGGTAAATCATAAACTAAGCAGGTATGGAGGTGAAGAATTCAATGACATGAAGAAATATCAGAGTTTGGTAGGTAGTTTAATCTATGCTACCTTGACAAGGCCAGATCTATCATATGCAGTAGGTGTGTTGTCACAATTTATGCATTGTCCAAAGAAGACTCATTGGATTGCAGCCCAAAGGGTACTCAGATATATCAAAGGAACCCTAAGTGAAGGTTTGTATTATGGTTTCACTTCTGACACAAGAATCAAAGTGTTTAGTGATGCAGATTGGGCAGGTGACTCAGATGATCGAAGGTCTACTCATGGATATCTTTCTTATGTTGGAGATAAGCTAGTGTCTTGGTGTTCAAAGAAGCAACATACAGTTGCTTTATCATCTACAGAAGCTGAGTATAAGGGAATGGTAGAAGCTGCAAAAGAAGTCATATGGTTGAAGACATTGATGAAAAGTTTTGAGATTGATCATAGTACTCCAATAATTTTTGGAGACAATATGAGTTCTTTGTATTTGGCAGCTAACCCTGTTTTCCATGCCAGGACTAAGCATATAGAGATTCAGTATCATTTCTTGAGGGAAAAGGTACTTGATAAAGAGATTGAAGTGATGTACACTCCAACAAAAGAACAAGTGGCAGATATGATGACAAAGAGCTTGGATGGACCTAAATTACAGAGATTCAAGGAGATGGCAGGAGTGAAGAAGAATGGAATAATCAGAATTAGTGATTGAGGGGGAGCTGTTGGAGCAAACCAATCACAAATTGATGATTATACAGATCTTGGAGAATACTTATGGTCAGAATGAAGCAAAGAAAGACACTTGTAAAGTGAAGAAGAATTCAGGATGATGTCTTGTACACATATGTACATATAAGTGAAGAATCTTGTAAGCTAAGTATAGTTAAATCCTTAGAATGATAAGGAATAGAGTCATAGACGTGAGATGAGTCTAAAGTCGTGTATATATAAGATAATTATGACAAGAAATGTATGAGAGAAAGTAATAGAGTCATTTTGTAGATGACAATTTTCAGGAAGATGTGTAGAGAGTTTTTTCCCAGAAAATAGCGACGGGTTTTTCTCTGAGTGCTCTCTGTCTGATCATGTGGATCAGAAATCCTTTTGTACACATCTAATTGAGAAGCTAATGAAGCTATGTCTAGAGTTTCAGAATCTAATTCCTCTCCTACTGTGAGAATGATCATTAGGAACATTCATATGTAGAATGTGAGAACTGAAGCCTGAAAGTAGCGCACTTTTCCGTCTCAGTGTTTTGATCAGATCTGAGTGTATACTGTAAAGTTTTTGATGAGTGAGCACTTAAAATTTAAGTTAGAAGATAAGGAAGCTATGGCTAAAAGCATTTAGCAAAACGGATTTCAGATTGGGAGAAATCAAGTTAAGAAGTTGGCTATGTCGAAGGCGCAACTTCTGAGAGTCATTTTCTGACATGTGTTTGATCTTAATGATCAAATTAAACTTTTGGTGATTAGTTTTGAGAACTAATGGCTAGTATGATTGCGCAAAGGTATTGCTAATACTTGTGCATCATTTACTTGAAGAAATTTGAAGATTTGTGCAGGTAAAGAAGTTGATATCTGAAGCAGACTTTCTGAAGTTGACACTTCTTCACTCAGAGAAGTGTTGCTTGAAGTTTTGGTAAAAAGGAATAGTGTTTGTGTAAAGTTTGGTTTGTAACTGACATAGAAGTGTTCTTAAGTCAGTGTAAATCAAACCTTTGGAGATTAAAAGGTCTCCAACACAACCAGCCATACAGTAATCAGCAATCCTTGCATGCCATGCACGCGGAGCCTACTTTAGCCCATACAAAGCCCTTTGCAACCTGCAAACATATTCTAGATGCTTTGAATCTTCATATCCTTGTGGTTGGTCAATATATACTTCTTCCTGTAACTCACCATGTAGGAAAGCATTCTTCACATCCATTTGATGCAAAGTCCATCCTTTTGTTGTAGCAAATGCAACAAGTGTCCTAACAGTAGACATTTTAGCTAGAGGGTTGAATGTTTCCTCATAATCAATGCCATATGTATGTGCATATCCTTTAGCTACCCATCGGGCTTTATACCTGCTTATGCTACCATCAACATTATGCTTTACCTTCTAAACCCATTTACAACCTATGGGTTTCTTTCCTTGCGGCAAAGGAACTAGCTTCTATGTATCATTTCCATAAAGTGAAACCATCTCCTCATCCATAGCTTTTTCCCAATCTACAATTCCAATTGCATCTTCAAAGCAAGAAGGTTTAGCATGTTGTATTACCTTTGTGATGTAGGCATAATGACGAGACATGTAACTATCACATGTCAATTGTTGCACTGAATTCCTCATCCTCCCAAGTCTTCTTGGTCCTAGGTCACTTCTCCTTGTATCATCTGCATGTGTGCTTCTTACTCCTCGAGTCTTCATAGAGGGAAATCCAAGTTCCTCATCAAGAATCTTTTCTAAACCGCTTGAATCTCCATCAACGTCTTCAAAACGTGCACATGTTTTATGACGAGTAGAAAGCTTTTCTTTACCTTTCTTAGATGTATTTGATGAATTTCCTGGACTGAAATTTCCACGTAATCTTCCACTCCATGGATTTGAGTTGGAACTATTGCTTGGTGATGCATCTGGTCCACTCAAAACCTCAGATTCTACACTTGATTTTTCAGCATTTTCTTTGTCATTTGGTTGAAGACTCAGTCCTTCTTTGGCATCTGCATAGAAGCTTGACATTTCATCAAACACCACACCTCTGCTAACCTTTACCTGTCGTGTGAGTGGTTTATAACATTACATCCCTTTTGCTCAAGGAAGTATCCAATGAAGACACACTTTTCTGATTTTGGATCAAGCTTTGTCCTCAATTCATCTGGGATATGTACATATGTAATACAGCCAAAAATTTTCAGATGTGATAAGTTTGGCTTTTTACCTGTAAACTTCTCTTCCGGTGTAACTTGATGTACAACAGCAGTCGGAGTTTTGTTCATGATGTATACAGTAGTATGCATAGCTTCTGCCCAATAACAATGAGGCATATTCTTCTCAGCCATTAAGGCTCTTGCTATTTCTGCAATATGTCTATTTTTGCGTTCAGCAACACCATTCTGTTGTGGCGTGTACGTGCATGAAAACTGATGCCGAATTCCATGAACTTTTAGAAAACCATTGAACTCATTTGACATGTATTCACCTCCTTCATCAGATCCTAATGTCTAAATGTACTTCCCTGTCTACTTTTCAACCATAACTTTAAAATTCTAGAAGTGAGTGAAACCTCGCTCTTCTCTTTCATGAAATATACCCATACTTTGCGTGTATGGTCATCATTGAAAGTAACATAAAACCTACAACCACCCATAGATGTGGTCTTTGTTGGACCCCAAACATGTGTATGTACTACTTCTAGTACATTCATGTGGAAATGATGCTCCTGACTGTTTACCAAGTTGACATGCTGCACATACCTTTGCATTTTCTGCAACTTTGAAATGTGGTAGTCCATGGACAATCTCCTTTGACTACATGAATTTCAGCCTTTGCAAGTTCGCATGTCCAATCCGTTTGTGCCATATCTCTATATATGCAATAACTCCTGCATCTTTTGCAAACATGGCTGCATTCATTTTAGGAATCTTCACATTTAAGGTGAACATCCTACCCACTTTGTTTCCTTTGGCAACCAATCATCCATCCTGCTTGTACTCTTCTACGTATAATCCATCACCATTGAACCTGACTTCTAATTCCTGGTCAACCATTTGTCCAACATAAACCAGATTCTTTGTTATATTTGGAACATGCAACACATCAGTAAGATGTTTTACCTTCCCGTCTTCCACAGACAATGTTATGTTTCCTGTATGCTCAATAGGATGCGATGTATCATCACCCGTTTCAACATATCTAGGAACTGGCATTTTCTGCAAACTACTAAACCTTTCTGCATGACTGGTCATGTGATTTGAAGCACCTGAATCAGCATACCAGAGATTATGATTCAATTTTGAAACACGAGCAGACATCGTATTCATCATGTGATGTTGAACCATAAACAACTTCTCAGAATCATCTGCACTTGTGGATGCATAGTTTTTTTGTTGCCTTCTGTTATTTTGATTCTTCAACCTGCAATCACGTTCAAAGTATCGAGGTTTACAACAATTCCAACATCCTTTACTATCATTACCTGAATCATTTCTTTGGAAATTTTTGTGACCTCTTTGGCTCCCCCTACCTTGAAACTGTCCTCTTCCTCTTGCATGATTCTGTTGTTGACCTTGGTCTTGGTTACTGTTTCCTCTTCCACTTCCAAAAACTCTACCTCTACCTCTTCCTCTACCAGAGTAGAATACCTGCTCAGAACTGGGCTTTCCTTGGAAGTTTGAATCTTCACCAAGATTCTTTTCTTCAATAATCAGCATAGATACCAGATCAGCAAAATTCGGAATATTTTCCTTGGTCTATATGGAAGTTCTAAACTGCTTATATGCAGCTCCTAAACCACGAAGGCACACTTCTACCTTATCATCATCATCTACATTCACGCCAATAGATGCAAGTGACTCACATATGCTTTTGATTTTTAGAGTGTAGTCACTTATTGATATGCTCTTCTTTTCCAATGTATGCAACTCGTTCTTGAATTGCAATTTCTGTGCCTTTGTATTAGTCTCATACAAAGTGACCAAACTATTCCAAGCCTCTTTTGGACTCTTGGCATCCTGTATGTGTCCAATCATGGTATCCTATATGCTAACAGATAGTCAATACATTACCTTTCGTGCTCATTGATTCCATTCCTCATATGCTCTTAACTAGTCTGCAGTCCGATTCCTTTCTGGTAACTGCAAAGCATTTTCATTCTCTCCTTCGATGTACTTCCAGTAGCCTTTTCTAATCAAGAAATTCGTCATTCTGAATCTCCAAGCATGGAAGTTGTTCTTGTCCAACTTATCACTGATAAATTGACTCAATCCATTTGCATTTGCCATTTTTACAACAAATTCACAACACTGCAAAACACTACAAGCAGCACTTCTACTTGAACACTATCGCACTATGACATGACAGTTCAATCTAAAAAAAACACAGTTTTCATGTATCAACAGTACACAAAATCGTTTGAAATTGTGGATCTTGAATAAATGAGTGTCGCCGAACACAACGCAAGTTACAGTTTCTGAAATTGACCTAGTTTTTCTATGGGTCCCACTTGCAGGCTCGAAATGGAGGTCGAGATGGCGTGGATTTTCGTAGCAAACGGAGGCCATTTGTAAAATCGCGTTCTCTCCACGCCTTGTCACGTAGTCTTCACCATTGCCTTCTCCACGAGCTCTCTACGGCCATGCTAGCTCTGATACCATGTCACGAGGAAGGAGATAAGGAAGAGAGCTCACACACACACTCTCACTCTCAAGGAGAAGCACACACACATATTGAGGCAAGGAAGAATGATCTTCTTCTTCTTCTTCTTCTATTACATAAAAGGAATGTACGAGAATGACCTAAAAACAAGAATACAACAAGTGCAATATATAAAGATCAGTATATAAGGAAAAACCTAATGTCTGCGAATGAGTGAGCTGGCAAGACACAAATGTGCCATCACTCTCATTAGACAAATATAATAAAGGTCAATGAAGTATCCCTGACATATACTGGCGTGATCACTATACATGTCAGAGAAACGAAAGACTAGTACGTGTCATCCGGGATTATCACATGTTGAGCTTGATATCTCAACACTCAAATGGAGCAATGGTGAGAAACTATCCAGAATCCCTAACTTCAAAGAGAACTTAGTGGTTCATCACACCCTTAACAAGATATGGTACCTTACTTGGACTAAACTTCGATGGGAACTTAAGTTCATGTCTATTTGGCATGCCCTAATTGAGATAAAAAAGTCTGTTCATGTGGCTGCATAAGGGTATCTAGTCCAACGCAAGGGCTCACAAAATTTGTGGGGTTCCTCCATGATGCAAGCATTGCCATCGATGCATTGAAGATTTGGCTCACCTTTTCTTCGATTGTCCCAAGTCCCGTGTTATCTAGCATCATGTGACATGGGTTTTGAGACTCACGAACCAAATTAATTGGCAACACGTGCTGTTGGGTGAGGCTGTCAGTTGCTCATCTAGGCTGTGGAATGCCATCAGGGGTGAGACTCTTTGGAAGATTTGGAGAGAGCGATGTACTGTCAATTTTGGCCGAACTCCAAACAAATGGTCAATTGAGAAATCCTTGTTTCTTATAGGTCAGAATTTCCTGAGATAAGAGATCTCCACCATTTAGGCACAACTGTATTTATCTTCGTGAAGATAACAAGCTGAAACCCAAATGGGTCCCGCATGAGGGAGATGATAGATTTATGTGCCTCATTTGTAATGCCCTCTAGATTACCGAACCCGTCCCCTGCATTGTGGGATTTGGGGGGTCCCATGGGGAGTAGTCCCTTTCACTTGTAACATTTCTCCTTTATTTTAATTAAAGTCCAAGGGCCTAGGCCGGAATTCCTTTTATAAAACCCTTTATTCCATAACTTCTTTGCCCTTTGAAAGCTCTTTGAGTCAATTTCATTGACTCGCCCAGTAAAAAACCAATTCTCTCCCTCCCTTGTATTCAACTCTCAGATTCACTATGTCTCTGACTCTTTGAGCTTGTTGTGTTGTTTGTATATGATCTATCTGGAACATTTGATGTATTGAGGTAGGGGCTTGCCCCTTGCAGACTTGTAACACTCTTTAATTAATTTAATTTATTAGCCTTCTTAAGAAAAAACCAAATAGAATCGTTTTTTCCAATCCTTCCGTGACCTTTACTTTTGTCCATGTATGTTGAGCATCCTCTTCATAGAGAGATAATTATCATGGAGTGCATATAATTTTTATGATGCATATCTTATTCAGATTCTTCAGAGAAGAGGTCTATAATTGGCCTTCTATTCGACACTTTACAACTGCGTTTCCAAAATGCCGCACATGGACGTATTAAATGTATGCAGACCTTTTTCCGAATTTGGTGGTTCAATTCAATGCGCAACTTGGGTTTCATCTCCGTGCATCAGTATCATGACTCATGGGTTGCGATCAACAGGCAACTGACCTTGCTCGTTGTTCTGATGGAAAAAGGCCAATCGGGAAACGTCGAGGCAAGGAGTTTTGTGTTCTTTATCGAACAATTATATAATCAACGAGTAATTATATGATCAGCGCTGACAACTAAAAGCGCGGCAGAATACTTTAATCATGTAAAATGAAAGGTGAGGAGTTCGCAATCCAAGCCCTCAGGGTTGCAACCCATTCAGCTAAACTGTTTGCGAGCAAGGTAATGAGTTCTCCTAACATCACGTGATCTTCTGCATCTATCCTCAGGATTCTATCTTAGGAAGCTCTACAGTGGTGATATAGACATCGCTGTCTCGTTCAAAAGTGCATCTCTCTCTCTCTCTCTCGATCGTAATCCTTAGCTCGATTGCACCGTGGAGGTTTCTCTGATCTTCATCACTTCTTTACGTCTAGATCCATTTAAACGTCAAGGATAGCCCGCCACAGCCATGGTTGTGTTCAGGACTCTGGTGTTGTGGAAAAAATATGCTGCAGAAGCTTTGTTTCAGCCCCGCATTGTCACAATCCATGCATGTGACCATAATCACTTGGAACAAGTGCAATTACTGTTTTATAAATTTTCTTGGAGTTTTTCTAGTTTATAAAGAAGATCAAGAACTATTGAATGAAGATGATTGATGATTGATGATGATGACTGATGATTGATGAATTATGATGATGATAATGATTAGTGATTGATGATGATGATTAATGATGATGGTTGATGATGATGATGATTGATGATGGTGATGATATTGGAGGACACTAATGATACTGATGCTGATGCTAATGAAGAACGATAAACCAAGAAAGTTGAAGAAAAGCTAGATCGATCAATGATGAAGACAAACCGAATGATGAGGAGTTGCATTTTTGTGTGTGAGAAAGATATGTAGGAATTTAAGAAAATCATGTAGAATGAAGATAGCAAATATCTATTATGGTTTTGCATGAAGCATGAATGACTACAAATTATATGAATAAAATCAGTTAGCAGACTAGAGACTTTTGGGAGTGAAAGCTTGGAAATGTGATGGCATGCTTAAGACTGAGTGCATGTATATGCTGATTGATTTGAATGCTTAGTGAGTGGGATTCTTTGGATCCTACTATTTATTTCTTGCGATATGTTACCTCCATATGGATCATCATTCATGAAAAACCTTCATACTCAAGCGAGCTATATATGTGTGTGTATGTTGTTGGGGTGCTACGATGGGCTAGTAGGCGGATGGAACCACCTTGCTCGGGTGATCAAGGCCATGAGCTGATGTTAGTTTCATCGCAGGCTTGATCTATCTATCATCATTTGCGTGCATGGATCGGTAGGCGGATGGAGTCACTCTGGCCAGATGGTCAGAGCCATGAGTTGACGTCAATTTCATGTAAGGCTGAGGTTTTGTATGTCGTGCGCTATATCAATTCTGCAGACAGGTGGGGTAAACTTGGCCAGGCAAACAAGTCCATGAGGCGCATCCAATTTTGACATATACCGATTTGTGAAATAAAAATAAAAGGGAAAATGCTGAGCTGAGATGAAGTGAAAAATAAAAGATAAAAAAAAAGAGAAAAAGAAAAATGGAAAAGAAACAAAAAAATAAAAGAGATTGGATGGAGAGTTGGACAGTAGGGGATAAATGGAGGAATAATGGCATATTCTACAAACTTAGTTAGTAGAAGCTTAGTATATGCTAGTACTTAGGATAAGTTGCTCGATTTGAATGAGTTGAAGAAACAGAAGATCTAGGAAGCCAACGGTTTATTCCCCTAATTACTTGTTTGATTGCAGAAGTAAAAACATAGTATGACGTTTGTGAATCTTGCATCTACTTTATTTTCTAAAATTTGTGTAAATCTTTATAAAGTTGCCTGGACTGCATGAGATCACAATTTGATTTTTGAAAAGAAAAATATAAAAAGTAAAACGAGTTTCAAAAGAACCCTGATACACTTCTATTGGATCGTGCAAGTTGGCCCATCAGGATGATGTGCACGTTTAGTGGGGCTGGATGTCGGGATGAAATCCCTCAGGAAAGTGTACATCAAAATTTTTCAAGTTGATTAATTTTCTCGTTATAGTGTTCTGTTTTGATTAACAAAGATATAAACTACGCATATTTTGGTTGATTTAATTGACTGTGAGATGCAAATCCATGTGATTTTTGTAGATTAGGCCTATATATTTGTAAATAGTTCATAACTAAAGATCCTTGAAAAACCTAGGTTTTATCCTTCAAACCCCCTGAAAACGTGAGTTTATCCCATGAAACCTTACCCAGATCCTTAGAAACCCTACGATTTTAGGCCATAAATGTAAATAAACCCTCAATCCGACATGCTTGACTTAATTGTGGGCAAAACCCAAATCTCCCCAATCAAAAACCCTAACTTGGATCCTTAGAATTGGCTTTTACTCTAGGTCAAACCCTTAAAAATAATTAATTTATGAACATCCAATGTGAAACCAAAAACCTTAGTCCAAGAAAAATTAAAAGACCATCTAAAAATAGAAAAATTGAGAGGAGGTTAGAAGAATCTAGAAGGAAGCCCTAGGGGGTCTTATAAATAGATGCCCAAGTCTCATTTGTTCCTCCCTGTGGATTTTCGTTGCAGATCTTCCCTCCAAGTATTCTCCTTGTCTGTTTCTGTTCATTCAAGTTTTATTTTACCCGTACTTTGTGGTAGTGCACTTGGAGAGAGAGGGGGGGAGAGAGAGAGGACATATGGATGGGTGCAGGAAAATATAAGAGACCAGAGGGACAAACAGGTTTCATACTTCATGCACATCTTTGTTGACATCTTTTATTGTTTTACCAAGATAGCTGGATGACAGAAACTCCAACTTTGAAGATGAGTTGTTCATAGATTGCTTCGGTGAGTCTTGTCAAGACTTTTTGTAAACAATTATATCCTTGAAAGGGTCAACAAAAAGTTTTCTTGTTGAACATACAAGGAGGCCATACTGACTCTGATCTTCAAAATCATAAAAATTGATAAGAGAGAGAGAATTGCGGAACAAGGGTGACGCATAAATGTGTTGCTATAGAGAGAGAGAGAGAAGCAAGAGATTTGTGTTGTTGGATGCATAACACAAAGTCATTCAGAATGGGAGAGAAATAAGAAGACATGGCATTGCATAGAGGATTCAAAGAGAGAGAATTTAGGAGATAGAGAGAGAGAGAGGCAGATTTGGGGACTTGATGACTCACATGGGGCTTTTGCATTGCGCATCATGGAGAAGACATAGGTGGCACTACTATTGCACGAGAGAGAGAGAGAGAGAGGGGAGAGAGAGAGAGAGGGAGAGAGAGAGGGAGAAAGAGAGAGATAGGTCATCTCTTGCACACCATGAGAGAGTTGGAAAGAGAGAGAGAGAGAGAGAGATGAAAGAGAGAAGCTGTAGATTTGAAGGCATGCAAAATTGAGTCCATGACAATAGTGGAGTTAGAGAGCCACTGTTGCGAGTAGACAGTGAAGGCGCATGCACAAAAATCGTGCATGAGAGAGAGAGATAGAGGAGAGATGTATGGTTGTTGGCACGCTCCAGAATCAGGGTGATGAGAGATAGGGAGAGAGAAACGATGTGAGAGACAGAGCGAATGGTGGCTACATAGCTGACTGGTGGCTACATAGGTGACTGGTTGCTACATAGCTGATTGACAACTATATTGCTGATTGGAAGGAGAGAGAGAGAGAGATAAAGAGAGAGAGATATGTTTCTATTTTTGTAGTATGTACTTACTATGTACATAATATGATGCTCACTCATAAAAAGCTTTACACTGTGCATTGAGATCCAAGCAAAACATTGACACAAAAAAGTATGCGACTCTAAGAGATCTATATCCAAACTTTACATATACATGTTCCTATTGATCATACACACAAGCTGAAAGGAATTAGACCATGAAACTTTGAACATAGCTTGAATAGCTTCTAGATTAGATGTGTACAAAATATTTATTGATCCACTTGAAGAGGCGGAGAGATATCAGAGAAAGACTCGAAGCTAACTCATGGAGATGACTCTCTACACATCTATCTCATAGACACTTGGCTTCTAATGACTCTCTCTCTCTTATTTCGTTTCATTATTGAGTTATATACATATGATTCTAGACTCAATCCGCATCTATTACATTACTCCTTATCATTCTAATGATCAACTATACTCATTAACAAGAATTTTTATCAGTGATGTACATATGTATACAAGCTACACTTCTGAGATCTCTTCATTATCCGCACTAACTTCTTTGGCTTCACTTTGATTTTTGAATTGCTTTAAGTTCTTCATAATCACAAATTAGGGATTGCTTTGCTCCAACAGATCCCCCTCAATCACTTATTGTGATTATGCCATTCTTCTTTATTCTTGCCATCTCTTTGAGCTTTTGTAGCTTAGGTCCATCTAAGCTTTTTGTCAACATATCTACAATTTGCTTTTTTGTTGGTGTATACAAGACTTCAATCTCTTTGTAAAGTACCTTTTATCTCAAGAAATGATACTGAATCTCTATGTGTTTAGTCCTGGCATGAAAAATAGCATTAGCTGCCAAATATAATGAACTCATGTTGTCTCGAAAAATAATTGGAGTACTTTGATCAGTTCAAAAACTTTTCAATAAGGTCTTCAACCATATCACTTCTTTTCCAGCCTCTACCATTCCTTTATAAGTAGCTTCTGTGGATGCCAAAGCAACTGTATGTTGCTTCTTTGAGCACCAAGAAACTAACTTATCTCCAATGTATCAGAGATAACCATGAGTAGACCTCCTATCATCTGAATTAACTACCCAATCTGCATTACTAAACACTTTGATTCTTGTGTCAGAAGTAAAACCATAATATAAACCTTCACTTAGGGGTACCTTGATTTATCTAAGTACCCTTTGAGCTACAATCCAATGAGTTTTCTTTGGACAATGCATAAATTGTGATAAGACACCAACTGCATATGATAATTCGGGTCTTCTCAAGGTAGCATAGATCAAACTACCTATCAAATTCGGATATTTCTTCATGTCAGTAAATTCTTCGCCTCCATATCTACTCAACTTATGACTCTCCAATGGTGTGGTTGAAGGGTTGTAATCTTCCATGTTGAATTTGATCAGAAGATTCTTCAAGTATCTCTGTAACATATACTCCATGTTCAGTATACACAATCTACATTCCTGAGAAATAAAACAAGTTTCCCAAAACACTTATCTTAAAATCCTTTTCTATTTGCTTCTTAAGCTCCTTGATTCCTTGAGCATTTGTACTTGTGACAATAATATCATCAACATAAATGCACAGATATATGAACCCATCTTCACTTGCCTTCACTAGCAAACTACTATCTGCTTTTGAAGCTTGATATCCACATTCATTCAAGAACCTAACAAGCCTGTAATTCCATGCTCTTGGAGCCTGCTTCAAACCATACAAGGCTCTCTTGAGCTTACATACATAATCTGATCCAATTGAATCAATGAAACCCTCTGCTTGCTCCATGTACACTTCATCTACAATATATCCATTCAGAAATGCATTCTTCACATCTAATTGTGACAACTTCCATCCGTTACAAGCAGCAATAACAATTAAGGTTTTAATTGTAGACATCTTATCAACTGGACTAAAGGTTTCATCATAATCTACCCCATACGTTTGGACATAACCTTTAACCCCAAGTCTAGCTTTGTATCTAGACACCTCACCATTTGCAAACCTCTTTGTCTTATACACCCACTTACATCCAATTACCTTCTGATTCTTTGGTCTTGGCACCAATTCCCATGTCTCATTCTCTAGAGCATCATAATCTTCTTGCATTGCCTTCTCCCAATTCTGTTTACCTTTAGATTCTTCATATGTGGTTGGATCTTCTTCTATCTTCACAATATAGGCATAATCTTTTGATGTTAAAAAAGATGTATCATAGCTATACTTGATAGGTTCTTTTCTTTCTCTCAAAGATCTTCTGACCTTTGCATTTCTTGAAGTCTCAACCATATTTAGTTCTGGATCAAATCTTGGTTTATCTTCATCATTGCTCTGCAATTTACTTTTACAATCAACATCATCAATATCTTCTTCATACACCTTTACTTTTGTCTTCCCTTTCCTTTGTATCTCTTCAACATCTGCATAATCATTTGTTGACCCTGTGTACCATGTGTTTTGCTCATCAAATGTAATAGGGAGACAATTTTTCTTGACTTCCATCGAAGATTTCCATAGTCTACAACTAAGAGGACTTCCAATAGGAGTAAAGGGATAGGGGGAAACAATGATGTCCCAGAGGGAGTGGTTATTCCAAGCTTTGTAGTGTTCTAGAGAGAATTGCCCTATGTTTCTTTTAATAAGACAAGCCCAAATATCATCAGACTCAAAAGACCTCGCTATCCACTTGGATGCCATGTTGGTGGCTATTTCTTTGGGCAAATAACACCAAGGCCACCCTACTTTTTAGGGAGACAATGTGTCCAGAGCAACTCTCGGAATTTTATTGTGTTGAGGGCTTTCTCCGCATAGAAAACTTCTCGCAAGAGCAATCACTTGGGAAAAATCATTTTTGTTAGGCATCCAACAAGAGAGGAAGTAGGTCAAACTAGGTAAGACATAATGATTTAACACAAAGACTCTATGAGATAAGGAGCTCTAACAAGCATACCATTTAAAACTTTTTCCTCTAAATTTATTGAGCATCCACTTCCATCTTTGACTAAGGGAGACTTGAAAACCCATAGGAATACCCAGAAGTTTGGAGATTTCCCCATCCTTAATGATGTTACATTTCAGGGCTTTAATACAATCAGGTACTATGTTATTAGAGGCTCTGAAAGCCATTGAGACCCACTGGCTAAACAAAAGATGGTTAGGCAATCCAGAAATCCTTGTAAAGAACTATTGCTAGCTTTGAGAAGAACATTGGTGTCATCAGCAAAGCCTTGGAGGCATAAGGTTTTAAGAGAGCCGAGAATATCAATGCCCTCAATTTTCAATTGAGCAATAGCATTAGTGATCAGCCAGCCAAGGGCATCACTGGCTATTGCAAAAAGAACAGGGGCAATAGGGCAACCTTGTCTAATGGACATCCTCAGTTTGAAGGGAGGAGAGAGGGCACCATTAATAGAAACTCTAGAATGAGCATTCTCAAATAGGGCACTCACAACTTTTATGAAGGACTTCCTAGCTCCTATGTCATGGAGGGACTAAAGGACAAAGTCCCACTCTATTCTGTCATAAGCTTTATCAAAGTCAATTTTGAGAACATAGAAGGGTTGATTAGACTCTTTAGCATATTCAACACCTTCCCAGAGGGGGATGATGGCATCCAATATGTATCTACCTCTTATGAACCTTTTATGTTGAGGAAGGATGATGTCTTTCATCATAGGACTAAGTCTTCAAGCAAGCGAGGAGGTAAAGATCTTATAAATGGTAGTCAAGCAAGTGATAGGTCACAAGTTATTCAAGTTGACTTTGGGCCCTTTTTTGTAAATCAGTTTTATAACTCCACTATTAATCTCAATAGGAAGAGTGCCTCTACTAACAACTTCTTTCTAGATCAAGAGAAGAAAAGGAGTAAGGAAATCTTTAAGAACCATGAAAAGTGCATTGGGAGGGCCATCAAGGCCAAGATTTTTGCAAGGTTTCAATTTACCAATGGGTTCTTTAACCTTATCAACAGTGAGGGGTAGGTCTAGAAAGGAGGTCATGCCTGGAAG
Organism: Ceratopteris richardii; assembly: GCA_020310875.1. NCBI lineage: Eukaryota > Viridiplantae > Streptophyta > Polypodiopsida > Polypodiales > Pteridaceae > Ceratopteris > Ceratopteris richardii. Next base: position 44,711,830 of record CM035421.1, on the reverse strand, counting down.
AATAGTTTCCTTCCTTTTAAGAGAATTATAAGCCCTGGCTCCGCGAATATCCTCCCCACACTTGGGAGAGCTAGAGAAAACATTAGTAAAGAAGCTGGAATCATCCCTCAAGTTCTCCTTATCATTTATATCAAATCCACTAGACTCTTTAAACAACATAGGTATGAAGTCTTTACATTTCTTTTTATGGAGCAAAGAAAACATACTTTTGTTAGGTCTATCCAGATTTCTAGCCCATAATTCTCTTGAGGCATAGAGAATACTACTAGCTTCAATGTACTCTTCATACTTCAATCTAACCTCAAGGTATAAAACCCTTTCCAAAGTACTATGAGGAGGGTCAAAGGAGGATAAAAGGAAACCAATATCTCTAGAGATCTATTTTCTTTTGTTGGCCCTGTTCGAGAATTCCTCTCCTATTTGTAATGGAAAGTGTAGAAGACCTTCTCAGGATCAAGACTTTTACCAATAGCTGAACATTCAAATGCAAACTGGTATCCATGAAAAACTAGAATGAACTTGAAAATCTGATCACTCAAACTAGACACTTATAGCTTTCAAATGAGGCATCAAGCTCTCAATTTGGAGTAGTTTTGGTTTGGCAAATCTTCGCCTCAAAACACGATTCCTGTTCAATCAGTTAGGCTATAAACTAGAATGCACTAAAAACTATATACCTCATAGAGCATAAAGGATTTGATGAAAATATTCTAGACAAAGGACGTACTCAAGATAATCTTTCTTAGGAATGTTTAAACTCTAAAAATGGATACATACATTCAGAGATATGAATCTCCCAAGTAGGCTACCTAGAAATTGGTATGCAATTAGACATAGTCTATAAGAGTCAAGAGAATGAAATGACTCAAACCAAATGAACTACCTGCAAGGGGACTTCCATGCCTTCTTCCTCTGTTCTTGAGTGTCCCCCTTTGCCTCTTTTATAGCCGTGTCAAAAAACTATCATGATGAGTTTGGGAGCTCTTCTCCATAACTCTTCCACTACTTTGAGTAGCCACTCCTCTTCCAGATTAGATTTTTTGGATTTGATTCTCTTTTGACCTCCACTACTTGTTGAAGTAAATGATTCCATTTTTCATTTATATATTTTCCTTCCATTTGAAGAAAATCCTTTTTTCAAAAATATATAAGACCTTGCTTCTTTATTTTTTAACACTCCCCCTCAAGCTCACATATGAACTTGCACCTTCAACCATATCTTGCAAGTTGATTTCATCCTTGAACATCTTTAGCTTGGAAGCATCTAAGGAGTGTGTAAACATGTCTTCAACCTGGTCATTAGTTCTAATGAACTTTATATCCACATCCTTGCTCAAAACGTTTTCTTGAACATAATGATAATGCACTTTGATGTGCTCACTTCCTGCATGAAACGTTGGATTGTTTGTCAATTGAATGCTTGACACATTGTCGCCATAAATCAGAATGGTCTCTACCTACACATCAAGATCAGCCAAGAGCTTCTTAATCCACATAGCTTCACAAGTTGCAAAGGCTAATCCTCTATATTCCGCTTTTGTAGATGATAGTGAAACAACAGGTTGCTTCTTTGAGCTCCATGTGATAGGTTTGCTACTTATCATGAATACATAACCTGAAGTGGATCTTCTATCTTCCTTCGAACTAGCCCAATCAACATCACTGAAGCCCTTTACCTGCAATTCTTCATCATATCTATAAAACAAGGCATGAGTGATTGTGTATTTCACATATCTTAGCACTTGTTTGACTGAATTCAAATGTTCACTTGTTGGAGCTTGCATAAATTGAGAAAGAACTCCAATGATATAACACAGATTTGGTCTTGTGATCGTAGCATATATCAATGAACCTATAATACTCTTGTATGTAATTAGTAACTTCTCTCCATCATTTGAGCATAGCTTCACATTTTTGTCTATACTAGGGTGAGTGAGTGCTTTGCATTCACTCATTCCAAATCTAAAAAGAACATCCAACAAGTACTTTCTTTGTATAATGTAGATTCCATCTTTCCCATAGAATACCTCAATGCCTAAAAAGTATAGATCTGAAATTTTAAACTCCTTATTGAGTTTTCTTTTTATCTCTTGTAGTCCTCCAACATTACTTCTTGTTATGATGAGATCATCAACATATATGCAAATGTATACTTGTTTGCCTTCTTCTTTCTTCATGTAGAGAGAGGGATCTGCACTACTTGGACTATACCCACACCTTGTGAGTAGTCAACCAATCTTTGATTCCAAGCACATGGTGCTTGCTTCAACCCATACAAAGCTTTCTTCAATCTACAAACAAAATCTAGATGCTTTTTATCTTCAAATCCAATTGGTTGACTCATGTATACCTCTTCTTGAAGCTGAGCATTGAAAAAATAATTTTTTATGTCAAGCTGGTACAATGGCCATCTCCTTGTTGCACTCACTGCAATCAAGGTTCTAATTTTTCCCTCTTTGCAACCGGGATGAAATTCTCTTCATAGTCGATGCCATGTGTTTGCTTGAATCCTTTTGCTACTGGTCCAATTTTATGACTAGCTAAAGAACCATCAACCTTTCTCTTTATTTTAAAAACCCATTTATTTGGAACAATATTCATACCTTTAGTCTTGGAACTAGCTCCCATGTGTGATTGTCCTTGAGAGCTTGTATCTCTTTTTGCATAGCTTTTTTCCATTCTTTTTGTGTACATGCTTTTTCATATGCATCCGGTTCTTTATCTTTGACCGCCTGTGTCATATATGCAAAATGCTTTGAAATAAAACTATCATAGCTTAGCCTTTGAATCCGATACCTTGCTCTTGAAGAACTCCTTTCATTTCCTTTTGAATTACTTCTTCAACCAGTTCAACTTTACCTTTGGTGTAATCACCTCTTCATACTCTTCTTCATATTCGAGTCACTATTTTGGGAAGCACTTTCAACTTCAAATCTTCCCTAACGTGATGTTGGTAATGAGGAATGAATCCTTAGTCTCCCCTTCCATGTTGAGCTTTCTCCATGTGATGTAGAAGCTTCTAGACTTGACATTTGAGTCCTTGTTTGCTGAAATTAGTATTGGACAACACCTCCATCATCTTTGCAATCTTCTCTTTCCCTTTCTCTTCAAACCATGGTCTTAGCTGATCAAATACTACATCTCGTGAAACTCCTAGCTCCTTTGTCACCTGATTGTAGCACATGTACCCCTTTTTCTCTGATGAATATCGAATGAAAATACATATTTGTGACATTGCCTCCATCTTTGTCCTTAGTTCTTGAGGGATGTGAACATAACACACAATCCAAAAGCTTTGAGATATGTAAGGTCAGGTTTCTTACAAGAATAAACCTCCTCCAAAGTTAGATTATGCACTCCAGCCATTGTGCACTTGTCCATCAAATAAACAGCTGTACTAGCTGCTTCAACCCAATAGTTTAGTGGCACCATCATCTCGTTGAGCATGCATCGTGCAACTTCTGTTATATGTCTATTTTTCATTTCAACTATTTCATTTTGTTGAGGCATGTACCTACATGTAAATTGTTGTTTTACCCCATTTTCATAAATAAAATCTGAAAATTCTGTGGAGAAATATTCTCTTCCTCCATCAGATCTTAAGGTCTTTATGTAGCATCATGTTTCCTTTTCTACTTGTGATTTAAATCTCTTGAATATGGAGAACACATCTAATTTTTTATTTATGTAGAACATCCATACTTTTCTTGAATGATCATCAATAAAAGTGTCACAATATCTATTACCAGCCACCGATGGTTGTTGTGATGGTCCCCATACATCCGTGTGTATCAAGTCAAGGTGATTCCTTGCCACATAGTTGCTTTTCTTTATGGTTGTCGATTTTGCTTTGCTAGTTGGCATGCTTCACAAAACTCATGTAGTCCAGCATCATTGAATCTTGGAAGACCTCTTACCACTTCATGGTTTCTCATGTTCTTGAGCTTGGGAATGTTGATATGCCCAAACCATTTGTGCCACAAATCGATTTAACCAATCCTCTTGTTTCCAAACTGAATATACATCATCTTTCCATGTGGTTGTTGAATTTCCATAGTGAACATCCTACCTTCTTTCCTTCCTTGAGCAATGACCTTGAATCCTTCTTTTGGATTCTTTATAAAGCAACCTTTTTCATTGAAGATAACATGATATCCTTTCCATCCATTTGTCCCTCTGAAATCAAATTCTTTGCAATAGTAGGAACATGAAGAACATTAGTCAATACCTTCTTATCTCCAAGCTTAATATCTCCAACATGCTCAATTGCATGTTGAGTTTGATCGCCAATCTCCACACATGCTTTTTGACTTAGAGCTTGTAGCTTTATGAATAAATCTCCTTGGCATGTCATATGGTTGCTGCAACCTGAATCTATAAGCCATTTTTTATCATCACTTCTTGGGTTGTTGTACTCATGCTTCATAGCAAGCATGGTTTGCTTGTCTCCTTCACTTGATGTACTCGCATAGTTATTTTGGCTTCTTTGGTTGCCTCCATTCAACTTTCCATTCTTTTTCCAACAATCATTTGCATAATGTCCTAGTTTACCACAATGATAACATGCTATACCTTTATGAGGATTGTATGAACCTGGACCTCTTCCTCTATTTCTTCGTCCATCTCTTCCATGTGTGTTGTCATTTGAGTTGTCCTTGTTGTCCTCCGAGTTGTGTTGGCTGAAATTTGTGTTGTTGTAGATTCTTCCTCTTCCTCTCGAGCATCCTCTTGAGTTCCTTCCTCTACCTCGACCTGAATATAACATTTGACTATGGTTGTCCTTACCTTTGTTGCCTTCTCCTTGTTGAGCAACCTCTTCAGGCACAAGATTTGGTATAATCTTGTTGAATGTTGATAGAGGGTCTCTATAAATAATATTTGCGATGAGGGGCTTCCTCTTCTCTTCACTCCTCGATCCATTGAGGGATATTTGGACGATGTCTTTGTCTTCTATCATGCATTCAAATGATGCTAGCTAATGTCGAAACTCCTCGATCTTCAATGTATGCTCCCTAAAGCTTTGGTTTGAGATTTTCTTCATGTTGTTGAGCTCGTTCTTGAATTACATCCTTCGAGACCTTGTTGAGATAGCATACACCTTCTCCAATGCTTCCCAAACTTCCTTGACTATCTCTAAGCTTTGTGCATGACCAATCATAATGTTAGAAATAACTTGTGAAATGAGAAATGTCACCCTCCGATTCCTCTCTTCCCAATCAGCAAATTGTCTCCTTTGTATTGGAGTAATGTTCAGATCTTGAAGGTCCACCAATTGTGGATCATCTCCAAAAACTAAACTCCACAAAACTTTACCTTCAAGGTATTTTGTCATTCTATACCTCCAAACTGAAAATTATCTTTCTCTAACTTCTCAACTTTCTATCATAAATCGGCCATTGAAAACTTCTAAAATTGAAGTTTACCTCAAATATGTTGTGGCACTCTTTCTTGACTTTATGAAGTTTCCCCTTAATTTGTAGCTTCTCCTTGAATCACTTCAATTCAAATGCTTTGCCTCTTCAAGATCCAATGCTCTGATACCAATTGTTGGAGAATTCCTCTCCTATTCGTAGCTAAAAGTGTAGAAGATCTTCTCATGATCAAGACTTTTACTAATAGCTGAACATTTTAATGAAAAATGATATCAACTGAAAAATGCAAAGATCTTCAAACTTTGTTCACTGAAATTTTCACTTGTACGTTTAAAATGAGCTGTCATCCAGGAAACAGATAAGCTTTTCAATGAATGTTTCAATGAGCTATCATACATTGAGAGTTATGACTCCGATAAGAAGGCTCCTAGAAATCGGTATGCAGCTGGACATAGTCTATGAGAGTGAAGAAAACGAAATGACTCAAACCAAATGAACTACCTACAAGGGGACTTCCATGCTTTCTTCCTCTATTCTTGAGTGTCCCCCCTTGCCTCTTTTATAGCCAAATGTCCAGAAATTCTCATGATGAGTTTGAGAGCTGTTCTTTATAACTCTTCCACTACTTTGAGTAGCTACTCCTCTTCTAGTTGAGCTTTTTTGGATTTGATTATCTTTTGATTGATTCTCTTTCGACCTCCACTACTTGCTGAAGTAAATGCTTCCATTTTTCATTTTGTGTTTTCCTTCCATTTGAAGAAAATCCTTTTTGCAAAAATATATACGACCTTGCTTCTTTTTTTTTTAACAAGCCCTAATTCGTTTCTTAAGGTTTTATAGTGAGTGAAGAGAGATTTAATTTCTTTGATGGCTCTAATCCAAGCCACAAAGGGGTTGACCTTTTGAATGAAATGGTGGGAAAGGATCTCCTTAGACTTCTCAACCACACAGGTGATTTTTAGAAGTAAGGGATCAAGATGAGGCCATCTTGCCCTCACATTTGGGCAATTCTTCTTGAGAGCTATGATTAGGGGGAAGTGGTAAAAAACACATAGGGAGAAATTGAGGGAAGCCTTGACATCCCAAAATTGTTGGAGAAAGGGGATGTTGATGTAACCCTTCTCCAGACGAGCTGCTAGGTGGCTGTCACCTTTTTGCTTATTATTCCAAGAGAGGCCAGTGCTAGTGGAGATGTCCATGAGGTCATGGGTGGACACAAGATGGAGCAAAATGTTGCACTCATGACCACCATTGACACTTCATTTTTTACAATACCTATCAGATATGGTGGTTACCATGTTGAAATCTCCCAACATTATAAGGGGACCAGGAAAGGCACTCAGATCTTCTTAACACGTGGTCCTACTAGAGGGGCTGTTGGAAGCATAGATACTAACTATAGTATAGTCTAAAGGAGAATTAAGGGAAAGACCTACCCATTGGTGGGTAGGGTTGATATGCACATCTTGGACCAAATGGTCAAAGGAGTGGGAGACACCCAGAGTTGTGCCACCCTTGCCATGGGGATGATTAGTAGAATACCAGCTATGGTTACTAGACACATTGTTAAGATATATGGGAATTTTATTTCCACTTATCTTGAGCTCTTGAAGATAAATGAAAGTAGGCCGAACATGCATATCTAAGAGCCATTTGGAGATACATTTGGCCCTCACACGGTCCAAAATCCCTTTAGTATTAGAAGACAAAAATTTGATTTCATCCATGATTAAAAACAATGCATAAAAAAACAACACAAGGTCCAAGATACTCATTTTCTTATATTTTTAGTCAGCTTAGTCAGGGACACAGAGTTTCTAAGTATATCTTCTGGATTTAAAGTTACCATCTTTCCTTTTAGCTCTGGAGGAGTTCTGGTCCAAGGGGTCTTCATTTTCTTCCTAAGAGGACTCAAGATCCACCATGTCTGAACCAGTTTGCTGCAATACTTCCATTTCTTGAAGAACATATTCATTAAGTTCTTCAGAGAATCTGTGTTCATCATAAAATAAGGAGTCACTTTTACCCGAAGAATTATCTGTAGAGACAAGACCTAAGTCCCACTTAACCACGTTTTTTATCAACAAATTTACTCCACCTTATCTCTGTATCAGGGCCATGATCTTTGTTTCTGTTAATTCAAGAGAGATGTCTATCTCCATGATGACAGATGAGTCGCCCTTGCAAGGGGAGTCCTAAGACATAGGAGACTTGTGATCTAGGAAAGCTGAACTTGTAGGAGAGTCATGAGATTTAGGAAAAGGGTTAAACACATCCTCAATAAGAACATCAAAGGTATTCACCCACCTCTTATCTTTTTTTTTTTCACATTCTTCACTTGATTTTTCCTAGTTATTTGCCCTAAATTGGGTTTGGGGGAGGGGGATCATCAGTAACTTTGTTTGTAACATGGGGAGGTTTTTCTTTTAGTAGAGGACAATCCTTAACCCAGTTCCCTTGTTTATAACAATCAAAAAAAGCATTTGGGAGGTTCTTATACTGCACTTTTTGCTTATGAAGACACATGCCATTTGAATCTTTAATTTTCAGTAGGGACTTTTTGGGCTTAGAAACATCCACTTCCACCATAACGTGGGGGTCCCATTTAGGGTTAACCCCCCCCCCCTTCGGAGCTCATTGTTCTAGGACCTTTCTAATTAACGAGACTATCTATCCATGGATAATATTCAACGGGAAGATCCGAAAATTTGACCCAGATGGAGACTTTGCTAGGTCTAGGACCTTGGGGGTCAAACCTAGGAAACCACCTAAAAAAAGTCACAGGAATTGATTTAATCAGCCATTGCCCTTCTATTATGATTTGAAGGGCAGTGTTCAAGTTGTCAAAGAAGAATAGGAATTAACCATTGGGTAGATATTGTATATGGTTAACCAAAAGCCTGCGAGCCTTCTTTGACAGTCATAGACACTACTTTAGCAAAGGTCCTCGATTGTTTAAGGGGAGAGTTCTTACCTCGGGATGCAGATGACGAGCGGACGAGCTTACCAGTGACTTCCACATGATGACGTACAACACGTCCTCCTTTCATATCCTTAGAATGTTGCCCTTCCTCAAAGATCCCAGATGTACAGTGGTTCCAAATTAGAGAATCTACAACATTATCCATGGTGATCCCCCCTTTTGGGGGAAAGTAGAACCTAGTAACCAAAACGGAGCTCAACTATGGGAGAGAACCCATGCCACAAACATGCATGAAGAATGCATGCTGTGGTAGAGAATCGGCATCCAAGCTTATGAACCAATTCTGAAATATCAAATCAATATAATGATGCCAAATCAATAGAAGAATTCAATCGAATATAAACAAGCATCGGATCTTATGGAGAACATGAATAAACTTGAATTTGATGATTATGCAGTGCTTCATCAATGTCTCGATCGAACGTCCTCAAATATTGGTTAAGCTCCGATTAGATGATGTGATAAGCCGTGGCATACAATGTTTGAAAAGGTGACACAAATTTCTTCATCAATGTCTCGATCGAACGTCCTCAAATATTGGTTAAGCTCCGATTAGATGATGTGATAAGCCGTGGCATACAATGTTTGAAAAGGTGACACAAATTTCTTCTTTAGGAGATACCGAGAGCTCTCTTCTTCGCTATAGAACTCGAGAACTACATTTTCAAAAGGATAGGAATAGAAAGCCCATCGGATCAGTGTGGATGTACTTCGATTTGGTTTTGGAATGCTTCAGGTGAAGGCGGCAGATTATGGAGATCAGTTACAAAAGCAATCACGTGGGGAGAGCTGGGAAAGTTTTGAGTACTTCAAATTTTCTTTAGATGTTTTATTCATCGGCTACAGGACAGAGGTGACAAGACATGAAAGGAGGAGGAACCTACAGTGGGAAAGATGGCGACAACTCGCATATGGAAACGGTTCTATGCTGAGATTCTCATCCTTTTCGAGACATAGGCCAAAGAGAGACGGAGGGACACGTGGGAAGGAGGCTACGGTGTATGTGGAAAATTCCTGGGGAGAGGAAAAAAGGAAACAGAAGCAAGTCAGCTTTAACAAGAAGAAAGGCAGCAGCTTCGCTGCTCTCCCTTGCTCTCGATAGCTTCCAGAAAAGGCTACATCATGGATAGGTACATTCTCAAAGTCAGACATAATCGAGGCGAACTATCCTGTCTGCCAATTTTGCCAATTTAGGCGAACAACCTTTGGATGCTTCTCACGGTCTGTGGAACAGGAGGGTGTTAAGGAGTGCTCATAGAGAACCTTCGGGCTCTGTCCTTCTATGCTTTTGAGGTGTACTGAGCAAGAGAAGCCTCCAGGGATTTGGAGGAAACTCCTATGTGATGCAGAAGCATTCGAAGATAGGAAAGCAAAACATCGAGCAGATTCAACTTAAGAAACTTATGGCAGACTCGACTGGAAGCAATTTCTCTCTTTTACCTATGTCGTTGCTATGAATAGTGTTTTCGGGATTCCAAACGTTAGTTGTGATCAGCTAACTCAAAAAGATGAGCCATAAAGCTCACGTTGCATAGCTATTTTAATGCATTAAAATCAGGAAAAAAAATCGGATGTGTGCAGAAGGAGAATACCCTGATCAAATCAATCATCAAAAAGGGAAATTCTGAAAGGGATTGACATCGAAACTAGTGTGCGAACTCATGAAGCTAAAAACTTTATGAAGTTCTTTTTTTTCTGTAGAGGATGTACTATGAATGTTTTGAATTTGACCATCACATAGATAAGTGAATTAGATGCTTGCTTCAGAGTACTTCAAATAATGATGAACTTGATGGAATGAAGAGCTCGTAGGAGCCATGTTTTTCTCCCTGTAATCATTCTCTTACCGTTATATGTCTAATAAATCTGTACACACATGACTTGATATAAAAGTTATTTAGTGCTGATACTGTCTCATATTGAGATTGATGAACTTGTTGAAGCAAGCTCTTGAGCTAATGAGAACTCAAACTCAATGTATGCCTTGAAAAGTGCATCCCACTACAAACATGCTTTAGAAACTCCAGAAAGCAAATAGTGAAATTACTGTTTGTTGACTAAAAAAAGTTCTGCATAATTTTCTGTGTTTACATTTTATGTTACAGTTAATGGGAGAGGTATGGGCTTACTCAGTATGGCATCAGAACTACTTCTACGTTCTTGACCATAAACATCCAAACCTATGATTTGAAACTTCCTTGCATAAACTTTGGTCGAGTTTAATGATAAAGAATATCATGAGATATATAAATACGCACCTTCAAACTCTCATTTATTCAAGCGTGCGTTCACTTTCAATTTTACCATCAACAAGAGGCTTCATTTGTTCCCACTCTTTTATATACTGTTAGCCGAGATGTTGCTACCGTGATCATTGGAGCCATATTTAAAACTTGTCTTCTTTGCATGTAAAGTACGAGTTATTTACTCGCTATAGTCATCCTTAGCAAATAACGATGCATAGAATCTTGAGTGATTATCCTTAGGATGACTCAGACGCTCAAGCTTCCATATGTAATGGATGCTTCGAAATAGACATACCTTAGCTATTGAGAGTTGCCATGTGCTCATAAAGAATATTAAAGTACATGCACACAACATTTCGAGACAATCAAGATTGGAGTCAAGTTTCATAGTGCAAACTTTATTTTCGATGCTTCACACCAACAATTTGCAGAGGAGGGTTTTGAATGGCTTCTAACACATAAGTGTTGCATATCAACATTTACAAAGATCATGTTAAACTCAATAATCTTTATTCAAACTATAGGAGAATAAGATAATTTACTTCCACCGCTCTGACATTACCAAGAAGTGTTAAAAAGGATATCCTCAATGAAGAAGTGAAAGGTAAATCAAACTTGCTAGACATTGAATACCTCGTTTAAACTTTGGTTTTATGTACATGCTAAAAACTTCATTCTACACTAGGTGAGTTATTGGGAATAGGTCAAAGGGAATTTCTGGAAGTGTTCATGCCGTGCAAGCAGAAGTACAAGAGCTAAAAAATGTACTTGAACCAACTAAAACTAATGCACAACCATGTGCGCATAAGAAAATGTTCTTGGAGCGGAATTCTTTAGAAATAACTCCTTCGAGTCATTATACTAGAGATCATTGGGCTCGAGCCATGACTGAGACATTGATGCGATTAGATAAAATCAGTACACCATTCATCGCTCTTATCGATCATGGATCTGAAGTTAACTTAATGTCCAAAGATCTCTACATGAAGGTGAAATGACCAATATATATGCAGCCGGGATGGAGAATCAGGGCTGCAAATTCGATGCCAGATGAGTTGTTTGGTGCATGCCTGCAGGTACTAGTTATAATTGGGGATAGTAGTGATTATCAAAATTTCTTCGTGTAAGATCGTTCTAGCTACTCATTGATTTTAGGGCAGCCATACATTACTACCTTAAGGATGGAAACAAGAGTCTTGGAGGATGGATCATCCTATGCACGAATCCGAAGCAAGGATGGAAAGAGGACAGTCCAGTTTATGAGAACTTGTATAGACCATGTCAAGAATAGAACTGCTCTTCGGATAAGACCTATTCCTGAAGAATTTGAGGATCAAAGTTTTTAAATGAACCTTTCATAAATCGGGACTATGGAAGCTTGGAAAGTGAAAAGATCCCTAATTTAAATATGTTCATATCGAGTTTCATAGATCTTTCTTCAACAAGTTCATTTCAGTTTTGTGTTCTTTTTTTAGTTAAAAAAGTGGGAGAAACAATACATAGCAGATCTTCAAAGAAACTTTTATGGGTGTAGAGTGCTTGACCTCGATGAGGAAATTCTTGAAGTCTTTGATGAAATATCTTTTGTAGACACGTTGTTGGATCTACAAGAGTTGATTCAAGGAAGAGGGAGTGATTATGTGATTCAAACGCACTCTATTTCCATGTACAAGGAAATAGCAAGGTTTGAGCAAGATGAAAAAGAGAAAGAAGCTTTTGTTGAAACAAAACACATAACGGTCGATAAAATGATAAAACCAATTGCAGTTCCGCTTCCTGAAGATAGTAACAAACCTATGGATGGTGCAAAAACCCAATCACCTCTCAGAGATAAAAGAAAAATAGGCCACGAATTCACTAAAGAAACACTCGAGCAAATTCAGTTAGGAAAAGATGGTTTACTCAATGAAAAAGAGAAGAATGTATTTTTCCAGATGATCTTCAAGCATGGAAAGGCTTTCTCTTTTAATGCCCACGAAATTCGATATGTAGATATATTTGTGGTGACACCTATGATAATTTTCACGAAACCACATTTACCTTGGAATCTTCGATCGATTGCGGTACCAAAAGCTCACATTTCAAAGCTAATTGACCTGTTGAATGAAAAGATTAGAATGGGGATTCTTGAGCCATCAAGTGCTCCCTATTCTAACCGTTGGTACCGTATGAAAGAAAAATGGGTCATTGAGATTTATTCAGGATCTATAGCCGGTGAGTAAGGTGACAATTAGAAATATGGGAAGTGGGTCTATCGTAGATTACGTAGAAGCCTTTGTAGGAAGATCTATTTATTCTATGGGGGATTTGCACTCTGGATATGATCAATTCCAGCTAGCTCTCGAGAGTCACAACTTGACGACTATGCAGAGACCACTTGGGCTCGTGCGCATGTGCACTTTGCCACAAGGCGCCACGAAATCGGTGGCACATATGATGAATGGTATGGATAAGGTGCTTAGAGATTTTATTCTGCATTTGACCATGCCATTCATTGACGATATTCCTATTGAAGTTTGCGAGGAAAAAGATAAAGACAAGACTGTTCACAAGGATGGATGTAGAAAATTTGTTAAAAAAACACTTAAAAAATTACGAATCCATTCTTAGTCAGCTGGAAGAGGTTCATTTGACATTGTAAATCAGTATTTGGAGTACAAGAGGTGTTTACCTCAGTTCCTCAACAACATATGTTGGAAGAATCTAAACCAAAACCCATGCAGTTGGATAACATGACGGTAAGATGACTTACACCAACGGAAAGAAAACATCAAAATGACAATGGATTATGCTTTTATCACGGAGATCATGATCATATGGTATTCCAATGTCCTAAGAAGAAAAATCAAGTTGGAATTAGGACTTCTACAATCACCATCGCACATCATAAGGATCATCATTGAAATCAAACAGGGAGTACTAGCCATCATGAGAATCATGGCCTTGATTCTGTACCTCGATATACTACAAACCCTTTCCAGTTTCATCACGGATATCCATCATCATCATGTTCTAGTACCACATACCAAGAGCTCTACAAAGCCCAAGAGCTATGAGGATTCAAGTTCTAGAAGATCTCACAGTCATATAACCGCTCCTCGTGGAACTCATCGCTTGAGGGGGAGGTGATGTCATGGATACAAAGCAAACTTCATACTAGTAAAAAGATGGTTCGGTCCCTATGTGATATGTCAAGCATTTGACAATGGAACATACTTGCTCAGGGAATCGGATGGGAATAACTTAAGGAACTGATCGCTTGGAAGAGAGTTAAGATCCTTAAAAGAAGAGAGAATGAGGATTATGAGACGGTGATAAATGAAGATGAAGAAGAGGAAAGTGGGGAAGAGAAAAATGAAGATATTGGTAAAGAAAATGATTAAAATAAATTATATCATAAGATAATGTACGTGTATATATATATATATATATATATATATATATATATATATATATATATATATATATATATATATATATATATATATATATATATATATATATATATATATATATATATATATATATTGAAGCATGTAAATAAATAATAAGAAATGAATTGGTCTAGATGCAATAGATAAATAAAGTAACAAATAAGATAAATGTATGTGTTTCACTTATTCATGACCTTCTATCAATTTTAAATTTTGTTCCTTGCAGGGTACTAAAGAAGAATTATGATAAGGTTGTTAGTTTCAGGGGAGCACTAGATTGTGCTCTCTGCCTACAGTAAACAAGATTTTAGAAATACACTTCTGATTACAAGATCACCCACGAAGGGAAAATAATACAAGAATACGTGATTGATACAAGATGTCCCACAACCCGGGACTAATAAGTATGAATAACTTGACTATAGATGATACAGGAGATCCCACAACCCGGGATCATAAGTATGAGATAAGATATGTGGATTACAAGAACTCCCTTCTAGGAGATGAACTAGATACAAGAAAGAACTCGACAAGAGCTCGTACTATGAGATTACAAGAGGACACCACAAGATGTCCTCCATACAAGACTTGACAGTACTGGAACAAGGAACAAGACAAGAACAGGAACTAGAACTTGGAGAGTACTTACTTGGCGGTCACGAATCCTTGAGCTCCCAAGACTGCTATTGGAAAGACTGATTATGAATGTGGCCAATCCCTCCTTTGTTGGTGCAGGGCAATCAACAATTGAAGTTTTGGAAGTCAAGGATTGAAGAAAAGACAAACTTATGAAGCATGGAAGAAGTTCATATTCAGAAGATAAAGAATTGTACACAAAGTACATTAATTTAGAGCAAGCTCACTTATATCTTTGTATAGACATAAGCTTGTAAAATTTTCCTATATAATCAAAGGAAAAATGTTGGGGCAAAGTGTGAGAGAATGTAGAGCATGAGAATTGAGTAGAATTAGATGTCATTAGACACTAATGAAGAGGTTAGACAAGCTCTTTCATCCAGATGTAATTTTTTCCAGAAATGAAGAGAAGTTGTGCCCGACGTTTCTGTGCATTCTCCTTCTATGCTTGATCATTTCAAGAATCCTTTTGTAGATGTCTAAGTCCATAGTTAATGAGTATATGGCTAAAGTCTGAGAGCTCAATTAAAAACAGGTTGTGAGAATTATGAGTAGGAACATTCATAAAAGAGTGTTCATAGTTTTCTAAAACAGTCGCATTGTCGATGTTCAATGATTTGATCATTTCTCACTGCACATTAAATTTTTGCATGAGTGAGGACTTAATCTTTAAGTTAGAAGATAAGCTACTTGTGGCTAAAAGCATTTGCTTAAACAGGTTCTAATCTTGGAGAACCATGTCTTAGAAGTTGCAGTTGTCAAAGTCGACTCTACAGAGAGATAGTTTGAGACATAGGTAACGTGTTGAGTTCATTTCTCAAGTTATACTCAATCTTTTGGAGTAATTCAACTTGGACGAGGTGTGAAAACTATAGGCAACACCTTGTGCAAAGTTTCATAAAAAACTTTACCCATTTTCTTAATCAATGAGAAAGATATGTGCAGCAGACTTTCTGTAGAATCATCCTCTTCACAGATTTTCCAAAATCTTTATAATTGATCATTGATCCTATAAATTGGTGAAGGTTTTGACTTCCTCTTGATATAGAGGTGTTCTAAATTGAAGAGTAGGTTGTTCTTTTGGAGTTTAACACACTCCAGCAGTGGTATTAGAGCAGGAAACATCAGAATTGAAAAAAGGAGGATCTCGACTGCTGCAGCTACAAAGAATTCAACATCTGAAGGTTCAAAAGGTGAAAGCTTGAGATCAAATCTTGAGAAGGAGGTCATACAACACCAAGGAGGAAAAAATGAGTATCATTCAAAGTAAAGTTACATCTATTACTCATAAAGTTTGAAGAATTCAATACACAGGAGAAGGAAGGATGGGAGATTCTCTTCAAATAGAGAAGTTGGATAGAGAGAACTATCCAGCATGGTCAATGAGGATGGAAGCTCATCTAATGAGCAAAGATTTGATAGCTTACATTACAGGTGAAGAAGAAAAGCCACAATTAAGAGATCCTAGTGTTCCAACTAGGGAAGAATTAGCAGATTTGAAGAATTGGATGAAAAGAGATGCTCAAGCTAGGAGCATTATCTACATGGCAGTCAATGATTACTTGCTACCTCATATTAGAGGTCTTGAAAGTGCAAGTGATATATGCAATGCTTTGGAGGAGCATTTCCAAATTACCACAAAGTCTAGGAAGGCATCCTTGTGGGCAGAATTTACCACTTTCAAGAAAAAGGCCTCTCAATCCATCTCAAATTATGTAACAAGGATGAAAGACATTGCAGATGCATTAGGAGCTGTTGATGAAGACATTGAGGAGGATAAATTGGTAAGGCAAATCCTTACAGGTTTGAGAGGTGATGACAAATGGAAGCCATTCATTTTGTCTACAGAACTATCACTTGATCATTTCACTCCTGATTTAATTCAGTTGCTAGGTCACATGCTAACCTTTGAGCAGGATGTCAAAGGAGAAGGTGACAAGAGTACAGGTCATGCAATGTACTCGAAGGATAAGAAGAAAAATAGCAAAGGGAAACAACAAGCAAATGAAGATGAAGGCACAACTAGTCAAGCCAACTTCCTAAGAGGAAGAGGAGGTGGCAAAGGTAGAGGAAGAGGCAGGAGTAACAAAGATGGAGTCAAAGCTTGCTAGATTTGTGCTAAGACAAATCACTTAGCTAATGATTGTTGGCATAATACTCAGAATAATGGTGGATATAATCAGAACTTTAATTCAAGAGGAAGAGGTGGCAGAAATCAAAGAGGTAATTTTAGAGGAAGAGGTAGTAGAGGTTAGTTTGGAAGAAATGCGGGTAGAGGATTCCAAAGTCAACAATATAACAATACCTACTACAATTATGCTTCAGATCAGAAGGAGGATTCAACATTAATAATGAACACAACTTATGAAAGGCAAAGTGAAGACCAAAGAGTCTTCTACATTGACTCAGGGTGTAGTAATCACCTAAGTGGCAACATAGCATTAATGACTGATTTGGAGAATAAGGTATCTAATCATGTTTTTCAAACAGGTGACAATACAAAGCACAATGTGAAGTCAATTGGAGCAGTGAAGGCCAAGGATGGTAGCACCTTATTGAGTAAGGTCTTGTATGTTCTTACAATTCCTAAGAATCTGATAAGTGTAGGACAAATTGTTGAAAAAGGTTATGAAGTTAGGCTCACTAATGAAGGAGTGTTTCTGGAAGACCCTAGCAATGGGTATAAACAAATTGTTTCAGGGAAGAAAGAAGGAAGATTGTTCACATTGAAGATCCAAGGTAATGTTGGTCATGCATTATTCACCTATGGAGGACATATGATCTCTGAGCTAGATCTTTGGCACAAGAGGCTTGGACACTTCAATGAAAGAGGTATCAAAGATATGATAAACAATGGTTGAGTGCTTGGATTGCCTAATGTTGTAGGTCAACATATGACATATAGATGTGAGGCATGTCAATTAGGTAAGGCTCATAAGCAATCTTATTCCAAGCATGGTTTATGTATTCAGAGAAGCTTGAGTTGGTACACACAGATGTGTGGAGACCATCAAAGGATTTCAGTATCAATGGTTCAAGGTATTATGTGATTTATGTTGATGATGCTACCAGATGGATCACTATTTATGTGATCAAAGATAAGTCAGAGGTATTCAATACATTTAAACATTATCATGTGTATGCAGAAAGAATTACAGGTTATAAATTGAAGAGACTAAGGTCAGATGGAGGGGGAGAGTATTTCTCTAATGAGTTAAGTGATTACTTGTGGAATGCAGGTATAAAAAGGGAGGTTACTTGCAGGTACTCTCCTCAACAAAATGGTGCAGTAGAAAGGAGAAATAGAACTCTTGTTGAGCTTGCAAGATCCATGATGAAGGAGAAAAATTGCCCTAATTATTTGTGGGCTGAGGCTGTAAATATAGCTACTTATTTGGTCAATAGGTTACCATGTAAAGCTTTGCAGGGTATGACACCATATGAGGCATGGTGGGGTAAGAGACCTACTCTAGATCATTGCAAAGTATTTGGACGTTTTGCATATGCATATGTGCCATCACAATTAAGGTACAAATTGGAACCTAAAGCTGAAAAGTATGTGTTCATTCGTTATGATGATAAGCAGATGGAATATAGGTTGTGGAGTTCATCCACAAAACAATTTCTTGTATCAAAAGATGTTACATTTGATGAGCAAGGTACTTGGTATGCAGGTACAATCAATATTAATACAGGTGATGAAGAAGTTGTGAGTTAAAGGAAAGGTAAATCAAAGGTTCAGATATTTGATGAAGAGGAGAATAATGAAGTGCAGGTTGAAGTTGAGGAAATGCCAAGATTTGATCCTGAGTGTGATGAACCAGAAACCTCAAGGAGTGCAGAACTTAGAAGGTCATCAAGACACAAGTGGCAACCTACAAGGTATAGCTATGACACTTCTTTCTCGGCTATCAAAGATTATGCTTACATGATAAAGGCAGATGAAGACCCTTCTACATATGAAGAGGCAAAAGGTAAGGAAAATTGGGAGAAAGCTATGCAGGAAGAATATGATGCATTGATGGAGAATCAGACTTGGGAATTAGTTCCTAAACCAAATAGCCAGAAGATAAATGGATGCAAGTGGGTTTACAAGACAAAGAGGTTTGCAGATGGAAGTGTATCTAGGTATAAAGCTAGACTTGTTGTGAAAGGGTTTGCTCAAACATATGGTATTGATTATGATGAGACTTATAGTCCTGTGGCAAAGATGACAACCATCAGGACACTCATAGCTATTGCTGCATGTAAAGGTTGGAAATTATGTCAATTAGATGTGAAGAATGCTTTTTTGAATGGTTACATTTCAAATGATGTTTTCATGGAGCAACCTCAAGGATTCAGAGATGGAAGGTATCCAAATCATGTGTGTAAGCTCAAGAGAGCTTTGTATGGCTTGAAGCAGGCCCCAAGGGCATGGAACTATAGACTTGTAAAGTTCTTGAAAGAACTTGGATTTCAAGTATCAAAAGCAGATAGTAGCTTGCTTGTTAAAGCAAGTGATGATGGGTTCATATACATGTGCATATATGTTGATGATATAATTCTTACAGGTACAGATGAGAAAAGCATTCAAAGCCTCAAGAAGCAAATGGAGAAAGAGTTCAAAATCAGTGATTTGGGAGACTTGTCCTACTTCTTGGGCATGGAAATCTTATACACTCAACATGGAGTGTATGACTCAAGAAAGGTATTTGAGAAACTTGTTAATCAAGTTTAAAATGAATGATTGCAGGGTAGCATAGACTCCAATGTAGGTGAATCACAAATTAAGCAAATATGGTGGAGAAGAGTTCAAGGATATGAAATTATATCTGAGTTTGGTTGGTAGTCTTATCTATACTACATTAACTAGACCCGACTTGTCATATGCAGTTGGAGTTTTGTCTCAATTTATGCATTGCCCTAGGAAAGAACATTGGATTGCAGGTCAAAGAGTATTGAGTTACATTAAGGGTAAACTCAAAGAAGGTTTGTATTATGGTTCTACATCAGATACAAACATCAAGATATATAGTGATGCAGATTGGGCAGGTAATCAAGATGATAAAAGGTCAACTTATGGATACATGTGTTATGTGGGATATAAGTTAATCTCTTGGTGTTCAAAGAAGCAACACATAGTTGCTTTGTCATCTACAGAAGCTGAGTATAAAGGCATGGTTGAAGCTGCAAAGGAAGTGATATGGCTTAAGACTCTGATGAAGAGTTTTTATATCATTCAGAGTACTCCTACTATTCATGGAGATAACATGAGTTCATTATATCTTGCTGCTAATCCTGTTTTTCATGCCAGGATTAAACATATTGAGATTCAGTATCACTTTCTAAGAGAGAAGGTGATGGATAAAGAAATTGAAGTCATACATACTTCAACAAAAGATCAGATAGCTGATATGCTAACAAAAAGCTTGGATGGACCAAAGCTACAAAGATTCAAAAACATGGCAGGCATAAAGAAGATACAGAAAACCTCAATTGATGATTGAGGGGGAGCTCTTGGTGCAGGGCAATCAACAATTGAAGTTTTGGAAGTCAAGGACTGAAGAAAAGACAAACTTATGAAGCATGGAAGAAGTTCATATTCAGAAGCTAAAGAATTGTACACATATGTACATTAATTTAGAGCTAGCTCACTTATATCTTTGTATAGACATAAGCTTGTAAATTTTTCCTATATATACAAAGGAAAAATGTCGGGGAAAAGTGTGAGAGAATGTAGAGCATGAGAATTGAGTAGAATTAGATGTCATTAGACACTCATGAAGAGGTTAGAATAGCTCTTTCATCCAGATGTAATTTTTTCCAAAAATGAAGAGAAGTTGCACCCGATGTTTCTATGCATTCTCCTTTTGTGCTTGATCATTTCAAGAATCCTTTTGTAGATGTCTAAGTCCATAGTTAATGAGTATATGGCTAAAGTTTGAGAGCCTAATTAAAAACACGCTGTGAGAATTATGAGTAGGAACATTCATATGTAAAAGAGTGTTCACAATTTTTTGAAACAGGCGCATTCTCGATGATCAATGATTTGATCATTTCTCACTGCAGAGTTGAAACTTTTGCATCAGTGAGGACTTAATCTTTAAGTTAGAAGGTAAGCTACTTGTGGCTAAAAGCATTTGCTTAAACGGGTTCTAGTCTTGGAGAACCATGTCTTAGAAGTTGCAGGTGTCAAAGTCGACTCTACAGAGAGACAGTTTGAGACATAGGTAATTTGTTGAGTTCATTTCTCAAGTTATACTGAATCTTTTGGAGTAGTTCAACTTGGAGGAGGTGTGCAAACTATAGGCAACATCTTGTGCAAAGTTTCATAAAAAACGTTACACATTTGCTTAGTCAATGAGAAAGATATGTGCTGCACACTTTCTGTAGAATCATCCTCTTCACAGATTTTCCAAAATCCTATAAATTGGTGAAGGTTTTGACTTACTCTTGATATAGAGGTGTTCTAAATTGAAGAGTAGGTTGTTCTTTTGGATTTTAACACACTCCGTCATCCTTATATAGGTTTTCAAGGGCGGTTCATGAAAGGCAGTTACGAATTGATGATGTCATCAATGATATCATCAATTCAAAACATGAGCTCTGGATATCCGAATCAGGCAAGTAGACAGTCGATCTTTTTGTCACGTTTCGGATGCAATGGAAGCATTGGTTTCTCCTAATTCTGAACCAATCATGAGATACAAGGTTCACATGGAATCTAAGGTTCATGATGGTTTGGTTTCCTTTGTCCATGACATCACCTCCCCCTCAAGCGACGGGTTCCACGAAGAGGGGTCATGTTATCTGGTCTGGGCTTCGTTGGATTTCTCTTATGGAATTCTTGAACCTTGATTGGTCCTCTCTGAAGGTTTTCTAAAGGTTCCCAAGTACGATCACTGATGTCATACCCTTTCTAATGAATAAGGTATTCCAATCTTCCTTAGGATATTCTGGAATCTAGGACATGCTCGACTTCAAATTCTTCATGATCATCAATCTCAATAGGTGGTGAAGGACTAGGTCTCTCCCCCTTCAATGGTGAAAGCTAATATGGTTCCAACATGGATACATGGAAAATTGGATGTATTCTCATAGTACTTGGTAGCTGGATCTTGAAGGTGACTAGATTAATCTTTGCCAAGATGGTAAATGGACCAAATCTTTGATGATCTAACTTTGCACAAGGTCTTGAGGTTTGCAAATTGTTTCTGAGTAACCATACTTTATCCCCAATTTGATACGATGGATTCTGGACACGATCTTGATCTGCATAGTACTTATATTGTTCTTGAGTTTTATGGATCTCTTCCTTGAGTTCTTTGTGAGTCTCCATTAGGTACTGGGCCTTGTCTCTAGCAGCGGGGTTCTTGACATGATTTGAGAGTTGTATATCCATCCTTGGATGTTTTCCATAATTTGCAAAGAAGGGAGTCTGCTTGGTAGATGCACGAACATTATTGTTATAAGCAAACTCTACAAAGGGTAAAAGCTCAAACCAATCATTTTGATGATAGTTGCTAGTGCAATGGAGATATTGCTCCAGGACTTGATTCACGCGCTCTGTTTGTCCATCAATCTGTGGATGATTTGTTGTAGATAGTTTGACTTGAACACCAAGGAGCTTGCAAAGAATGTTCCATAAGCTGGATATGAACTGTGGGCCTCGATAACTAACAATGTCATCAGGAAATCCATGAAGCCTAAATATATACATGAGAAGAAGTCTAGCAGTGGCTGCACCTGTGATTGCCTTGGTAGTTGGAATGAAGTCTACCATCTTTGTAAATCTATCCACAATAACAAGAATGTCATCATAGTTGTCTGACTTTGGTAGATGTGTGATGAAATCCATAGACAATGAAGCCCATGGCCTTTCTAGAATAGTTAGAGGTTGCAAGAGGCCATGAGGTTTATGTCGGGGTACCTTAGATCTATTGCAAGTATCACAGGTTCGAATGTATTCTTTGACTTCCTTCCACATGTGAGGCCACCAAAAGTCCTTTGATATGAGTTCTATTGTTTTATTCACTCCAAAATGTCATGCTGCAAGGTTATCATGGCGTTGTTGAAGTGCTTGGATCCTAGGCTTTCCTGGGGGGACATACAATAGGTTCTTATAGAGTAGTAACCCATCCTTTTCTTGAAATTCCTTTTCTTAGAATTTTCCTTCTTGAGCTTTCTGCTTAACGTTACAAAACAATTCATTTTGTGGTAGATTCTCACGGATCAACTGATTCAAGGCTGAATATGATGGCTTGAAGAGATAGCTACTAACTGGAGATGCTCAGGCTTGAGTAATACACTCTCTTGTTGATCAAAGGCCTCTTCATCCTTCTTTGGTGCAAGGAAAGATCTTCTAGATAGGGCATCTGACTGACATTATTGACGTCTTGGATGATATGTGATGACAAAGTCAAATCTTGATAAAAAGTTACTCCATTGAGATTTCCTTCTATTGAGAATCCGGGTGGTCATAAAATACTCTAGGTTCTTGTGATCTGAATACACAGTGATTTTATGAGCTGCTCCTTCTAGATGGTGACGCCATGTATCAAATGCGGCTAGTATGGCAAGAAGTTCTTTATCATGAATTTCATAATTAATTTCTGGAGGGGAAAACTTCCTTGAATGATATGCCTGGATGTAGGCATTCGTCATCTCCATATTGGGAAAGAATGGCCCCTACAGAAAAGTATGATGCATCTATCTCAAGGAAGAAGGGCTTATTGGAATCGGGATGAACTAGAATTGGAGTGGTAGTAGATGTTGATCTCAAGGCCTGAAAGGCCTTTTCTGCTTCTTCGGTCGATGACAATTTGGAGTTCCTTGTAAGCTTGGTAAGAGGTGTCACTATCTTGGAGTAATTTCTGATGTATATCGTGTAGAAATTGGCAAACCCCAAAAAACATTGTACATCTCGAACAGATGAAGGTGGTTGCCAATCAAGGTTTGTCTCAATCTTCTTAGGATCCATAAAAGTTCCTTTATCTGATACAATGAACCCTAAAAATTCCACTTCTGTCTTATGGAAAGAGAACTTCTCCAATTTCGCATATAATCCTTTTTCTCTCAGTTTCCCTAGAACTATCTTTACATGACATTCATGATCCTCTAGATTTTTGGAAAATATCAAGATATCATCAAGGTATATTACAAGAAAATCATCTAAATATTCTCGAAAGATGTCATTCATCATATGTTGGAAGACAGTTGGAGCATTTGTGAGACCAAATAGCATAACTACATATTCAAAATGGCCATACCTTGTTCAAAATGTTGTCTTCCATTCGTCTCCTTCTCTGATCCTGACAAGGTTGTAAGCTCCTTGAAGGTCAATATTCGTGAAGAATTTTGCTTTTCCAAGGCGTTCCAAGAGCTCAGATATGAGTGGTAGAGGGTATCTGTTCTTTATAGTGACTTTATTCAATCCACGATAGTCTACACACATCCGGAGAGTCCCATCCTTCTTCTTTACAAATAAAACAAGAGCTCCTGCTGGAGACTTTGAGTGTTTGATAAACCCCTTTGCTAGATTCTCATCAATGTTCTTGCGTAGTTCTGTAAGTTCCTCTAAGGATAGTCTGTAGATTGGTCCAAAAGGCGGTTGTGCTCCCTCTTGAAGTTCTATGGCACAATCATAGGGTCTATGCTCTAGAAGGATGTCTGCATTCTTCTTTTCAGAAACCTCTTCAAAGCCTTTGTACTAATTGGGTAGCTGCATTAACTCATCTTTCTTGGATTCTTGAGCTGGTATGGCATAGATCATATATGTTGGTTCCTTCCTTACTGCATGTATGAAGGCTCTGGCTCCGACATATTTTGGGTTCTTCTGGATATCTCGAGGGGTGATTTTATTATTCTTCCAATTAATTTTTGGATTATGTTTCTTTAACCACGGCATTCCGATAATAACCATATTTACTGGACTCGATATTACATCGAAACATATGTGTGAATCATGATCACCAAGGTGTACCCTTAGTGGTATGGTTTCCATGGTTATATTCCCTGATGCTAGAGGTCGTCCATCTACTACTTCAGCTACTATTTGTCTGTTCTTTCGAAGTAGTGGAATTCCATGTTTCTTAACGAGGTCCGCATCAATGAAACATGGAACAAGGTTCCAATAAAACTGACCTTGGATGCATCATCAGGGTATCTATCAGGCTACATACGGATGTACAAATTGACCTGTTTCAAGAATCCTCGGAACTTTTTGCGATCACCATCGAACTTTTTTGGCATGCAGATCTTGGGTTCCTTCATAAATGATGTACTAGGCCGTTGATTCACTTGAATACTCTCTTGATTTACTTGAAGATTCCCCATTCATTCCTGTAATTCTTGGAGGAGTGCACCTACATGCATTGGATGTTCCATCTCCACTTGTGTCTGTCAATGACTTAGGTCTTCAACTTGTTGTTGGAGACTCTGAAGTGATGCTACAATCTGTTCATAAGCATTCTCCATGATGCCTGGTCTTAAATAGAAGATAGTCTTGCCAAAATGTCAGGGGAGCACTAGATTGTGCTCTCTCACTACAATAGACAAGATTTCGGAAATACTCTTCTGATTACAAGATCACCCACGAAGGGAAAATAATACAAGAATACTTGACTCATACAAGATGTCCCACAACCCGGGAATGATAGGTATGAATAACTTGACTAGAGATGATAAAGGAGATCCCACAACCCGAGATCGTAAGTATGAGACAAGATATCTGGATTACAAGAAATCCCTTCTAAAAGATGAACTAGATACAAGAAAGAACTCAACAAGATCTCGTACTATGAGATTACAAGATGACATGACAAGATGTCCTGGATACAAGAATAGATAAGACTGGAACAAGGAACAAGACAAGAACAGGAACAGGAACTTGGAGAGTACTTACTTGGTGGTCACAACTCCTTGAGCTTCCAAGACTGCTATTGGCAAGACTGATTATGAATGTGGCCAACCCCTCCTTATATAGGTTTTCAAGGGCGGTTCATGAAAGGCGGTTACAAATTCATGATGTCATCGATGATGTCATCAATTCAAAACATGAGCTCTAGATATCCGAATCAGGCAAGTAGATAGTCGATCTTAGGGTTTTGGCACGTTTCGGATGCATTGATTTCTCCTAACTCTGAACCAATCATGAGATACAGGGTTCACATGGAATCTAAGGTTCAGGATGGTTTCCTTTGTCCATGACAATTACTAGGAAGTCCTTTAGGCTTGATTGGATTGTTTGACTATCTTAGGTTCTAGAATGGACAGTGAAGATTCCATGATACATCCATACGAGAGGGTAGCATTCCCGATAGATCTAGAGAGACATCAAGGAGTGTACATGAAGGAAGAACCTTAGATAATTCTTTTATATCAACTTACTTGCTCCGTACACCCGAAAATGATGAAAGAGTTCCTGTTGAGGAGTTTGTTAAAGATCCCATTACTAGTGAGACTTTGATCTCATCATCAAACAAAGGGAGTGTGCTTGGGTATCAAGTGGCACGGCTATATGGAGAAAATGACACTTCAGTGGACTGTGAACCATACTACATGATAGTGGACTCAAGAGAACTCTTTGTTTTTAGTCGCGACTTAGCAGAATATGCAGAAATTTTACAACAATTTGCTTTGTTCCATAGGTAACGTGAAGGGGGGGAGCCGTCTTAGAGATAAATTAAAAAGCTATATTAAAACTATGTGTAAATACCGTTTCCTTTGAAAATCAAGTTAGGTTTTCTTTATGAAGAATAAAACCAAGAAAGATCTTCGAAAGTCAGCAAGGAGTCAATTACCAATGTACATAAATAAAACCAAAGAATATTTTCCTTCCGACTGACTATTTGTATATAAACTCTTGTGAAATAAACTTTTGTTTTATGCAGGATGACCAAGTTAGAGATGTTTAAAGAAAGGGTGATTGAAGAGGACAAGCTCAAGTGGCTCTTGATTTTATACTGGTGAGATGTTATCATTTCAGTTTCCTTTTTTCCTCTTGTATATATGTGTATGTATGTATATATGTCCATATGAAAAGTCTACATGGGTTGGACATATGATACGTAAAAGAATGCATAAATAACAAAATAAGTAGACCAAAGATCTCATACGACTAATAAGATTACATGTGATGTATAAGGACTAGCGTTATATGAGTAAGATTAGAAGACAAACTAGAACTTTCGAGAACAAGGCCTAGGAAAGTGAAAAGAAGACCTAAACTAAGTATGTGTATATACTAGTGTTTATGAGTACTTGATGAGTGAGACACTTCAACTTTTGCTCTTGATCTCTCATCTGACCTGACCTTCAGACAGATTATGTCTTGAGAAAAGAATTCTTATACCACCCAGCTATCTATGTGTATGTGTATGTGTTGTTGGGCGCTGCGATGAGCTAGTAGGTGGATGGGACTACCTTGGTTGGGTGATCAAGGCCAAGAGCTAATGTTAGTTCTGTCGTATGGCCTCACCTACATGTTGTTATGTGCTCATACGAGTCGATAGGCAGGTGGAGTCATTCTGACAGGGTGGTCAGAGCCACGAGCTGATGTTGATTTCATATGAGGCTGACATTGTGTAGTGTAGTATGTCGGGTCGGTAGATGGGTGGTCTAAACCTGGCTGGGTGGTCAGGTCTACGAGTCGCATCCGATTTTGGCATAGGCCGATATGTGTGGATAAATAAATAAAAGTAAAAACAAAAATATAAAGGCTGAGCTGGGACAAAGAATTAACATAAAGAAAAATAGAATAAAAATAAGAGAAAAATAAGAAAAGGTCTGATGGGGGTTTAGATGATGGGACATCAATAGGGAAGCTAGATGGGAGTTTCATAAATCGAGTTAGTGAGGATTGGTATATGCAAATGCTTCGGATAGGCTACTCGATCTGATCGAGTCAAGTTAATGAGAGAGCTAAGAAGTTTTCGGTTCACTCATGAGATTTCTAGTTTGAGTGCATTAGTGTATTCTGATATGTTGTCTAAGATGCTTATGTCTACTTTTTTCTCTTAATTTATGTCAAGTTTAATGTATTTTTGTTTTTTATGTATACAATTTAATTTTCTTTGAGTTGTGTTTATTTGCCATCTACGTTCTTGACCATAAACATCCAAAGCTATGATTTGAAGCTTCCTTGCATAAACTTGGGTGGAGTTTAATGATAAACATCCAAACCTATGATTTGAAACCTCCTTGCATAAACTTTGGTCACGTTTAATGATAAAGAATGTCATGAAATATATAAATACGCACCTTCAAACTCTCATTTACTCAAGCGTGTGTTCACTTTCGATTTTACCATCAACAAGAGGCTTCACTTATTCCCACTCTTTAATATACTGTTAGCCGAGATGTTGCTAACGTGATCATTAGAGCCATATTTAAAACTTGTGTTCTTTGCATGTAAAGTACGAGTTATTTACTCGATATACTCATCCTTAACAAATAACGATGCATAGATTATCCTTAGGATGACTCAGAGGCTCAACCTTCCATATGTAATGGATGCTTCGAAATAGACATAGCTAAGCTATTGAGAGTTGCCATGTGCTCATAAGTCAAGTTTCATAGTGCAAACTTTATTTTCGGTGCTTCACACCAACAATTTGCAAACGAAGGTTTTGAATGGCTTCTAACATGTAAGTGTTGCATATCAACATTTACAAAGATCATGTTAAACTCTAGAAGCTTTATTCAAACTATAGGAGAATAAAATAATTTACTTCCACCGCTCTGAGATTACCAAGAAATGTTAAAAAGGGTGTTCTCAATGAAGAAGTGAAAGGTAAATCAAACTTGCTAGACTTTGAATACCTCATTTAAACGTTGGTTTTATGTACATGCGAAAAACTTCATTCTTTCATGTTTTTGAAGACTATCTAAAAATCTCAAAAGTCTAACTCTTCATCTTACTTCTTGCCTCCTTTGACAAACCCCTCGACAATGCTAGGGTTATAGGAGTGCAAGCACACCATTGCCTCATCATACCTTCAGGTAAATTATGATTTAGACAAGCCTTCATATACTAGTCACCTAAATATGTATATGTATGTGTTATCAGTGCACTATGATATGCTAATAGGTGGGTGGATCTACCCTGGTCAAGTGACTTGGGCCATAAATCGATGCTAGATTTTTCATATGGAATGACCTGTATTTTATCATGTGCTTATATGGGTCGATATGTAGCTAGCATCACTATGGCTAGCTGGTTAGAGCCATAAGCTGAGGTCGATTTTGTATTGGGCTAGCATTGTGCATTGTGCACTATGTCGAGTTGAAAAACAAGTGGGCTAAACCTGATCGAGTGGTTGGGTCCATGGATCACACTCGATTTTGACCTCGTTTGATTTTTGTAAATAAAAGAATAAATAAATAAAATATAAAAGAAAAAAGAATCAGTTGTCATCAAGTGCAAAGAAAAATAAAATAAAGTAAAAATAAAAGAAAAAAAGATATGCTTAGAGTCTGGATGATAAGAGATCAATAGGAAAAACAAATTATAGTTCCAAAAACCACGTTAATAGGAAATAAACGTGGAATACATTAGTAGGGAATATCTGAATGAACTTGGAGAAGCTTGTATGAGGTAGAAAAGTGAGATGCAAAAAGACAAAGTTTGGTCCAAGCAACCGACACATGACTAGCCCTTGAGCTTATGGAGACTCAAATAGACCTTATAGGCATGCAATAAGTGAAATAAAATGCAATTTGTACTTTGGAGCATTAAGGAGAAAGAGTTGATACAAGATAGATAGGTTTGCCCATTCACTAGCTCAAAAAACTTAGTATCTTTGAATGAGACAATCAACTGAAATGATCATAGCAGCCAATATGATTACAATTGGAAACCACTCTTTTGGATAAATGATACACACAAGATTAGGTGTATAGAATGCACACCACCGCCAAATTGTGGAGTTTTAACTCTCTTTTTCTCCTTTTATATGCGTAAAGTTTTAGGATTTTACAGTGGTAAATGATCCATAAAAAATATTTTTAAAAAATACAATAAATAAGCATAGGTAAAACAATGCTTTAATCGATATTCTAGCATAATCAAAACCATAGCTTTTTTATGTAGATCAAATCCACCTCAATCATATGTAAGATTCATGTTCCAATAACTCCCCCTCATGCTAAAGTATGCTTCAGTCTTCATTCTCTAATAGGTTGAATATCGGCCATTGATATAAATTTGCAAAGCTTTATTCCATCAAGTGCCTTCATCATCATATATCCTACTAGCTTTTGAAGTTGTAATAAAACTCTATGTGTTTTGTTCTTGCATGGAAAATACGGTTTGTTGTTAGATGCATGGAAGTTGCATTATCTCAAAATATGTGAGGTTTGCAACTCACAAATCCCAAATTTGTATACAATGCTTCTAACAATATTGCCTCTTGAGTTGCTATGGTCAAACCTTTGTACTCTACTTCAATTGAGGAGAAAGCAATTATAGGTTGCTTCATGGAACTCCATGATACTAGTTTTGAACATGAAAATGCTAAGAAACAAGAGGTACTTCTTCTATCATTCTTATCTCCCAATTTGCATCTGAATAGATTTTGATATCCAAATTTGAAGAGTAAGGATAGAATATACCTTCATTGATTTTACCTTTGAGATACTTAAGGACTCTCTTAACTGCATCCATGTGTGGTCTTCTTGAAGAGTGCATGAATTGGCTTAGCACTCCTACACTATATGAGATGTTTGCCCTCATATGAGTAGCATATATCAAGCTACATACCAATCTTTGATACTCTTTAATGTCTTCAAATTTCTCACCTTCATAAACACTAAGTTTATGATTCATCTCAAAAGGCGTACCTATAGGTTTAGTGTTCTCCAATTTTAACTTAAGAAATAGCTCTTGATTGACATGCATACCTAGGAAGAATGTGAGCTCACTTAAATCACTAATTTAGAACCCCTCCTACATGTGCCTCTTGATCATTTATATGCCATTCAGATCAACACCTATCACAATTATGTCATCTATGTATATGCATAGATAGATAATCTCATCAAGGTCCCTTTTGATGAATAGAAAAGGATCTCATTTGCTAGGTCTAAACCCGTGATCTTGAAATTATGTAACCAACCTGTAATTCCAAGCTCTAGGAGCTTGTTTCAATCCATACAATGCTTTCTTTAGTTTGCAACTAAAATATGCATGATTAGGGTTTTCAAAAGCTAAAGTTAATGACATGTATACCTCTTCACTTATCCAACCATTTAGAAATGCATTTTTAACATCAAGTTGGAGAAGCCTCTAATTTCGTGCAGTAGCTACACTTATCAATGTTCTTATTGTAGTCATCTTTACAACTGGTGAGAATCTTTCCTCATAGTTTATACCATGATTCTGTGAGCATCCTTTGGCAACTAATCTTGCCTTGTACCTGCAAATTGATACATCCGAGTTTCTTCTAAATTTATATACTGATCTGCAACCAATTACCTTTTGATTTGGTGACATTGGAACCAAATCCCAAGTGTCCATCTCCTTCAACACATCTATTTCTCCTTTCATGGCCTTTTCCAGATTAGGGTTTCCCTTTGCATCCTCATAGGTTGAGGGAGCCTTCAAATTGATTCTTTTTCCAAGTAGATTGAATGCTTTGTAATAAGCATGGAATCATATCCATACCTTTCTATTTGTTTCTTCTCCCTTGTTAACCTTCTAGGAGCTTGCTTAGAGCATTCTCCACACTCCTGCATCTTTGCTTTTCCTCTTGAATTCCATAGTTTTTAATCCTTTTCCCTTCCATCTTCATCATCATCTGTATCACTTCTTGGATCGCATCATGCTTGCTTCCTAACTCATGAGAATCAGAATCAAGATCATATGGTAGAGTTACCTTTTGTTTGTTTTTATCATACCAAGACATGTGTTCTTCAAATAGAACTTCTCTACTTTTAGTGAATTGCTTCGCTGAAGGATTATGGATCCTTTAACCCATATGAATTGATTCATACTCAATAAACACTACTTTTATTGCCCTTTCATCTATCTTATCTCTTGTTTCTAATGGTACGTGAACATAAGCTAAACAACCAAACACCTTGAGATTTCCAAGACTAGGTTTTCTTCCATGCCATGCTTCATAAGGAGTCATACCTTGAAGTGATTTGGATGGTATTCTATTGAAAAGGTACACAATGTGGCAAGCTCTTCTCTTTAAGCATTGTTATGGCTGATCCAACCAATGTCTTGTTTCTTCTCTCTAGAATTCCATTAAGTTGAGGAGCGTACATAGTAGTCACTTCCCTTTTGATACCATTATCTTTCAAGAACTCATCAAAATATTTGGAGAAGTATTCTCCCCCTGTATCAAATATGATCTTGTTTAGTGATCTATGTGTATGATTCTCCACATGTGCAAGATACTTTTTGAAGCAATCAAACACTTCATTCTTACTCTTGATAAAGTATAGAATATTCCATTTACTATGATCATAAATAGATGAGACATAATACCTTGATCCTCCCAATGAAAGTTCTTGACTTGGTCCCCATACATTTGTATGTAACTAAGTCCAATAAAGTTTTTGTAGATGTAGCCTTTGTGGTTGAATGGTTTCCTTTGTGCCTTCCCAATCTTACATGCATCACATCTATTGATCACGTGTTGCTTTGATATGTTTGGTAGTCCTAGAACACTTTGATCCTTGCATATACCCTTCAAGGAGCTTTCATTCACATGATCACGTCTCTTATGGCACACTTCAAACTAATGAGGGTTTCAGACCCAACAGAGAATAGAGCTATGCTCTTGGTTTCTCCTACTTCAAAAGTAAAGAGCCTACCATGCTTCTCACCTCTAGCTATCTTCTTAAAGCCTTGACATGGATCTTCCACAAAAGCTCCAAGTTCGATGAACCTAACTAGGAAGCCTTTTTTAGCTGTTTGGCCTATATTTATTAGTTTTTTAGTGATAGTGGATGCATAGAGAACCTTACTCAGAATGTTTGCCCTGCAATTGGAAGCTTTGACATTACAAATCTTCTCCTCATTGTTCTTTTTGTCATCCCCTATTTGAACTTTATGTCTTTGCTTTCTATTTTCCAAATAAGATAGAAGAGCAATGTTGCGTTCAACATGATTTGAAGATCCTGAATCTTTGTAGAACAAATGATCATGTTCTTTACCTTCTTTATGGCTTTGATTCATTAGACACAATGAGTCTTGATGTTCTTGTTCTTCAAAATAGTTATTCTAGTCCCTTCTATTATGGCCTCTATTGTTAATGTTGGAGTTGTGTCTACCTTTGCCTCTATCATTGCCATAACTGCCTCTTCTACTTCCTTTTTTGGACTTTCCATTGAACTAACAATTCTAAGTGGTGTGGTTGGTCCTATGATAGATGGCACAAGGTTAAACATTCTAACCTTTGGCTTTGCCCTACTTTTTTCCTTTATTCTTCCTTTTCCACTTTCTCTTGCTTGCGAAGTTGGCTTGGGAAGTCTCCTCTTCATCTTCTTCCTTCTTCTTGCCGTTCAACTTCTTGTCCTTCTCATGTACATATAAAACACTACTTGAATTACCATGATCAAAGTTACCTTCTTTATGCTACTGTTGGGCTCTTCATTGAGGAGTTTTCTAAGAAAGATATTGAATTCTAGAGTTTGCACATACATGATGAGATCATAAGCCATGGTGAAGGATTGCCATTGCTTATCACTTCAAATCCCATTGATAATTTTCCTCATGATAGCCTTATCTTCAATTAACTCTCTAATGGATGCTAATTGATTTGCAATCGCATCGACCTTGGTAACAAACTCTATGATGGTTTGATTAGGTGTCTTCTTCATTTGGTTGAACTCGGTCCAAAGATGATTCTATCTTGCTTTTATACTAGTAGAGAAGAACGTCTCAAGGGCATCCCAAGTCTCTTGAGATGTCTTGCATCCTCTAATATGTAAGAGATAGATTTTAGTGTGTAGGACCTTTTTTTATCATCCCTTGTGCACCAAAGTGTTAGATGATCTATCTCCTCTTGTGTAGGTCCTCCTTTGGATATTGGAATATGCATAACTTCAACACCTATTACAAATCCATAAAGATTTCTACCTTGAAAATAGGCCTCCATTTTGAGTTTCTAAGCTGCATTGTTGTGTTGATCAAGCTTCTCAATCGTTGAGGGAAAGCCGTCACCCATCTTGATCTAGCTTTGATATCACAGAATGATCTTGGAGAAGCTTCTAGGAGGTAGAAAAGTGAATTGCAAAGTGACAAAGTTCAGTCCAACCAACCGGCACAAGACCAGCCCTTGAGCTTATGAAAACTCAAATAGACTATATGGGCATGCAATAAGTGCAATAAAATGAACTATGTACTTTGGTGCATCAAGGATAAAGAATCGATATAGAACAAATAGGTTTGCACATTGAGTAGCTCAAAAAACATACTATCTTTGGATGAGACAATCAACTTCAAAGGCTCATAGCAGCCAACATGATTACAATTGGAAAAAGTTATTCTGGAGAAATGATACACATAGGATTGAGTGTATGGAATGAACCTGACACTCAATAGTGGCACCTCCTATTTTTCAGGATTGCGTAGAGATAGACCCTGAGATAGACAAACTAAGGTTTCTCCCAATCTACTAAACCAAATGCTATGAGATGATTTACACTTAAACTAGACACCAATAACATTTCAATGAGTTCTTAGGTATCCGATTTGGAGCTTTGTAGGGAGAGAAAAAGCCTCTGCAAGCTTACTATTGTTCAAGAAAATGATGCCAAGAAATCAAGGAACAAGATAATGATTGCCACAAGTGTATGCATATTGATTCCATGTAATGTACAAGTGATTCCAAGTATTGATATATACTCTTGAAGTGCTCCAAAACTTATACAAGTGGATTTTGAATTCAAATGAAGGCAGTAAAGGTTGCTGAAGAGAATGAATTCACTTTCCTACAATCTAGGAAAAGTGAGGATCTAGTTTGATCTATTTTTAGGTGATTGATTGATTCATTGATTGCAACTCAGCCACCTCAAATGCGTGGAATTTTGGCTATTTTTTTATCCTTTTACATGTGTAAAGCTCTAAGATTTTACAATGGGTAAATGATCCATAAAAGTTTTTTTAGAAAAGTAGAATAAATGATCATAGTTGAAAGAACACTTCAATGGATATTTTGGCATAATACAAACCACATATTTTTTGATGTAGATCAAATCCACCTCAATCATAGTATAAGCATGATGTTCTAAAAATATGTGAGTGCTTGGAATAAGCTCTTGGATCTAAACTGGTTTAGCGAACGAAAGACCTATGAAGCTTACAATTTATTCATATGATTGCTAGTCTCAGTATATTGGATGTACCATAATAAATTTAATGTGAAACTTGTACCTGCTTCGTTGCCCAAATTTATACAAACTTCAATAAAGTTGCCTAAAATAAGCATGTGCTACCTGGGTTTTTGGATGATGATTTATCTTGGTATGTATTCATCCAAGCCTAGTGCTTGATCACTTATAATTGTAAAAGCATTGATTATGTATACTCTAAATGACAGAAGCTATAGAAACAAACTCTTATAATAAGTCGAAATATAACTATAATGAAAGTAAAAGATACTTGAGAATCTCATGACTTACTTAGGCATGAATCAAAAGCCTAATATGAGAGAGATTGATTAGATGGGATTCCCATAACTTGGGGAAATTCATAGGTAAAATCCCTCCAAGTTTTGAAATCAAAATGCTCTATATACACACTCAAAAAAGAGTTGTGCAATAGAGGAGAGATTTACGCTATATTCAAAGGAAATTCTGAGCAAGCACCAAACTATTGTTAAAGCGCACATTGTGATCCTCCTTCTGAACTTCATGCCCATTAAATTCATGTATCAAATGTGCAATATAGATTGATATTTCAAGATACATCTTGGAGTTCCTTTCATATACTACTATAGGTCTATGTCCATTTTTCAGTCAAATTGAATTATTGATTACTCTTTGTATACAAAGTCATTTGATGACATTTCAATTGATATCGATACAATGATTAGTCTATTTGAACATAGAAATTTTCATCTTATTTGGTTCATTACTCAATGAGCTACATTCATTTGAAGGCACCTATGTGTTTATGTGGATAACTCCTAAAAAGTCAAGATGACACCCCTAGATTGGAAAACTTATTTCTCTCAATATGGTTCATCAAAATTCATCAAATTTGTTGCTTTAGATTCATTATATGTCTAATTTAAAGTTTTCAAAATATCTCTAATTAATCTTCAACAGGTTGTGAGCTCTAAGTAAATTTCCAGAGAGCATCTCATCCAAAAAGAGCAAGTTTTGAGTCATCAATTTTATGTCAAGTTATCAACTTTGATCAATCAATATGAGGTTGATGTTCCAAAGCACTAGTATGGTTTATATGCATCCTTAGCAAGCACAATGTGTCTACTTACCATCCTTGAAGTTATCTCGGCAGGTGGACACCAGGTTTTTGCAACACGAGGCACATCTTTGGAGTGAATCTACCATCTCTTCTCACAATGTTATGAACACATAGTTAAAACAACATGGGAGATGGCTTTCCTATGACAATTGAAAAATTAGATAGAAACAACTACTCATCTTGGTCTCTAAGGATGGAGGCTTACCTTCAAAGGAGAAATCTATTTGGATACATATCTAAAGATGAAGTCATGCCAATAATGAGAAGCAAAGCACAACCATCACATGAAGAGCAAGAGAGGCTTACAACTTGGTGTTTAAAGGATGCACTAGCCAGGTCCTACATTCTAAACTCAATCTTTGAATTTCTTTTACCTGATCTCAAAGGATGCAAGCCCTCAAGAGAGACCTTCGATGCACTTCTTGCCTTCCTCTCTTCAAACACTAGAGCAAGGAAGAACAAGCTATGGATGGAGTTCACTACCTTGAAGAAATGTCCCAAGAAAAGTGTGACTGATTATGTCACCAAGATGAAGGAGATCTCTGATCACTTGGGAAGAATTGGAGAAATAACTGAAGAAGAACAAATCATAAGGCAAATCATCCATGGCATCAAGGTTGATGAATAGTGGGAATCATTCACAATTGCCATGGATCTATACATGGACATGCAAGTGCTTGACTGCAATACTCTGATTGGCCAAATCTTCACACATGAAGCAAATTTAAACAAGAATGGTGAATCCTCAAGAGGTAATCAATCTTCTACCTTATAATTTGATAAAGCTAAAGCTAAGGATAAGTCAAGTACTAAGAAGAATGAAGATGACCAAGACAATTTCATATGTAGCCAAAGAGCTAGAGGAAGAGGCAGAGGAGAAAAACAAGGCAGGGGGAGACCCCAAACATCTCAACCTTGTAATATATGTGGTTATTCTAATCACACTATGTGGGTGGTCATAAAATACTCTAGGTTTTTGTGATCTGAATACATAGTGACTTTGTGAGCTGCTCCTTCTACATGGTAATGCCATGTATCAAACATGTCTACTATGGCAAGAAGTTCTTTATCATGAATTTCATAATTAATTTATGGAGGGGAAAACTTCCTTGAATGATATGCAACTGGATGTAGGTGTCCATCATCTCCATATTGGGAAAGAATGGCCCCTAGAGCAAAGTTTGATGCATCTCTCTCGGCTTACTAGAATCAGGATGAACTAGAAGTGGAGTGGTAGAAAATGCTAATTTCTAGGTCTGAAAGGCCTTTTCTGCTTCTTCGGTCCATGAGAATTTGGAGTTCCCTGTAAGCTTGGTAAGAGGTGTCACTATCTTCGAGTACTCTCTGATGAATATCTTGTAGAAATTGGCAAACCTCAAAAAACATTGTACATCTCGAACACATGAAGGTGGTTTCCAATCAAGGATTGTCTCAATCTTCTTAGGAATCATAAAAATTCCTTTATCTTATACAATGTACCCTAAAAATTCGACTTCTCTCTTATGGAAAGAGCACTTTTCCAATTTTGCATATAATCCTTTTTCTCTTCGTTTCTCTAGGACTATCTTCACATGATATTCATGATCCTCTAGATTTGTAGAAAATATCAAGATATCATCGAGGTATATTACAACAAAATCATCTAAATATTCTCGAAAGATATCATTCATCATATGTTGGAAGACAGCTGGAGCATTTGTGAGACCAAATGGCATAACTACATATTCAAAATGGGCATACCTTGTCCAAAATGCTATCTTCCATTCATCTCCTTCTTTACTCTTGAGAAGGTTGTAAGCTCCTCAAAGGTCAATCTTCGTGAAGAATTTTGCTTTTCCAAGGTGTTCCAAGAGCTTGGATATGAGTGGTAGAGGGTATTTGTTCTTTATAGTGACTTTATTCAATCCACGATAGTCTACACACATCCCGAGAGTCCCATCCTTCTTCTTTACAAATAAAATAGGAGTTCCTGCTGGAGACTTTGAGTGTTTGATAAAACCCTTTGCTAGATTCTCATCAATGTTCTTCTGTAGTTCTGTAAGTTCCTCTGAGGATAGTTTGTAGATTGGTCCAAAGGGCGTTTGTGCTCCCTCTTGAAGTTCTATGGCACAATCATAGGGTCTATGCTCTAGAAGGATGTCTGCATTCTTCTTTTTAAAAACATCTTCAAAGCCTTTGTACTGATTGGGTAGTGGCACTTGATCATCTTTCTTGGATTCTTGAGCTGGTATGGCATAGATCATATATGTCAGTTCCTTCCTTATTGCATGTATCAAGGCTTTGGCTCTAACATATGTTGGGTTCTTCTGGATATCTTGAGGGGTGATTTTATTATTCTCCCAATTAATTTATGGATTATGTTTCTTAAAACACATCATTCCGATGATAACCATATTTAATTGACTCAATATTACATTGAAATATATGTGTGAATCATGATCACCAAGGTGTACTCTTAGTGGTATGGTTTCCATGGTTATATTCTGCGATGCTAGAGGCCCTCCATCTACTACTTCAGCTACTACTCGTCTGTTCTTCTGAAGTACTGGAATTCCATGTTTCTTAGCGAGTCCTTCATCAATGAAACATGAGGACGCTCCTAAATCTACCAAAGCTATAAGGGAAAGGGTCTTCTTAGACATGATTAACTTGATAGGCGCAAGACATGTTTCTACGGGTGTGGATGGAATTATGAGACCCTTTCTTATATCATGGTCTGGTTGTATGGTCTCTTTTACAACTGGACTTCCTCGTTTCCCTACTCTACAAGGGTGGCTGCAAGTTTGGAGTTCGTTCTCTTGTTGTGACAATTAAGTGCAATGTGGCTAGGGTTTCCACAATATAGACATAACTTGTTATCCCTCCTTCTTTGTTTCTCTTCTGGTGTTAGAGGCTGGAACCTGGTTACATCTATCTGCATAGGTTCGGGCATAGACTCATCTCTAGGAGCAGGCTGGAAAGGTTTCCATTGACGAGGTCTTCCTTCTACTTGTTTTTCTTGTTTCCTTTCAAAAAGGTGGTTATCACATTTTATGGCTTGGTTGATGTATTCATTCAATGTCTTCACCTCTGGCATCTTGAGTAGAAGGTGCTTCACATCATCCCTTAAGCCCCATCTAAATTGGATTATGAAATAATCTTCATGCCAAGTGAGGTCACACATCAACTGCCTAAATTTTGATGTGTAGGTAGAGGCAGGGCAGTTACCTTGACGTAGCTTCCGAAGTTTTGGTTTTGCCACTCGACTCGTGTTTGCATCTCCAAATGTGGCGATGAGCTCTCTAAGAAACCAATCATAGTCATGAAGTACAGCCATATCCTTCTCCAAGATTGGGGCGAACCATGATAATGCTTGACTGTAGAGCAAGGTTCCAAGAAAACCGACCTTGGATGCATCATCATGGTATCTATTAGGTTGCATACGGATGTACAATTTGACTTGTTGAAGGAATCCTCGGAACTTTGTGCGATCACCATCGAACTTTTCTGGCATGCAGATCTTAGGTTCCCTCATCAAGGATGTACTAGGTTGTTGATTTACTTGCATACTCCCTCAATTTGTCTGAAGACTCCCGATTCGTTCTTGTAATTCTTGGAGGAGTGCACCTACATGCCCTCAATGTCCCATTTGGATTTGTGTCTGTCGATGAGTTAGGTCTTCGACTTATTGTTGGAGACTCTGAAGTGATGCTACAATCTATTTGTAAGCATT
This sequence comes from Ceratopteris richardii, assembly GCA_020310875.1. Lineage (NCBI taxonomy): Eukaryota > Viridiplantae > Streptophyta > Polypodiopsida > Polypodiales > Pteridaceae > Ceratopteris > Ceratopteris richardii. The sequence goes on along the minus strand of CM035421.1, from coordinate 44,672,023 downwards.
CTCCATGATGATTGGTCTTGGATGGAAGCTAGTCTTGCCAAAATGTCAGGGGAGCACTAGATTGTGCTCTCTAACTACAGTACAAGATTTTCGAAATACACTTATGATTACAAGAACACCCATGTAGGGAAAATAATACAAGAAGATGTAATCGATACAAGACGTCCCACAAACTGGTACCAATAGGTATGGAAAACTGGACTAGAGATGATACAGGAGATCCCACAACCCAGGATCTTAAGTATGAGACAAGATATCTAGATTACAAGAAATCCCCTTTGGGAGATGGACTAGATACAAGAAAGAACTCGACAAGATCTCGTATGACAAGATTACAAGAGGACAAGACTAGATATCGAGGATACAAGACTAGACATGACTAGAACAAGGAACAAGACAAGAACAAGAATTGGAACTTGGAGATTAGTTACTTGGTGGTCAAGACTCCTTGAGCTCCCAAGACTCGTATTAGCAAGACTGATTATGAATGTGGCCAACGCCTCCTTATATAAGTTTTGAAGGAGGGTTCATGAAAGGCAGTTACGAATTGATGATTTCATCAATTCGAAACATGAGCTCTGGATATTCGAATCAGGCAAGTAGACAGTCGGTCTTAGGGCTTTGGCACATTCCGGACGCAATGGAAGCATTGGTTTCTCCTAATTCTGATCCAATCATGAGATACAGGGTTCACATGGGATCTAAGGTTGAGGATGGTTTCCTTTGTCCATGACAGCTACTATCTTATCAACACCTTGACTCGTGGCAAGCATCCACAAGCTTCAAGCGCTTTTTTAATCTGATGTCTAACAAGGGGGAATGAGCTGAAGACGGTTCAAGTTAACCAACAACCTAGTGCATGAGGCTTTGCATATGCAAGGGACGCACATACCCACAGAGAAGGAGGCCCTCGTGCTCAAAAACATGAAGAATAGAAACCTCGCCAAGCTACAAGACATGGTTGCCATGAAACCAAATATTGTAGTATACCTTCTAATGTGCATGCAACACTTTGCTTTTCCCACCGAAGACAAATTCACAATGCCCCCAAGAAGATATGGTTTAGTTTGTATTTAGTAGAGACACAAAACCTCACCATCAACCTATCCCACTAGATCATAGATCAGATACACTTGGTACACAAACAATGGCTACACAAACTTTGACAAGAATCATTTACATATGTTTAACTTACAACACTCCTAGTCAAAGGGCTCTAATGTGGAACAGAGTGCAGTAGTTCAAAGGCCAAACATCATCTGGACCCCTTACAAGAGGATGAGAGGATCAGTACAAGTACCTTGTGCTCAACCCCATGGAGCAACACTAACCCTTGACGTCACCCCCCCAACTTGATATTCCCACGAGTTTCCACAAACCTCGAGTTCCCTGGTGGATCACCCTTGGAAGAGCTCACAAATGAAGACTTTGAGCAAATTTTAAGGGAAATAAATCTTGAAGCGGTTGAGGAACCATAGTTAGAGAGCTCTCAGCCACAAGCCACCACCTTTCAAATACGAGTTATCATAGTCAATGAGGATGAGGAGGAGGAAGATGATAATGAGAATGAAGAATCGGAAGAGGGTGATGATGACTATGAATGAAGACATGAAAGAGGAGCAAATTGATGTGCTGGAACTTATAGGTACTACTGCATACACATCCTAGTTGCAAAGGCTATTTGACATGATCAAATCCGTGCAAGAAAGGCACAAGCCTTCATTCACATCAAGCCAAGCCTTGATTGAACAAATGTTAGCAAAAGAAGGCATGGACTAGCATTTCATCACCACCCTAAAATTAATGTCAAAGTCCTTGGGAGTCCAGGAAGTCATCCACACAACAGCCCACCAATCAGTTAGGTATGATAAATCTAGAGTTGACACACTAGCAAGGATAGACAAAAACATATGGATGCGAGTAAGTGAACTAGAAGGAACCATCGAGCCCACAACCACTCCAACAACCACCATCGATCTCACTACAGAAATGTTTGTACAAACATCCCCCACCTCATCCCAACACTCTCCGTCTCCTCCATCTCCCCCATCTCAACCATCCCTCCTCCCACCACTTAGTAGACTATTGTAGTAATAACAAGCATTCCCAAACAAACCCCAACCTCATCCACATCATTCTCCTTTTGTGAGCCAACTACATACGCCACCCTCTTCTCTGCTGTTACCAAAACACCTTTTGAGTTCACCATTTTTATCTATCAAACCCATCATTGGCCACCCACTAATACCTAGCATCACAGGATACCCATTGCTGACCAATGGTATTCTAGGTTTCCCTGCTTACCACCCTTTGCACATACCTCTTTCCCATGATCCTCACTTCCCATTTGCCTCCCCACTCTTTTTCCACCCATCACTCGCAACCATTGCCCTACCCCATTACGTCTCGTTCATGGAAGATTTCATTCGCAGATACAACACAGAGATATTAGGACCATACACACACACACTTCCACTTTATTGTACACACACGTCATAGTCACTTCACCTACCGTTCCCACATACATGTTAGCACTCGCACGCACCACAATGTACGATCCCATGGACATTTCACCACCCATAGCATCTCCCCATCCCCCCACTATACCACCATCTCCCATCCCCCTACAACCAACACCACCTGCACTCACCTCTTTGTTTGAAACTCCATGTACAATTCCCATCCTCCTTCCCATTCCCCTTGCATTCCCACTCATTTCCCTTGCATCCCATACTATAAATAATACATTAAATACAATCGTTTAGTGAGCACATCAACTACAATGTGAGTACCAACGATTGGAAGAGTGAAATGCTGCCTTCTAGGTAGAGTCACAAAGGCTATAACCAAGAGTCACTATCATAGAACCCGACAACCAAATGCTCCTAGCAAAATACAACACCTTACAATAGACTCACTCGAAAATGGAGTCTAAGATGCCAAATGTGGATACTCAAGTAGTCAAAGAATTCGAAAATGTAATCCAAGCATAGAATCTCACCAATGCTAAATTATGATGAAATCTAGGTCTACTACGGAAGCAAATGCTTGTGGCATTGGAAGAGAACAAGAGATTACAATAGCACAACCAAGATAATCTTCAAGCAGCTATGGAAGAGATCAGTGGCGTGGAGATTAGGCCTACAAAGTATCAAGGAGTCCCATCACAAGACATAAGGATACTTTGAATAGCATGCCAACTTTTTGGAGTCATACAAAAAGCTAGAGTCTAAATGTGATGATCCCAAGAAGTAGCTAGCCAATGCTAACACATCTCAACCATGGATGGCCATTCTCCCTTAGCCTATAGAGGAACTAGAAGACTTAAGGAAATAGATCGAAGAATTGCAAGCATGCTTACTACCTTATGAAAGGCCACCCTCTCCAATTGAAGAACCATAATCTGAAACGGTAGTGGAGATTCCACTTGAAGAGAGTTTTGAAGAACCCTATGAGCGGATGTCAGTACTGAGCGGGCGCGCTAGTGATGAGGGACAAGACACATTTGAGATAGAAGTCCTAGATTGGATCAAAAAGGTAAAGCAAATAGGACAAACCCACAATGATCGCATCGCGGTACAAATCCAGTACCTTTACAAGTTCGATGAAACAGTTCTTAGGTCCTATTTTCGAAACACAATATACGCCTTACTTTCTATTGTTAGCTGACTATAATGCAGAGATTAAAAGGCATATAGGGAAAGAGCCCACATTCGGCACTCAATTTGAGCCCGATGATCTACCAACATAGGCACAAACAGGTTCAATTTTTCAACCTAATTGGCATGAGAGACTATCAATGGTCTACCGAGAAATGATGCACACATGGGCAAGCATACCACTCTATATTAAATACAACCGATGTTACTGCCTCATAGTCCGTGGCAAGTCCTGCTTGGCTTTTTCCATCAAAGTCCGCAACAAGAACGGATGCGTTGGTTGGAATAATTATCAATATTTTTCTCCAGCTAGAAGGCCACCCACTGTGTCTTATATGATCAGTATCATACTCCATCTTTCTACACGGTTAAAGAATTTACCAGATATTGGTGCACAAATGTGTATCAAAATCTTCGAGCTCATGATGGTGGTATTCAAGACCTTTCGAAAGAGTCAAGCTCAATACATTTTAGCCCCTAGATTTTTTGAAGGCAACTGAGATTTAGTATATGACATAAACCAAATCCCCTTAGTCAACACAATATATGCATGCCATGTGTGAATCAAGTATCTACTTGCTTTCTATAATCACACTTTTGAACAAATGTTCTCTACGGGTTCTAGGAATATCATTCCAAATTTTTCATTCCAAGAACAACACATTTATTACATCTCTTTGCAGTTGAACAAGTCATACATGTAGATCAGTTATCCTTGCCACATTTAGAAATTCTAGGTCAAATTGATTGGGATTAAATGCTGACAAACTTGGCAAGAGGACTATGCATCTAAGAACATCAACTCGCCACAGGTTTCGTTGAGTATTACATTAAGCACTCCCAACAACAAGGGTCTATCAGGGACAACACACATGAGAGAGGGGGAGGTCTTGGTAGTAGCTTGGGTAGTCAAGGCCTTATGAGACAAGAAAGCCACCAAAGGGAGTCAGAACAAAGGGAGAGGCAAGCAGGATTAAGCAGGCAAAGCACTCAACACGGATTTGGTACGTAGGCCACATGATTTTCATGAAGAAATACTTCCCAAACATTGATTTTAGTCACTTCATGCCATATACCATTTTCCATTATTCCTACTCCACTTTGTTCAAGCCGAGGAGTCCTTGAGATTGAGGAGTATTGGCAGTGCCTATATACCAATTTTTATAATTTTTTGAGCTCGTTTGAGCCTCCAATTAAGCCTAGGCATGTAATTTTTAAGTAGGTTGGACACTAAGTCTAGACAGGGACAAAACCTAGTCAAAAACTATAAAAAGAGCTAGAGAGCTCATTTTTTAGGTTATCTTGTTAGATTTTTGAGCTATTGTAATAGACTTTTTAAGTAATACAAAGAACTCGATTGTTCCTCTCTTTGTTCTTGCCTTGTGTGCATGTGCGAATGTGTGCATATGTATGTGCATGCTTGTGTGCTTGTCACTCATGCACTTGTGCCTTCACTTGCTCATAGTCATCATACTAGTCCTCATGTCTCCCTGGATTGAAAATAATGAGGTGGATCTCTTCATGCTCATACTTGTTATTGTGCTAGAGTGATAGAGTACTAAAGATTATTGCACAAATCCAAGGTTTTCTAGAGGAAGACGATTGAATAGAGGTGGCTATGGATCGAATAGAGTAAGATACAATGGAGGATACAAAAACTTCTACAACAACAATAACCATCCAAATGGATATAGAGGAAGAAATGATTAAAAAAATTATTCTCAAGACCAAAGTAAAAAAGACTCACTACTCCTCATGAACCTATCATTGAAGTAGGGTACAAATGATGACCATATCTTCTATATTGACTCTCAATGCCAAAATCATGTCTCTAGAGACGACGCATTCACTACAACATATCAAGGGCATACCGACGTTGTCCATACCGACGCTCATCTCTGATGGAGAGTGTAAATCTCCAAAATAACAAGCTATCCTTGATGTTAGATCACCTCTATATCAAGAAAAACTCCAGAATCCACTTAATTTTAAAAGACAATCACCAAACTATCAAGAAATTGATCAATTGTGAAAAATAACTTCTCAGAAAAAGTCTGCTGCACATTAATCACTCTTTGACTGATCATTCATGTAAAGTTTTTGATAAAAGTTTGTAGAATGTGTTGTATAGAGATTGCGCACCTTCTCCAAGTTAAATCACTTCAAATGCTTGAGTAGATTGTGAGAAATGACTCAAACAACTTACCTATGTCTGAAACTACCTCTCTGTAATGATGACTTTGACACCTGTAACTTCTAAGCTATGATTCTCCCAAACTATAGCACGGTCAATCAAATGCTTTTAGCCATAGATGGCTTACCTCTCAACTTAAATTTTGAGCCATTGTTTGTGTAAAAATTTACACTATGCATTGAGCAATGTCCATTTCTTTGACCATCAAATCTGCGCCTGTTTCAAAAGGCACTCAGAACTTTCTTACATATGAATGTTCCTATTCAAAATTCTCTCAGCCACTTTGCAATTGGACTCTCAAACTTTAACCATAGATGGATTAACTATGGACTGAGATGTGTACAAAAGGATTTCTCATAAGATTAAGCACAGAAGGAGAATTAGAGAAAAGATCGACGCGCAATTCTCTGGAAATTTTTTCCTTCTCATAAATCTTCATACATCTAATGGATGACACACATAATGTTCATCTCATTCTTCTATTCTTCACATCTATTGTCTTCTCTATCTCTTCTATATCTCTCTTATGACTATGAGCATGTATATATATATATATATATATATATATATATATATATATATATATATATATATATATATATATATATATATATATATATATATATATATATATATATATATATATATATATATATATATATATATATGTGTGTGTGTGTGTGTGTGTGTATACGAGTCTAACTCGTCATTCTTTCAAATACATTGAAATATTTACAAGGATAATGTACAAAAGAAACGTTTTCTGAATCTATTCTTCACTTTGAAACTGATCTTCAATCTTTCATTTATCTTTCCACTTTTGGACTTCATGTAATCACTAATTGTTGATTGTTCTGCTCCAACAGCTCCCCCTTAATCATCAATTATGATTACCTGCATCTTCTTTATCCCTACCATATCTTTAAACCTCTGCAACTTTGTTCCATCCCAACTTTTTGTCATCATATCTGCAAGTTGATATTTTGTAGGAGTATGCATGACTTAAATTTCTTTATCAATGACCTTCTCTCTCAAAAAATGATACTGAATTTCAATATGTTTAGTTCTAGCATGAAACACAGGATTTGCTGCCAAGTATAAAGAACTCATATTGTCTCCACAAATGATAGGAGTACTCTGAACAACATCAAAACTCTTCATAAGTGTCTTTAGCCATATTACCTCCTTTGCTGCTTCCACCATGCTTTTGTATTCTGCCTCTGTAGATGATAAAACAACTGTATGTTGCTTCTTAGAACACCATGAGATTAGCTTATCTCCCACATAACACAAACATCCATGTGTTGATCTTCTATCATCCAAATTACCTGCCCAATCTGCATCACTGTATATCTTGACTCTTGTATCTGAAGTAAACCCATAATACAGACCTTCTTTAAGTGTGCCCTTGATGTATCTAAGTACTCTTTGTCCTACAATCCAATGCTCCTTTCTAGGACAATGCTTGAATTGAGATAGGACTCCAACTGCATATGATAAATCAGGCCTTGTTAATGTAGCATAAATCAAGCTATCCACCAAACTCTGATAGAGCTTCATCTCTTTGAATTCCTCTCCTCCATATCTAGTCAATCTATGATTCACTTCCATTGGAGTTGAAGCTTTCCTGCAATCTTCCATGTTAAATTTGATTAGCAAATTTTTCAGATACCTTTCTTGAGTTACATATACTCCATGTTGAGTATATGAAATCTCCATTCCCAAGAAGAATGATAAATTTCCCAAATCACTTATTTTGAACTCTTTCTCCATCTGTTTCTTAATCATGTGTATGCCTTTGTCATTTGTTCCTGTAAGTATTATGTCATCAACATAAATACAAACATAAATAAATCCATCTTCACTTGCTTTGACTAGCAAGCTACTATCTGCCTTTGATGCTTGAAATCCAAGTTCCTTGAAGAACTTTACAAGCCTATAATTCCATGCCCTTGGGGCCTGCTTCAACCCATACAAAGCTCTCTAGAGCTTACACACATAATTTGGATACACTTGATCTTTGAAACCATTTGGTTGTTCCATGTAAACTTCATCTGAAATGTAACCATTCGAAAAAGCATTTTTAACATCTAATTGAGATAATTTCCAACCTTTGCAAGCAGCAATTGCTATGAGTGTCCTTATGGTTGTCATCTTTGCAACAGGACTATAAGTCTCATCGTAGTCCACTCCATATGTTTGTGCATATCCCTTCACAACAAGTCTAGCTTTGTAACTAGACACACTTCCATCTGCAAACCTTTTTGTTTTGTAAACCCACTTATATCCAATGATTTTTTGGCTATTAGGTTTAGGAACCAGATCCCATGTCTGATTTTCCATCAATGCATCGTACTCCTCTTGCATGGCTTCTTCCCAATTCTTCTTCCCTTTGGCTTCATCATATGTAGATGGATCTTCTTCTGCTTTTACCATGTAAGCATAATCTTTAGTAGTCAAGAATGAAGTGTCATAGCTATACCTTATAGGTTGCCATTTATGCCTACATGACCTCCTGACTTCTCCACTTCTTGAAGTTTCTGGTTCATCACATTCTGGATCAAATCTTGGCACTTCTTCACCTTCAACCTGTATTTCATTTTTCTCTTCTTCATCAAATATCTAAACCTTTGTTTTGCCTTTCTTCTGATTCATAATTTCTTCAACTTCTGCATACACATTAGATGTACCTAGATACCAAGTATTTTGCTCATCAAATGTAACATCCTTGGACACAAGAGCTTGTCATCATAACCAATGAATACATACTTCTCTGCTTTAGGCTCCAATTCATACCTCAATTGAGATGGCACATATGCATATGCCAAGCATCCAAATATTCTACAATGATCCAAGGTAGGTCTCTTATCCCACCAAGCTTCATATGGTGTCATACCCTACAAAGCTTTACAAGGCAACCTATTAACCAAATATGTGGCTGTGTTTACAGCCTCAACCCATAAATAATTTGGGCAATTCCTCTCTTTCATCATGGATCTTGCAAACTCAACAAGAGTCCTATTTCTTCTCTCTGCTACCCCATTTTGTTGAGGAGAGTACTTGCAAGTAACCTCTCTCTTTCTACCTGCATTCCACAAATAATCATTGAACTCATTAGAGAAATACTCTCCCCCTCCATCTGACCTTAACCTCTTCAATTTTTGACCTGTAATTCTTTATGCATATGCATGATAGTGTTTAAATGTATTAAACACTTCTGATTTGTCTTTGATTACATAGATTGTAATCCATCTGGTAGCATCATCAACATATATGACATAATATCTTGAACCATTTATACTAAAGTCCTTTGAAGGACCCCACACATCTGTATGTACCAATTCAAGTCTTTCTGAATACATAAAACCATGCTTATTGTATGATTTCTTATGAGCCTTACCTAACTAACATGCTTCACATCTGTATGTGATGTGTTGACCTGCAACATTAGGCAATCCAAGCACTGAACCATTGTTAGCCATTTCCTTGATACCTCTTTCATTAAAATGTCCAAGTCTTTTATGCCAAAGATCCAATTCAGATACCTTCTGCTCTCCATATGTGAACATAGCATGTCCAACATTACCTTGTATCTTTAATGTGAAGAGCCTTCCTTCCTTCTTTCCTATAACAATCTATTTATACCCTTGACTAGGGTCTTCAACATAAACTCCATCATTAGTGAACCTTACCTCATATCCTTTTTCCACAATTTGACCTACGCTGATCAAATTCTTTGGAATTGTAGGAACATACAGAACCTTACTCAAGAGAGTGATTCCATCTTTGGCTTTGACTGAACCAATTGACTTTACCTTGTGCTTTGTATTATCACCTGTTTGAACTATGTGATTAATTGCCTTATGATCTAGATCAGTCATTAAAGCAATGTTTCCACTCAGATGATTGCTACATCCTGAGTCAATATAAAACACTCTCATGTCCTCATGTGAGGCTTCACATGTTGCATTCATAATAAGAGTCGAAACTTCTTTCTGATCTGATGCATAATTGTAGTAGGTGTTATTATAGGATTGACTTTGGAAGTTTCTTCCTCCACCTCTTCCAAAAGAATTCCTACCACCTCTACCTCTGAAGTTTCCTCTTTGATATCTACCACCTCTTCCTCTTTGATTAAAGTTCTGATTAAAATTACCATTGCTTTGATTATTATGCCAACAATCATGAGATACATGATTGGTCTTACCACATATCCAACAAGCTCTCACATTATCTTTGTTATTTCTGCCTCTTCCTCTACTTCTGCCATTTCCTTTTCCTCTTAGGAAGTTTGCTTGACTTGGAGTACCTTCATCTTCAACTGATTGTTGTTTTCCTTTGCTAGATTTCTTCTTGTCCTTAGAATACATTGCATGACCTGCACTCTTATCAACATCTCCTTTGATATCATTCTCAAAAGTTAGCATATGTCCTAACAATTGATTCAAATAAGGAGTGAAATGATCTAATGAAAGTTCTATAGACAAAATAAAAGGCTTCCACTTCTCATCTCCTCTTAGCCCTGTGAGAATTTGTCTTACCAATTTGTCTTCTTCAATATCTTCATCCACTGCACCTAAAGAATCTGCAATATCCTTCATCTTTGTCACATAATCAGATATTGATTGTGAAACCTTTTTCTTGAAAGTAGTAAACTCTACCCATAATGAAGCTTTCCTTGATTTGCTTGTGTTCTGAAAAATGCTCTTCCAAAGCATTCCAAATATCACTTGCACTTTCAAGTCCTCTAATATGAGCAAATAATCATTAACTGCCATGTAGATTATGCTCCTTGCTTGAGCATCCTTCTTCATCCAAATCTTTATATCTGCAAGCTCCTCCCTAGTTGGAACACTAGGATCTCTGAATTCTGGCTTTTCTTCCTCTCCTGTGATGTATCCCATCAGATCTTTGCTCATAAGATGAGCTTCCATTCTCATTGACCAAGCTGGATAGTTCTCTCTATCCAACTTCTCAATTTGGAGAGTATCTCCCATCCTTGCTTCACCTGTAGTCTCAAATCTTTAGTCCTTATAAAGAATGAATGTACCTTGGCTTCAAATGTTGCTCCTTCTGATCCTTTTGATAACCTTTATGTGTTTTCCTTCAATCTCTCTTCACACTTTCTTCTTTTGAACCTTTGAGATGTAAAGTTTGTGTTTTTGCAGCAGTCGGAGTCTACCTTTCCTCAATTTTGATACAACCTGCTCTGATACCACTGATGGAGAGTGTAAATCTCCAAAAGAACAAGCTATCCTTGATGTTAGATCACCTATATATCAAGAATAACTCCAGACTCCACTTAATTTTATAAGACAATCACCAAACTATCAAGAAATTGATCAACTGTGAAAAATAACTTCTCAGAAAAAGTTTGCTGCACATTAATCACTCATTGATTGATCATTCATGTAACGTTTTTGACAAAACTTTGTAGAATGTGTCACATAGAGATTGCGCACCTTCTCTAAGTTAAATCACTTCAAATGCTTGAGTAGATTGTGGGAAATGACTCAAACAATTTACCTATGTCTGAAACTGCCTCTGTAATGATGACTTTGACACCTGTAACTTCGAAGCTGTGGTTCTTCCCAACTATAGCCCGTTTAATAAATTCTTTTAGCCATAGATGGCTTACCTCTCAACTTAAATTTTGAGCCATCATTTGTGTAAAACTTTACACTATGCATTGAGCAATGTCCATTTCTTTGACGATCGAATCTACGCCTATTTCAAAAGACACTCAGAACTTTCTTACATATGAATGTTCCTATTCAAAATTCTCTCAGCGTGTTTGCAATTGGACTCTCAAAATTTAACCATAGATGGATCAACTATGGACTTAGATGTGTACAAAACGATTTCTCATACCATTAAGCATAGAAGGAGAATTAGAGAAAAGATCGACGCGCAATTCTCTGGAAATTTTTTCCTTCTCATAAATCTTCATACATTTGATGGATGACACACATAATGTTCATCTCATTCTTCTATTCTTCACATCTATTGTCTTCTCTATCTCTTCTATATCTCTCTTACGACTATGAGCACGTATATATATACGAGTCTAACTCGTCATTCTTTCAAATACATTGAAATATTTACAAGGATAATGTACAAAAGAAAAGTTTTTTGAATCTATTCTTCACTTTGAAACTGATCTTCAATCTTTCATTTATCTTTCCACTTCTGGACTTCATGTAATCACTAATTGTTGATTGTTCTGCTCCAACAATCCCTCGGCGTTGCTATGACCGTTGAAAATGCTTGAGAAACCACGGATGCAATACCGATGGTATGAGCCTTGGTATAGGCGTCGGTAATTTAGTGGAAATTACTGACGCTTATACCGATGATCATACTGACGCTTATACCGACGCTTAAATCAACGCAACATTTTAACTGGACTCGAGAGCAAAAATTGGACATTTGCTCGTGTTTTGAATGAAATTCCACTTCTGTCGAGTTTGCGCACGCGAACTACATTCTGAGCATACTGTGTACACACATCTCTCTCTTTTTCTCTCTCTCTCCCTCTCCCTCTCTCTCCCTCTCCCTCTCTCTCTCTGTCTCTCTCTCTCTTTCTACACAGAAATCTCTATTTCTCTAGATCTAAAATTTTGGTAAGTATCGCACATACTGTAGCACCCTTTCTCTTTCTTTGTGTTTTCCCATTTCTAATTTCTCTTGTCTTCAGTTTTGCAGGATCTTTTTGGCGTGAGTTCTTTGGAATTCGATGATGGACAACATGAAGTGGACTTTGACGACAACGCTCCAAACAATTACATCGAGGTAAGTGATTGTTTTGTTTTTGATTGATATAGAATAAGATAGAGAGAGAGAGAGAGAGATGAAAGAAAGAGAGAGATCTAGAGAAACATAAAGAGCGAGAGATAGAGAGAGAGGGAGAGAGATGAAAGAGAGAGAGTGAAAGAGAGAGAGAGATGAAAGAGAGAGATGAAAGAGAGAGAGAGATGAAAGAGAGAGAGAGAGATATGAAATACAAAGAGAATGAGATAGAGAGAGAGATGCATACATACATACACACACATATGCATACACAAACTCACATACATATTACATACACACATGCATATTACATACACACTCACATGCATATTACATACAGACATGCATATACATACACATACATATTACATACTCACATGCATATGCAAACACAAATATAAATACATACATGCATATTACATACACACATGCATACTACATACACACATGCATATACATACACACACATATGCATACTCATACTCACATACATACATGTACAAACACATATATATACATACATGTACACACACACATGTATACATACACACATGCATATGCATACATACATACACACATATTTGCATGTGCACACACACATTACATACACACACATATACATACACACTCACATATGTATACACAACATATGTGCATACACACA